>LPNX010910754.1:86506-241297 GCA_001517045.1 Pseudotsuga menziesii | reverse complement strand
GTCTTATTTGCCTAGTCCATGAGTCCCACCATGTGTAAGTTGTCAATTGCCTATCCATAGAGGTCAAACTTGCCATTATTGACTCATGGAGTGCTTGGGAAAGTCTTGGGAATCAAATCTACTTTATTCCTGGCCTCCTAGGCGCCCTTCTGCTTTTTATGCTTTGTTGACTGCTTTTCCAGTTTTTAAAGCACATAAGGAAAGCTAGACTAGGTGAGGTGAACCTGTTTTATTCCCCTTTCATCCTCCACTCTTTCCTCCATGCAAAAGCATGTATGAGCTGCCATTTTACCACTCTTTAGCTTGCCCATGCGCCCTTGCTAATTCGTGGGGTCCTTGATATATTTGGGATCAGCTTTTTACACCTATGGGGGATTTGCCTATTTTGGGTAAGCCTGCTTTATGCTAGATTTGGATGCTTCCTTATGCATTCTATTTGCTCATGTATTCTATATATTCAGTAGCCTATGTTATTACAAGGTTGGATATTGTACACTCAGTTAATATAATTTTGTGTTACAGCTCCATATTCAGTCTCCATTGTTGATAATTTGCATGATCAATTGTTAATTGCTGTGAGTGAAATTAATCTACTGCAGGCCTGAATTTCTACAGTTATTAGACTTCCGTCAAGATGAGCCCCTTTGAGGTACTCTATGGACGGAAGTGTAGAACACCGGTTACTTGGGATAGCCTAGTGGATTGGCTCATGTAGGGCCTAATTTATTGATGGAATTGGAATAGTTGGTTACCAAGGTATAGGTGAACCTTAAAGAAGTACAATACCACCAGAAAAGTTACACGGATTGGAAAAGAAAAGATAAAGACTTTCAAATAGGCGATCATGTTTACTTGAAAGTAAAATCCAAATGAATCTCGTTGAGCTTGGGTAGGTGTGGTAAGTTAGCACCTAGATTTTGTGTACCTTTTGAAATACTGGCCAAGAAAGGGCCATTGGCATATGAGATAGTGTTACCCATGCATGTAAGAGTCCATAATGTTTTCTCTCCATCTTTATTAAAGAAATATGTTTATGATACTAAACATGTAGTTGATTGGTCCTTATTACAGGTGGAACCTGAAGGGGAGTTTTCCCCTGAGCCTATTCATATACTGGACAAGAGAGAGGTGCAGCTTCAAAAGCATACCATAGTTCAGTTGAAAGTGCAATGGAAGCAGTTTGAGGCTGATGAGGCTACTTGAGAGAATGGAGCCACCATGAGAAAGGATTAGCCTCCTTGTTTCATGATGTCATTTCGAGTCCCTAGAACACTAGGGACAGTGTTGTTCTAAGTGGGGAGGGATGTAATATCTTGAATTTTGGACCTAACACTTATAGGAATGAGCCTATTGATTATGATGTTTTCTTGATATTTTATTTCGATATATCGGGTCAAATACCCCACTGCTTATGAACATGATGATTTGTTTTACATATTGGCCGTATTCCAATTGTTGATGATATATATATATATGCTTGTTTGTGTTCGGTGTGGACCTTGAAGCACATGATTGATGAGATATTCTATGTTGAGCAAGGAGCTCTAGACCACATATGTAATTAATGTTTTTTGTTGAGCGAGAAGCTCTAGAACACATGAAAATATAAGATTTGGAAGTGTTGGGCATAAGCCCTAGAGCCTTCCATGTTGATGTTGAGCATAATCTCTGGAGCATCAGATCCTTGGCCATTGTATCCCTAGGTGTATCGTACAAGTACATCCTAGCATTAGTGTTGAGCGAAGAGCTCTGGAATTGCACCAAGTTTGTAACTCTGTGTTAAATAATTGAGTATGGGATCTAGTAAGCTCTAGGGGTTACTGAAAATAATTTAATAACTTTCAAGTGAAAACAACTCGAGAAAAATATTGATCTCATCAGAATTATTTATAAGTGATTAAATTAAATTTTGAATTTCTGTATTCTGATCAAGTACTGAAGAACTACCACGTTATACGAGAGAAATCCAACATGCAAGGATGTTTAGAGTTTCCTAGCCTAGTAGACCTAACCATCTACCTATTTGACCTTAATGAAGAAGTTTCATTAAGTCTAGGGATCATGGTATATGATGCCTAGAGACAAATGTTAACAAATGTTATATTATTATGTATTTTATACATGGGATGTATAAGAATAAATATAGTAATAGTATTAATGATGAAAGAAATAAATAAAATCTCCATCCATTATTATTTAATATTTAAAAATAGTAAATAGTCGAATACCTACAAAAGTATAAATTGGGAACTAGTTGAAAGTTCATAAGTTAAAGTATTAACAAAAATTACCCAAATTAATTGAAAAGGGTTAAATCAAGAAACCAAGGTTTCTTGATTAACTATCTATTTGACTGAAAAGTTTGTCTATAAAGTCTCAAGCCAAGGAAAGGCTTGGGGTTCTGATCTATCATTAGGAGGAGTCATTTTATACCTATTTTGCTCTCAAGTAAATTCTTGGAGAACATTTTCCTGAAAGGAAAAAGGAGAACTGATCCAGACATGATATACTAGATAGGAAACCCTACCTTAGGAGCTCTAAGCTACTTGCACGTTGGATTCCATCTTGGGGGGATCCGGATTTAAACCAGGAATGGTTATGGGTCATGGTCGGGTGGAACGTGGTAGTTCCTAAGTGATTTGGTCATAAGAAACAGAGGTCAGATCTGCCTCTGAATTGTTAATGCTGGTTATTTGAGTGTGCAGGTTCAGCCATTACACAAGCTTCAAGTTATAGGTATGAAACCCTAGAATGCTTATTCCATTTTCCTATAATAAATGCTAGCTATCTTAGGCAAATGATTACATTGCATTTCCTAACCCTATGTATTTGTTTCTCTGTTAAAATATGCTACGGTTTGCATTGTTAAATAATAACCCTAGGCTGTAAGTTATTTTCTATACCAGACTTATCCATAGTTTATTCATCAGTTTGTTTCTGCAAGTTTAATTCATTTATA
The DNA here is from genome assembly GCA_001517045.1 of Pseudotsuga menziesii. NCBI lineage: Eukaryota > Viridiplantae > Streptophyta > Pinopsida > Pinales > Pinaceae > Pseudotsuga > Pseudotsuga menziesii. The sequence goes on along the minus strand of LPNX010910754.1, from coordinate 238,338 downwards.
AATGTTATTAAGGGTTTTGCACCCTATTTCTAATTCCTGTGTTATTTTTACTGCTGAAATTAGGTTAAGAGTGAACTAGGTTTTATTTCAGATTTGCTACCTATCTGTTCTTTTGCGTCTTTATACTCTACTGACATATTCCATTTGTCAGCAGAGGCATGCTTTATATTTAAATAAACTAGTTCAGAGGTAAGTCTTACATATATATTAGTATAAACTTACAACCTAGATAACCTAAGATATTTACAAGCTGAATTACTATATATATATATATATACACACACACATCATCATACATAAATAGAATTATGATTCTATCCAACTAAGTATTGACTATAAGTACTGACTATAATTAGAATCTTCAAGTAGCTTCCAAAAAATAAGGGGCAATTTTGGGGAAGGGGTTCAAAAGTACCAAAATGGATTTTCCTTATTGGGAAACACATATAAGAATGGGGAAGTATGGAAAGCTGAAAGAGTGGTCAAAGGAGTGGAAATATGAAGTGCATGAGCTTGACGAGGATCTTATTGATAAAGTAGAATATGTGGAGAAAATGGTTGTCCAACTAATAAGACAGAATATATTGAAGAGGAGTTGTTCAGTGGAAAAGCCTACTTGAGGAAATATAATGAGAATTTTGATGTCCTAAAGGCCAAGCTTCACGAGCTTGAGAGGGTTTCTCCTCACCACTCATTGGTTAAGGGCGTCTCATTTATGAAGAAGTAGACATGGGATGTGAGAGCACAAATAGTGTAAATCAAAAGAGCCAATGCCCTATGAACATATTAGTTTGTCTAGTGATAGCGCATCTAACCACTGATTTGTGCATTTGTCAAGGGGTTTTAGTCCGTATGCACTACACAACAACTTTTTGTATCAAATTATGAGGCATGCAGTTTTGTTGTTTCAATAGATCAAAGAAAGGCATACGGAATCAATAAGTCAAATGAAACAATGATCTAGACTCTTCCTGTTAAATTTGAAATAACATATTGCAAAGGACTTTTGCACTCATACGAAATCCTTCGGTCTTATGTCTATTGTGAAGACAGATGAATCCTTCTTTCATCAATAAAAAAATTTGATTTTGATCAAACAGAAGAAGAAAAGAAAGCGAAACATGTCTACAACTCAACTACCACCCACAATTCAAAAGCACCAAATCATAGGAAAGATTGAGATGAGATTTTAAGTCTCAAAATAAAATGTAAACAATTTTAAGAAAATCACTTTTAAAGATATTTCAAATATGTAGGTATATACTATAGTTCTAAAAGATGCAATAACTGTAGCAACTTTATATGTAAGGAATCCTGCATCCACAGGTTGAAGTTCCTCATGTTTCAAAAATATCGCAATATTTCCAGGGGCATATGTTGATGGTAAAAATAAAATTTCTATAGTCCATGATAAGTTCGTCAATGATCCCTTGAGTCGTACAATTATATCTTGCAATATTTCATTTTTTAAAACTGGTTGTCTATTGACAAGTGGTCCTTTAAATTCCATGTTTTGTCCCTGTTATTCCACCTTTGGTTCTCGGTAAGTATTATCGTCTTCAAGGAATGAATCATTGTTGGTAGGACTAGGATAACCCTCACTCCTGGGGGATGAATATTCCATTAGTATTTCTAAATCCGTTTTCAATAATAGAATATAGATAGAACCAACCCCCCCTATTGGAAACCCATTTGAAATTTCTTAGATGCAAAAATCAACAAGCACAACATCATAAAGTAGAAAAGAAAATTATAAATCTTTATATTCCTTTAAACTCTCTTGTTGCATTCTTCTCACAACTTGGGTAGGGGCAGTTTCCATTGTTACAAATGCACTAGGATTCAGAGGCCTCTTCTACATAATTACCATATAGTGTTTACATCTAAGGTGCCCTCATCTTAGCTGTTGAGTAAGCACTCTCTCCGTTAAGAACAACATTAGTCCATAAAATATAATCATAACTCAAGATTGTGTTCTTTTATCCTCTCTATATTATAGAATCGATGGTCTTGGGATTCATAACCTAAAGTTATAAAATTTTCAAACTCACCTTGCATGCATTTCTTGGAGGGAACTTTTCATACCCACAAACCAAATTCTCAATGACACTGTGGAGTAATTTCATTCCATTTCTACTTATTCTTGTGCACATAAAAAAAAGTTACAAACAAATTAACTTGTTATTATGAACTTGAATAAGGGCCAATCCAAACTACTACAAGTGATCCTATATCAAGTTGTCGAAATATCACACTATCCACTGAACCTCTTGTTAGATTTTTAACATTTAAGCTATAAGATATTAGGATCTTATTTGAGAGAATAACAAGCACAACTATCAAACACAAGAGACAACGAACACAAATATTTTCCTCGGAGAAAACACAAAGGAGAAAACCCCGCAACTTCCTCAGAGATAGAATCATCACCAAAAGTAAAACCCAAAATAGTAAGATGATCTCCTGATAGTAGTAGTCTCTCTTTCTCTTGTCCCAACTTCTTCTTTCTCTCTCAGTTATGTGCTCCAACTGAGTGTGAGTGAATGTGTGATAAATAGAGAGGCTCCCTCTCTATTTATACTAATTGCTGACTTGAAAATAACTCACTAGAGCCAAATTCTCTAAGAGAGTATAATAACCCTAGGGCCCCACAACTGCAGCAACTTTAACCCTTGATCAATAAGGAGTGGTACACTCTATGGCTTGAAATGACTTTTTTATATTATTGAATCTCCCGATAGGAACATCAGGGCATGACATGACTCAATTACATTACAGATACTTCTCGGAATAAACATTGATGTACAATAGATAAGATATAGAAGTGAATACATTCCAAAGTAAAAAATACATCAACACTCCCTCTTACTTAGGAAGGTATTCTCTCGACACAATTTATCAGCACAAGTCTTCCTCTCTATATCATCTGGATCATCATCAAGTTATCTCCATCTTCAAGTCATCTTCAAGTCACCTTCATCTTCAAGTCATCTGGATCATCACTGTATTGTCACTGTTGGATCATCACTGGTCGTCATCATGGGTTCTATCTCAATTCTACTCGTCATGGGAATTTCTACATAGCCATCCATTTTTCATGTTGGTTGTAGGCCTAGCCTCTAGGTAGGTCTTCATATTCTTCAACACTTATATCTAGCCAAGTCAGAAAGGCCCGCCCAGCACTTACATTTGACCATGGGATGAACACATCAACCATTTCAGAAAGTCATGCCCAACACTCACATATGACCATGGGATGAACACATCAACCATGTCAGAAGGGCTCTTTGACTCATCACTTCCCTTTGGAGGGAACCTTGATCTAGAGAACACCAAGATTCTCCCTAAATTATTCAAACTTCACCCTAGCTAATGGTTTGGTTAACACATAAGCTATATTCTTGTCTTTTGCAACATGCTGGAGCTTCACTACTCCTCTCTACACCATTTCCCTAATATAGTGATATTTGATCTCTATATGCTTCAACTTGTCATGGAACATAGGGTTCTCTGACAACTTCACACAACTCTGACTGTCACAATATATGCAAGTAGCATCCATCTGGAGATCAAAAAAATAAGATAGTATCTTCCAAAGCCACACCACGTCACAACTAGATGAACAAGTTGCATAATATTCTTCTTTGGTTGTACTCAGTTCCACATAGGATTGCTTCCTGCTAAACCACGAGATCATCCATGATCCCATAATGAAGTAGCACCTTGAAGTGCTCTTCCTATCAATGGCACTGCCTGCCCAATATGAATCCACATAACCTTCCAGGTTAATCTTCTGATTTTCCTCATAATTGAGCCCATAATCAATTGTACCCTTCAGGTACCTCAGAATATGCTTTTCAGGAATCAAGTGAACATGTCTTGGATCTATCAGGAACATGCTCAATGTGTTCACAGCAAAGCAAATATCTAGTCTCGTACTTGTTAGATACATCAATGACCCAATCATCTGACAATACATCGTAGCATCAACCGAATCAGATGAAGCATCACTCAATAGCTTCAGGTTCGATGCCATAGGTGTGATCATGGCCTTGTAGTCCATCATCTCGAACCTCTTCAATATCTCTACTATATACTTACCTTGTCCTAGGGAGATTCCATCTGCATTCTACCACACCTCCATGCCTAGAAAGTAATGCATCATACCTAAGTCCTTCATTTCGAACTCAGCAGCAAGCTTCCTCTTCATATCAGCAATCAACCCATCTTTTCCTATCACAAATAGATCATCTACATATAGTAGGAGTATTACTGGGTTCCCTTCTTCAACCTTGTAGTAAAGGCTGGACTCCAGTTTACTCTTGGTAAAGCCCAAACTGGATAGGAAGATCTCAATTCTGCCTTACCATGTCCTGGGTTCCTATTTCAAACTGGTCAGGTCTTTCTTTAATTTACACACATGAGTCTCCCTATCATGTGTCTCAAACTGAGTGGTTGCTCCACATACACTTCCTCTTCTACTACACCATTCAAGAAAGCAGTCTTGACATCCATCTGGTGTATCTTCTATTCCATTACTGCAGCCATAGCAAGTACTGATCTGATGGAAGTGTATATGGCTACAGGTGCAAAAGTCTCTTCATAATCTATTCCTTCTTTCTAGGAGAAGCCACGAGCCACAAATCTTGCTTTATATTTCTCTATGTTACCATCTGCAGCATGCTTGATCTTGTAGATCTACTTGGAAGTTACAACAGACTTCCCTTTTGGTCTTGGGATACCATCCCAAACATCATTCTTCATGATCGATTGATACTTTTCGATCATAGCATCCTTCAATACTTTATTTTCTGTCACTTCTTCATAGTTCGAAGGTTCTTTATCAATTAAGTTACATAATAGGGCTACGTAACCAGATTAGGACTTGGTTCTTTTCTTCTCTCTATGTATTTCTTCTAGAGCCCAGTATCTTTTTGCACCTTGGATAGCCTCTTGTACCCATGCAGGTTTCCCCTTGTGAGGATTCTTCTCTTGAGGTGCATCTATCGGTTCTTGAGCTTCTTCCATTTCTTGATCTTATTCTGGAGTTGCTTCGTTCATAGTTGTATTACGGATTCTGGGTACTTCCGATTCTTCAGAGTCTTCAACATGTCTTTTTATGGATTTGATGTAAGTTGAGTCTTCGTCAAATGTTACATCTCTGCTGATGTTGATATTCTTTAATCCTAGGAAGTATATTCAGTAAGCCTTCAAGCTCTCAGAGTATCCCACAAATATACCCTTCTTTCCTGAAGGATCTAACTTTGTCTTCTTTTCTTTTGGAATGTGTATGTATACCAGACAGACAAATCTTCTGAGATGAATGACTTCTAGTTTCTTGCCACAAAAGACTTCTTCAGGTGTCTTGTTCTCAAGTACTCTATGTGGAGTATGGTTCTATACATACACAGCTGTTCTCGCAGCTTCTGCCCACAGATGCATAGGAAGGTCTTGATCATGAAGCATTGCCCTTGCTGCTTCCATGATAGTTTTGTTTTTTCTTTTTGCAACCCCATTCTATTTTGGATCATATGGACTGGTCAACTCCCTCTTAATCCTTGAGTCTTTGCATAATTCTTTGAATTCATTTGATGTGAATTCTCCGCCATTATTTGATTGAAAGATCTTGATCTTTTTCTCTGTGTGGTTCGCGATCAAGGCTTTGAATTCTTTGAATTTGTTGAATACTTAATCCTTGTTCTTCATGAAGTATATCCATGTCATCCTAGAAAAATAATCAATGAAATAAACATAATATACATACTCGCTTAGATAACTGGATGACATTGGACCACATACATCGGAGTGGATGATTTCCAATATTCCTTTTTCCTTTATCTCACTACTTGGAAATGTCTTCTTTGTGTTCTTTCCTATCGCACATCCTTTGCATACACCTTCATGTTTTTCCTGCGTTTGTGGAAGATCTTCAACAAATTTTCTTGCAAGTGGTAGTGTCCTGTAGTGCACATGTGCAAGCCTTCTATGCCACAGTTCATTTGGTTCTATTGAGTCATGAACCAAAGCTTGTTATGGTTGGCCCTTCAATTTGTATAGTCCTCCCTCTTGTTCTCCAATTACTACTGCATCATCAATAGTCTTTCCTTTTCGCCACATGAGGACTTGACCATCTATAAATGAAACCCTCATGCCTTTTGCATCTAAAGCAGAGATGGAGAGAAGGTTCTTCTTTAGTCTTGGTACAAATAGGACATCCTTGATTTTCATAGACTTTCCAGAGTCTAATTTGTAGTAGTATTCTCCACTACCTTTAATTGGATACTGGTGGTCATCCCCAAGTTTCACCTTGTGGGGTGATTGATGTTTTGATAGTTTCATAAATGATTCTTTGAATCTCATCATGTGTTTGGAAGCCCCACTGCCTATAATCCAATCATTGCTTCTGTGTGTGATGTTTCCCACGAGAGAAGAAATAAAAACATATTCTTCATCACTTGAATAATTATCACTGTCTTGTTTGATTATTCTTGGAAGGATCATCATCTTCTGTAGCATAAGAATGATTTCTTTTCTTGTTTCCCTTATTCTTGTGAGATACATTTTTGTTCTTAGGACAATATATAGCATAGTTTCCTCTTTCGTCACATGTAAAGAATCTGAATTTAGGTAGATTCTTGTTATAAATTCTATAATGAAAGTGCTTACCTTGATGATGGTTTGCTTTCCTCTTCTTGGATTGTACTGTGAGAGCTTGTTCTTCATTTCCCATATTTTCTTTTCGAGATGCTATTCGAGATTCTTCTTGTGAGCATTCTTCCCATAGTCTGCCAAACTTGACTAGCTTCTTTCTGGCACAGATCCCTTGAATGAAAGAGTCCCATGTCCTGGGGAGACCATTCAAGGTGGTCTTACACTTCAAGTTGTTGATTTGAGAGACCCTTGTAAAGTAATACTGGATGGTTTCCGCATTCTGGATCTTTACATTCTTCAATTGGTTTCTCAGAGTCATCTTTTGGTTTATGTTCTTCCCTTGAAACAATTTGGTCAGGGCATCAAACATAGCTTTAGGTGTCTTTAGGGAGGACAACTATGGTATGAGGTGATCCTTGATTGAATCAGCAATAATCCTCTTACCCATGACCAATTTATTCTTGTGTAAGGCCTTAGCCTCATCCCCCTCTTGAACTGGAACCTCTTCATTGATGTAAGAGTCCAACTCATTTTCTTCCAGGACCATGGAGATCCTATACTTCCAGGCTCGGAAGTTATCAACTCCCTCAAGCTTTTCATCAAGCTTGGTGTGATGAGACATCTTAACAGAGAACCTCAAATGGAAATGGAAAATATTTAGATCTCACCAGGTTAAGATGTCGGAACTAGATCTGGAGCTGAATTTCTGCAGAGCTGGTTCAGGAGTAGATTAGGGTTTGACTTTCCCATAATTTTACCCAACCAAAAAATTTAATCTTGATCTCCAAACTTTGATTTTAGGGAGGAGATCAATCTAGGCCCAGTCTCACTCAAAAATTCCACTTCTGTGGAAAGCCCTAATTTCTAGCAATAGTGTCGGGTCAAAAACTGAAAATGCTCAGAATCAGATTCTGCTTCAACATAAATATGCGCCCTAGAGAGGAGAGTCATCCCAACCTGCTTTTGCTGAAAATATGTGGAGAGAGATCCAAAAGGTAGGAAGCGCTAGCTTCAGCAGTTGCACAGTGTCTTCTTCTCAGGTTAGCTCTGATACCATGTTAGATTTTTATCATTTAATATATATGATCTTAGGATCTTATTAGAGAGAATAACATGCACAACAATCAAACACAAGAGACAATGAACACAAATATTTTCTTCAAGGAAACCATAAAGGAGAAAACCCCGCAACTTCCTCAGAGATAGAATCAACACCAAAAGTAAAACCCAAAACAGTAAGATGATCTCCCGACAGTAGTAGTCTCTCTTTATCTTGTCCCGGATTCTTCTTTCTCTCTCAGTTATGCACTCCAACTGAGTGTGAGTGAATGTGTGATAAATAGAGAGGCTCCCTCTCTATTTATACTAATTCCCAAATTGACAATAACTCACTAGGGCCAACTTCTCTAGGAGAGTCTAACCCTAGGGCCCCACAACTACGGGGCCTTTAACCCTTGATCAATAAGGAGGGTTACACTCTATGACTTGACATGACTTGTTTACATTATTGAATCACCTGATAGGAACATTGAGGCATAACATGACTCAATTACATTACATATACTTCCCGGAATAAACATCGGGGTACAATACTGTTGCAGCTGCAACTGTTTTCCCAAATTTTTAAAATTTTGGACCCTCCTTTTGATTTTATCTTTCCTAGTTTTATTTAGTTTCCTAAACTTGGTTGTTCTTCTGCTACAATTTTGAATGTTTGAGTTTGATTCGAGGTAAACCGTTCCTTTCATTTTGGAAGTTGAATGATTTAAAATGCCTTTGTCTAGCTAAAGCTTTCGATTTTGGAACTTTAAGTTTTGATGTGTAAAGGTTTTTCATTTATCAATGCTAGAAGTCATTTGAACAGTAGATCGGGGCCATAGTTCTCTACACAGCTACCATTGCGGAAGCTAAACAATGAATGACTCGATGGATAGTCTTGATTTTATCTGATTCTTTGGTTTTATTGATCAATCTTTTACTTTGAAATATTTTGTTTTAGCACTATCAGAAGTCAGTTGAAGTTTGTTTCGGAACTCTAGTTATCCACGCAGCCGCCATTTAGAAGGACCAATAGAGAATGAACTGATGGACAAGTCTTACTTTCGCTAATGTGGGGTTTTATTGGTTCAAATCTTTTGGCTTTGCGGTGATATATTTTTGTTTTGTCGAATTTTTTTTTTAAAATGACTTGGGGCCGTAGTTATTTATGTGGTTGTCGTTGCGGAAGATAACTAGTGAGCGTTCCGAAGGATTAGTGCGTATCCTCTCCAATTACATGTTTTATTGCTTTCCCTCATTGCAACTTTCCAACGAATTATTTTCCGATACATTGTCCTTAGTTCTTCCGACCTCAAATGCATGGACGACAGTTTTTAATGCTTCATTTTGTCGACATTTTATTTGACCCATGAACCCTTAGTATATATGGTCTCCGCCGTTGCAGCTCCTCAATGAACTGATCATCCAATGCTATAGTACTTCCGCCCGCCAAAGTGGATTATCTACCCAATGCTTAGTGTTTATTGTTTCTGACTGTCGGTAGGGTTTTCCCACTGTTTTTGTTGTGCTATTACTCTATTTTATGGGATGGCAGAGTTTTCCCATGGGTGCTGGTCGAGTCAAGGTTTCTGAGATGAAGAGCGTAGTTTGGGGGGTTGGTGTTTTAAGGAGTGGTGGTTACTTTGTCATTTCTCATGCTTTCATCATAGGATGGCGAAGTGGTCCAGATATGACCTGGATTGAGAGAAAAAGTCTATTTTTTGGACTTGTGTTTTAGTTCGGACAATGGATTTAGAGGATTTTCAGGCCCATCTTGCAAGATTCGCTTTACCTTATCTTTTCATGCGTTAAATTTGTTTATACTTCATTTCATAGAATGCATTTATTGATACAATTTGTGTTACTTTGTCAAGCGTTAAGTGATCTAAGGACTGGTTATTCATGACAGGGTGATTGCTGCTGTAGAGAAGACATGTCTAAAAGACAAAGCAGAAGAAAGGAGGTAGCAAGGAAGGAAGAGAAAGAAAATGCAGAGGAAGAGATGAGGAAAGAAAAGAATAAAGTCAGGTCTAAGCTCAACAAGATCTAGCAAGGGACCAACAGATTACTGAGCATAATCAACAGAAGCAGAGGCCCAGGCTTGGAAAAATTCATCACTTACCAAGCTGGTCCCTTTTCATAAAAGCACTCTTAAACCTTAAATATGAAATGTAACGTTTGTATCAATCATGAGCACTCACAACAGGACAAAATTGTGAGATTAAAATGGTTGGGGGAGCTCAAAGGTTACGGAGGGGCAGCCCAAGAGTTTTTGCTTGTAGTATAAGTATAGGAGAGTTAGATAGTACAAGGGAGTTTTTCCTAGTTAGATTTGTGAGAACATGTTGTAAGAAGAACTATTTCCTTTTGCAATAAGAATTACAAGTTTCCCGTTGGAGAAGGCTGGGTGGAACTTTTCAAATGTTGCGCCATGGATGTGTTGAATGTGAACTATTTTGTTTTCAGATTTGTGTCCATGAACTGTGAGATCGTTCAAACTTTTTGAACCTATGTTCTTGTATGAATGCTTTCTAGTTTATTTTATGAAATTTCCACTATGAGTAATGAATGTTGTTCATAAACAATTGGCTATTTGGCTGTTCATCTATCTATTACTGTTCATGTGTTTTGAAATAAGTAACAGCTATCTGTGATTTTTCTTAATGCATGCGCATAAATACATTACTCATTGATAAATGATAATCTTGCTCCCTAGGGATAGGTTAGATAGTTAGTTTTAGTTTTTCTTGTTGTGTGTGATTTAGATGCGAGAGAGTTAATACGAGAGGTAAGAACCTGGGCATCACATTGTGACCGCTCCTCGAATTCTCTATCAATCTGCATTCTTAGATAGGCACCTATATCTCATACTTAAATATAAAAAACTAAAACATACACAGTGGACTGGGCCATAACCAGTAAAACCCTTTATTTTTGTTACTTGACCTATGGTAGCCGGACCGTAAACCGAACGGATTCCCCAAACCAAGAACTAACGGGCTAGTTGGGAACATTTACTGGGGAGAATCCCTAGCTATTGTTGCCTGCGGTTTTCCAGGCCTCAACATTTTTTGGCACGAGAAGGAGGGCCACCAGTGCATGGCTAGCCGAGGAAACTTATTTTCTCGAGATTATTCCACCGGTGACAGTTCTGAAAGTAGTTTGTTTCCCAATGCAATTCCTAAAGAGAAGGGTAAAGAGCATCTGTATTCTATCGATAATGAAGTAGTTAATGATATGAGAAGACATATTAAGGAATATGTAAAGAAGATTGGAGGATTACCAATTATTCCTGTCTTACCCAGAAGAGAATATCAGAAGAAAGACTGCCCTATATTGGAAGACATAGTGTTGGTTGGAGATTTTGAAGAACTTGTAGAAACAACCTTACAAGAAGTTGTTCAACCTTTGAATCAGTTGGGCCCAGATACACCTTATGGTTCACCTGTTCAAACCCCTATTCATTCACCACCTCATTCTCCACCCAGACTCATGGCAGGCATAAACGCAAATCAGCCATCCAACCCACCAAATCCACCACCTGCTTGGAGGGCTAGGTCACCTTTAAACCTGGCACCCCCTTTGAATGACTTACCTCAGGATTTTGAGAAAATGTTACCTAAGTTTAACCCAATTGAAAATATTTTAGTAGATGATCATTTGCAAATATTTTACTTGGCTATAGAAGGACTATGGGTTGGAGAACATGAAGATGTAGTCTGCAGATTGTTTCCACATACCCTGAAAGGAGCAGTAGCCTCATGGTATTTTGCTCTACCTGCAAAATCAATCCCAGACTGGGACACATTTGAAAGGATATTCATAAGTAAATATGTAGCTCAGAAAACTCATGCAGCTCTAATGAAAGGGTTATGCGCTTTGAAGAAAGAAAGAAAAGAGAAAGTGCATAGTTTCACCCAAAGGTTTGTTGCTTATCTTAAGAATTTTTTCGCAACTGATAAGCCTTCTGATGAAGTTCTGATTGAATACTATACTTCAGCTTTAGGGCCTGACTTGGCCATGTTTTCTAAGATGCAAGTCAAACCTACGTTATCAGAAACTTATGAAGAAGATGAAAGAGTAGAAGCTGAAAAAGAGAGCATAGAAGATTATCCTGAGTAGTCGGGAGAAAAAACTTTTGGTAAGAAAGCCTTATTACTATCTAAGCCTAAAGAGGAGTAGTCACATGACTTTGAAGGAATGTTGAAAATGATTTAGAAATTATCTAACAGAATAATAGATTTGGAAAATGAAAAGGAAGCTCAGAAATCTTATAATCCTTACTATAAGAGGAAAGAAGATAATAATCAACATAAAGGCTCCTCCACACAGTCCTGCAACAATGAACTTAATAGAGGTGGGTATGGATAAATTTTGCACCTTTCATCAACAACCCCATTCTAAAACAAATTGCCCTCAATGGATAAATTCGATGACATTAGTAATGAATCAGCTATTGGATTCTAAACTAACAGAAGTTGATGAGGAGGAGGAAAAGGGTAATAAATCCACAACTAAACAAGAAGAAAATGCTCGGGTGGTATGGGATTGTGTCTCACTTTTCGATACAGAACATGAAGGTACTCTGAAACATGAGGAGATATCAGAAACAAATATGACAACAAGAATCCAAGGTTTGTTTAATAAATACAATTCAATACATCCAAAGATTAAGAAATTTCAAGACAATATGAAGAAGATATAGAAAAACAACACAGATGATGAAATACCTAAACTTACCATTAGCAGTCAAGATCAGAAACAAGTCAACATTGAAGACAAAGTGGGTAATGTCAAGGAAAATCTCAAAGCACCTGAAGTACCAGAGGAGGAGCTCCCAACTAAAAACCAACCTATAGAAGAGATTGTTGAAGCAAGTGTGGGAAGTAAGACTAGGTTTAAAACCTCACCATTTATCCTTGACTTTGGAGATTTTAAATCATAATGTGCATAATTGTTTAGTAGAATATGGGTCATTAGTCAATGTTATGCCACTTGTAGTCTATAAAAATATTAATGGGCAACCTAAACCTACTAACTGGCAGGTTACTTAATTAGACAAGACCAATGTGAAAGTAGTCAGGGAAATGGAGGATGTCCTGATTCGATTGTCTGCAAATGAAAAGATATGTCAATACATTGATATTGTAGTAGCAGAAATACCTGATGGTTATGGACTTATTTTGAATTGAGATTGGTCAGCAAGACTAAATGGGTATTTTGCTTCAGATTGGTCACATTTGTGGTTACCTCAGAAGGAAAGTCCAAACCAGATAAAAATATTAAGAGAGCCCTACATGAAGCACATTGTTACTCAATTGGAAGAAAAAAATGAACCAGTGAATTATGTGTTGGGAAATAGTCTAATTGAGCTTGAACCGAAAAACTACCAAGCAAAAGAAGCTACCAGTACATCAGACACCCAGCCCAATCTCCTTCAAGTTTCACGGGATGATGAGATTGATTGTAAAATAGATGTAGTTTTTTATTCAAGTACAATAGAATTAGATAATGGTTAGGTCTTTTTCACTTTGCAGTCAATCCTAGCCCCTTAACTTACAAGTCGCCAGATTTATAGGGGTGGTCAAAGGACTGTCCAATTATTGGTTTAGTTCTCAGATTTTATTTTTCTTGATTTTTGTTTCTGGATTATCTTGTACATAAATAAATTGATTTGGCTGTTTATTTTTTATTTACTTTACTTCTATTTAGATTTTGGTTGATTTCAATAAAAAGAGGCAAACTTTTGGTTGCATGGAGAGCATCAGAATTCTTGATTAACTAAAATCCTTGATTATAAGACTGTGTACTATTGTTTTATCTGAAAGAATTTCTTCTAGTTGAACAGTTTTCCTAAATGGCTATGAACACATTGAATTCCTACTTAATCCTTGTAAAACAACTCAGGATCAAAAATTCTGGAATACTATTTCGAGGCTCCATCCATTGTGACATTTAAAATGTCCCAGGGGGTGATAGCAAAAGACCCATGGAAAGGAAGCAAGGTAAACAATATATTATATATAAATGATCCCATGCCAAGAATTGAAAGCGAAAAGGCAAATAAGAGTAAAAAATCTCCTAAGAAAGCAATATGTATCAAAACAAAGTACTAAACCATACAAGTACAAAATTGCCAAAGTTATTCTCCATCCGTGAGCTGAAAATCAATTCATCTCTCACACAAAAGGACACTATGGATAGAGGAGCCTAAATAAAAAATTTAGAAAGAAAGGCATGCAGGAGGACTCAAATGAAAGGACAAAAGTCCAAAAGAACAAAAAGTGCAAAATGGCATGGGAATGAGGAACAAATGAATATTTCTATTTACCATATGTTAGAATCATGTGGGGTCCTAGCTGGAAGCTACCCGAAGACAGAGGTAAAAAATGACACTCATATGCCTGGACTCAAAAGAGTTATCTTGACTTTAAAATCTTGGTTCCCATTTTCCTAAATTGGACTATCATCAATGATTAAAAGTACATACATTTTCCATTTAGGAAATCCATACATCTAGAAGAATTCAGCATGCTAGTATTTATTGTCAAAACAGTCTGTTGCTCAAAGAAGAAGTTTTCTAGAGATTTGAGTTCACCAGACAGTTGCCAATTGTTGCAGCTGCAACTATTTTCCCAAATTTTTAAAATTTTGGACCCTCCTTTTGATTTTATCTTGCCTAGTTTTATTTAGTTTCCTGAACTCGGTTGTTCTTCTACTAGAATTTTGAATGTTTGAGTTTGATTCGAGGTAAACTGTTTCTTTCATTTCGGAAGTTGAATGATTTAAAATTCCTTTGTCTAGATAAAGCTTTCGACTTTGGAACTTTAAGTTTTGATGTGTAAAGGTTTTTCATTTATCAATGTTGAAAGTCATTTGAACAGTAAATTGGGGCCACAGTTCTCTATGCAGCCGCAATAACATGACTCAATTACATTACATATACTTCCTAGAATAAACATCGGGGTACAATACTGTTGCAGCTGCAACTGTTTTCCCAAATTTTTAAAATTTTGGACCCTCCTTTTGATTTTATCTTGCCTAGATTTATTTAGTTTCCTAAACTTGGTTGTTATTCTACTACAATTTTGAATGTTTGAGTTTGATTTGAGGTAAACTGTTCCTTTCATTTTGGAAGTTGAATGATTTAAAATGCCTTTGTCTAGCTAAAGCTTTCGACTTTGGAACTTTAAGTTTTGATGTGTAAAGGTTTTTCATTTATCAATGTCGGAAGTCATTTGAATAGTAGATTAGGGCCATAGTTTGCTACGTAGCCGCCGTTGCAGAAGCTAAGCAATGAATGACCTGATGGGTAGTCTTGATTTTCGCCGATTCTTTGGTTTTATTGATCAACCTTTTACTTTGCGATATTTTTTTTAGCACTATCGAAAGTTAGTTGAAGTTTGTTTCAGAACTCTAGTTATCCATGCAGCTTCCGTTTCGAAGGACCAATAGGGAATGGACCGATGGCCAAGTCTTACTTTCGTCCATGTGGGGTTTTATTGGTTCAAATATTTTGGCTTTGCGGTGATATATTTTTGTTTTGTCGAAAGTTTTTTGAAAAATGACTCGGGGCCGTAGTTCTTTACACGGCCACCATTGTGGAAGCTAACTAGTGAGCGTTCCGATGGATTAGTGCTTATCCTCTCTAATTCTGTGTTTTATTGCTTTCCGTCATTGCAGCTTTCCAACGACCTATTTGCCGACGCATTGTCCTTAGTTCTTATGACCTCCGATGCATGGATGATAGTTTTTAATGCTTTATTTTGTCGACATTTTATTTGTCCCCAGAACCCTTAGTATATATGGTCTCCGCTGTTGTGACTCCTTAGTGAACTGATCATCCGATGCTATAGTACTTCCGCCCGCCGAAGTGGATTATCTTCCCGATGCTTAGTGTTTATTGTTTCCGACTGTTGGTAGGGTTTTCCCACTGTTTTTGTTGTGTTGTTACTCTATTTTATGGGATGACATAGTTTTCCCATGGGTGTTGGTCGAGTCAAGGTTTCTAAGATGAAGAGCATAGTTTGGGGGTTTGGTGTTTTAAGGAGTGGTGGTTACTTTTTCATTTCTCATGCTTTCATCAAAGTATGGTGAATTGGTCCAGATATGGCCTAGATTGAGATAAAAATTCTTTTTTTTGGACTTGTGTTTTAGTTTAGACAATGGATTTAGAGGATTTTCAGGCCCAGCTTGCAAGATTCTCTTTACCTTATCTATTCATGCGTTAAATTTGTTTATAGTTCATTTCACAGAACGCATGTATTGATACAATTTGTGTTAATTTTTCAAGTGCTAAGTGATCTAAGGACTGGTTATTCATGACAGGGTGATTGCTGCTGTAGAGAAGACATGTCTAAAAGACAAAGCAAAAGAAAGGAGGTGTCAAGGAAGGAAGAGAAAGAAAATGTAGAGGCAGAGATGAGGAAAGAAAAGAAGAAAGTCAGGTCTAAGCTCAACAGGATCTAGCAAGGGACCAATGGATTACTAAGCATAATCAACAGAAGCAGAGGCCCAGTCTTGGAAAAATTTGTTAGTTACCAAGCTGGTCCCTTTTCATAAAAGCGCTCTTAAACCTTAAATCTGAAATGTAATGTTTGTATCAATCATGAGCACTCACAAAAGGACAAGATTGTGATATTAAAATGGTTGGGGGAGCTCAAAGGTTACAGAGGGGCGGCCCAAGAGTTTTTGCTTGTAGTATAAGTATAGTAGAGTTAGATAGTAGACGTGACTTTTCCCCAGTTAGATTTGTGAGAACATGTTGTAAGAAGAACTGTTTCCTTTTGCAATAAGAATTACAAGTTTCCTGTTGGAGAAAGCTGGGTGGAACTTTTCAAATACTGTGTGTAACACCCTGGTTCTGACCACGTTGCATTTGATGTACATGATGTATATATATTGTAATGATCATGGTGTGGAGCTAAAGGCCAAGGCCCCAACACCGATCGGTTATGCTATGTTTTGGATTTAATCTTGTCACTGATGGTATATTGGGGCATGCGGCACATATTAAGTTTCAGCATCATGTAAATATGCATCTTAATTAAAATGAACCCGACCAACTACGATCGCGGAAACTAAATTGAGAAGTGGCATGATCTTCACAAGGATAAGGGTGGGGAAATTGTCAAACCTTGGCTAAGGAGGGAAAAACCCATGTGTCATCTTTCCTTGTTTTATCCGACCACCACAATTAAGAATTGCTGGTGGTGGTTGAGGCAGTTATTGTTTTTGAGAGTGGTGTGGCAGGACTGCCAGTCCTTGCCCACACTCACACTCCACCAGCAATGAACCTCACGATGGACAGAGGGATGAATACGGCCTTCATTCATTCTCTCCACTGCGTGTTATCTCCATGGTTTGTTGTTCCTCACGATGGCCTGCTCATCCACGCGCATAGGAGATTGCTACTCTCCTCCATGACTATGCTGAAACACTCACGCACTCTCCACTACGCAGGCCTCATGTTTTTCTGTCCATCCTCTCGCAGGGGCAGAAGTTGCTCACGTTCATGCACTTCTGGCTACGGGGCATTCTTGCCATTGTCTGTTCGTTGTTCTCACGCGCAAGATTTCCTGGTTTTGGGCACACAAAATGAGCTGAGAGCTGTGCTCTTCCATCCACGTTTTCAGTTGTATGATATCCTCACAGACTGGTATGGTCGTGTAATTTTCCTGTCATTTCAATGTTGAGAATGGGACTGTTGTTCTTCCCGTGAGTTATGGTTGCCTCCATTCTCCTCGAAGATTTGTTGTGCTGCTGTGGTATCCATTACATCATGATTGTTGTGGTCTCCTTTATGTTTTGGGGATGAGAGTCTGTTCATTTCACGTACAGTGTATGCTGATACATTTTGGGACTGTTGACTCCCCCATTGTTGTAAATTGTGTGCATTGACACGTTCAGTGGGCTATTGAAATTCACTTGGGAGTCATTTCCCCTGTTAAGCTGTCTAAGCTATAATAGCTGAGTAATTGCATGTGTGCAATGGTTGGTCTTTGGAATATGTAGGGAGCAAGGATGGGGGATTGGTTTGCTTGATAAACTTGGTGGCTAGAAACCACATAGACAGAGCTAGAGTGCTGGCTTTCTTCTCCACAACCCCTGAATAGCACTGGAAGGGAATGCAATGCCTGAGGGACTGTGTAGCAGAGAAGGGACTTATTCCTTGTGTTGGGTGTGTGTGGGTGTCTTAGAAGTTAGGCTATTTCTGGTGTAGGTGTTCTTGGCTCCGTAATGAGCCCAGAAGCTTAGCATTTAGCCTTTCCCAACTCTTGGATGGCCTGATAAACCCAACTGTGTTGGCTTGGATGTGTTTTGTATATCCTTGGTTATGTGTAAGCCTGCTTGTTCCCTTATTCCTTGGAGAATCATGCCCAGCTCGGGGGTGGCAGCGCTGCTGAGAGATTAAGGAGCACGCTAGCCTATGGTTTGGTGGAACACTTCAGCAACGTAGCTGGTTACGAAACGAGATCTTCATAAGATAAGTGATTCTTGTTCATTTTACTTCTGCAATCATATTTTATGTTAATGGATGTGATGAACATGTTGAATGAATGCTTGTATGAATGAATGTTGCTTCTGCTATGTATGAGAAATAGTTGCATTTGTGTATGATCTACTTCAATGCATTCTGTTTTGTCATTTCTATGAGTTCACATGTTCATGGGGCTGGTAGCCCGGATGGTTAATGCCATGGTCACGTCCTCTTCACCAGTTGGAGGGTTGGGGATGTGACAGTTAGTGGTATCAGAGCTCATGTTTCAAGCATGGGCCTGAATGAGCCTTGAATGAAGTTATAGTGACAGAAGGAGAACTTCTTTCTGCCCAGCAGAGATCAAAATTTGATGACAGGAAACTTCCATAAAATTTGTCTAAGTGTTGAACAGTCGGAACACTTAGTGGTAAAGACTTCTGATGTAGCGGAAGAGTTGAACTGTCAGATCATCAGAAGAGTTAGTGGTAACGACTTTCGATGTAGCAGAAGAGTTAGGTGAAAGTATACCCAACGAAGGACCGTTGAAAAGAAAAGTTAAATTTTTTTTCTAAGTAAAGAGCGGCCATTGGAAGAAGTTCGTGTTTGGTGTGCTGCCATTGAAGAAGCCAAAGGCTCTAGCCTTCTGATGTGGAAAGACTGCCGATGCCGAAAGTTTAAAATTTTTCTAAGTAAACAGCCGCCGATCGGAAGAAGTTCGTGTTTGGTGTGCCACTGTTGTGGAAGCCAAAGGCACTAGTCTTCTGATATAAAAGGTCTGGCGATACTGATCAGGTTGTGCCGCCGATCAGAAGAAGAAAGAAGATCATGTTCCGTCATTGCGGCTGCAGATGGAACTACTTCGCCGATGAAAAGGGAAAAATTGAAAATTTTGGTTAAGTATAAAGACGTCGGAAAAAGTTAGGGCTTTCGACAGCCGATGAGCTACGTCAGATGAAGTTAGTGGATTGGACGACTGTCGTTGCAGCTGTCAAAAGGACAAACTTTCTGAAGCACTAGAGAACCCGATTGCCGACGTTAGTGCTTAGCAGATCCGACGGCCGATGCACAGCGGAAAAATTTAGTTGTTTCAACCGCCGATATAGCGGAGAAGTTGGTCATTTGGGCTGCCGAAACGTTGGGTCAATAGTTGAAATGAGATCGATTCAATAGTTGAAATGAGATCCGATTCTACAAGGAGGAAATTTTGGAGTTTTCCATGGGATTTTTCCAGCAGATTTTGACTGTTATTCATTGTGATTTTTAGCTGTTCTTTAGTGAATTTTCAGGGCTTAAAAGGAGAAAAGTGGCAGCAATTTCATGTGCTATATTGCGTGAAAATCAATTATTTACAAAAAAAAAAGGGGACAAGCCCCATTGACCCCTATCGTCCCCCTCAGATAGACGTTCTTTGATGAAGAAAATTCTATGTTTTGGGAAAAACTTGTAATTTTATAATTTTTCTAGGAGAAGGTAAGTAATGCCGGTTTATATTAATGTTATGTATCTAACACTTATGTTACTAACACATCTGTAGAGTCATATTCACCTTCCAGGGAAGTATTCCAGGTGGTGCAGTTTGACAAGTAAGTGGTGGTTCAGTATGAGAACCCATGATGGGTATGATGCTCGGGATTCTTATGAGCGAGCAGAAGATGCCATGGGAGAAAATGTCCGTAATAGAAATGATGAAATTGAGTCTAATGGAAGGAGATTCCAAGAGACACTGTCAGATGTTGCAGCCACCATGAGAATCTTGATCAAAGCCCAGGAAGAGCAACACCAGTGGAATGCTGCTATGTTGCAGAGTTTGACAGACTTACATAGAAAGATAGACTCGAGACGAGGTACTGCAAGACCAGAAGGCAGTAAGAGAAGTACTAGGAGAAGGAGAAGGACTTCTAGTGGATCATCTGATTTTGAAGAATCCAGCGGGGATTCATGCTCTTCTTCTCATAAAAGAAAGAGAAAAAGACACCATAGGGATCGCTCTCAGGATGAATTTAAGAAAGCTAAACCTCCTACATTTGATGGCGAGATAAAGACTGGACAAGAGGCTGAAGCTTGGCTTCTTGGGATAAAGAAGTACTTTCAAGTGTAGGATTATTCAGGAAACATGAAGGCAAGAGTTGCCATATTTAATCTGAATGGAAGATCATCCATTTGGTGGGAACACTTCAAGAAAGTAAAGAGGATCAGTGAAAGGAGACTTAAGTGGAAACGGTTCAAGAAGTATTTCAAGCAGAAATACCTCTCTGACAAGTATTATGATGACAAGATTAAGGAGTTCCATGAGCTGATATTGGGATAGCAGATCATGGAAGAGTATTCAAATAAGTTTTTGGAGCTGTTGAGGTATGTCTAGTACATCAGAGATGAAAAAGTGAAGGTCCAGTGTTTTCTGAGTGGATTACCTCAGTCTTACAAAGACAGAATTGATTTTTATGAACCTAGAACTCTTGAAGAAGCAATAAGTAAGGCTAAGTATTTCTATGAGCAAAGCAAAGGTAAGCCAGATTACCACAAGGCATGGAAGGATAAGAAGAATGAGAAGTTTGACCAAAGGAAGAAAGGTTTCAAATCTTCTAGCTTCAGGAATCAGCAAAAGCAGTCGTCTCAAGCTGCGAGTAAGCCAGTTGGAGTGACCAGAGAAAAGCCTAAAGATCCACAACAGAACATAGGACCACTTAAATGTTGGAAATGTGGAGGACCCCACATGCGCACAAATTGTCCACTCGAGAATGAGAGTGCAAGGCCAGCTTATAATGTCCAAGAAGCAGAAACAATGGGTCAAGTAGCAAGGGCAGTCCCTAGGATTTATGCAGCATTGGAGGATCGTTAGGCAAATCACCAGTCAATTGTAGTTGAAGTAGCAGGTAAGATTGTTGAACAATCTGTTTCTATTTTGATTGACCCTGGTTCTACGCACAGTTACATTACTCCTAGAGTAGTGGAGATTTGTGATTTTAAAAAAGTAAAGCATAGGAAGTCTTGGTTAGTTCAGCTAGCCACTAGAACTAAGAGAAATATCAGTGAAGTGGTAGAGAGATGTCCATTGGTCATGAATGGATTGGTCACTTGTGTAGATCTGAATGTTCTACCACTTGGTTCCTATGATGTTCTCATTGGAATGGATTGGTTAGAAGCTGATAGGATGAAGCTTGAATATTACAATAATACTTTTGAATGCATGAATGAAGAAGGAAACCTGGTAGTTGTGAAAGGTATTCCAAAGGTTTTTTCAATAAGACAGGTTTCAGCTATGCAGTTAAAGAAGTTCTGTAGGAAGGGTTGCCAGTTGCATGCAGCTCATATTTTGGAGACATCAGGAGATGGAACTCCAAGGTTGGAGGACTATTAGGTGTTATAGGAATTCAGGGATGTGTTTCCTGATGAGATTCCAGGGCTTCCTCCAAAGAGGGACATTGACTTCACAATTGAACTCATGCCAAGAGCAACACCAGTGTCGAAAGCACCCTACAGGATGAGCACACCGGAGATGCTAGAGTTGAATATGCAACTGCAAGAGTTGTTGGAAAATAAGTATATCCGACTGAGTGTGTCTCCTTGTGGAGCACCAGTTCTATTTGTAAAGAAGAAAGATGGTACACTCAGGTTATGTATCAATTACAGACAATTGAACAAGGTTACTGTGAAGAATAAGTATCCTTTTCCTAGGATTGATGACCTCTTTGATCAAATGAGGGGAGCAAATATAATTTCCAAGATTGACTTGAGGTCTGGTTACCATCAGGTGAGAATCAAGGATGAAGACATTCATAAGACAACCTTTACGACAAGGTATGGGCATTATGAGTTTGTAGTGGTACCATTTGGTCTTACAAATGCGCCAGCTACATTTATGTGCCTTATGAATAGTGTCTTCAGCAAGTATTTGGACAAGTTCATTCTTGTTTTCCTTGATGACATTCTCATTTATTCTAAGAATGAGGAAGAGCATGAAGAGCATTTGAGATTGACATTGCAATTGCTCGAGAAGCACCAGTTGTATCTGAAACTAAGCAAGTGTGACTTCTATAGAGATAGAATTCAGTATTTGGGTCACATTATCTCAGAGGAGGGTATATCTGTGGACCCTGAAAAGATTGAAGCCATTATGAATTGGCCTACTCCAAGAAATGTGACAGATGTAAGATCTTTTATGGGACTTGCAGGATACTACAAGAGATTCATTGAAGGATTCTCCAAAGTTGCACATGCCATCACTTCCTTGCAAAAGAAGGGGATAAAGTTTGAATGGACATCGAGGTGTGAAGAAAGTTTCCAGAGGTTGAAGAATCTTCTCACTAGTGCACCAGTATTGAAAGTTGTAGATCCAGAAAAATATTTTGTGGTGTGTACCAATGCATGCGGACAAGGGCTTGGAGGAGTCCTTATGCAGGACACCCACATGATATCTTATGAGTCAAGAAATTTGAAGGAGCATGAGAAGAACTATGCCACTCATGATCTAGATCTTGCAGCCATAGTACATGCTCTCAAGATGTGGAGGCATTACTTGAAGGGCAAAAGAATTGAGCTCAGAACAGACCATTGTGGTTTGAAGTATCTATTTGATCATCCTACTCTGAATGCTAGGCAAGCAAGATGGCTGGAATTTTTATGTCAGTTTGATTTTGAAATCAAGAACATAAAAGGAAAAGAGAATAAGGTAGCTGATGCACTTAGCAGGAAGGTGCAGGAAATGCATGTGGCATCTCTTAGTATTTTCCAATCGGATTTGAAGCAACAGATTGTTAGTCATGTTGCTGGAGATGAATTGTATGAGCAAGTAAAAGACAAGTTGCAACAGCAAGGTCTTGAGAAGAGGTATGAGGGATATAAACTCGAAGAAGATGGACTTCTCACTTATAAAGGTAGAATTTATATTCCGAATGTAGCATATTTGAGGAGAGCTGTTATGGATGAAATCCATCAAGCTCCGTATTCTGGTCACCCAGGATATCAGAAGACAATTGCTACAGCTAGAAAGCAGTACTTTTGGCCAGAAATGAAAAAGGACATGGCTGAATACATTTCAAGGTGTATGAAATGTCAATAGGTAAAGTTTGAGCATTAACATCCAGCAGGTTTGTTGCAACCTCTGCCAATTCCGGAATGGAAATGGGAAGTTATTTCCATGGATTTTATTACAAGGTTGTCGATGACTTGGAGACAACATGATTCCATCATGGTTGTGGTAGACAGGTTGACTAAGGAAGCACATTTTATACCAGTTAAGTCTACGCATAAGACTGATGACATTGCAAAGATCTTCATGAAGGAGATTTTCAAATTGCATGGATTGCCGAAGGCAATAGTCTCTGACAGAGATGTCAAGTTCACTTCCAACTTTTGGAAGGGGTTGTTTGTAGATTTGGGTACAAAGCTAAAATTCAGCACTGCATACCATCCTCAGATAGATGGGCAGAAAGAAAGAGTTAATCATGTGCTTGAAGATATGCTTCGCATGTACGTGATGGACAAACCAACCAAGTGGGAAGATTACTTACACTTGGTAGATTTTGCTTATAACAATGGACAGCACGCATCCTTGGGGATGAGTCGATATGAAGCTTTGTATGGAAGAAGGTGTAGGACACCAGTGACTTGGGACAATCCGGTGAACAGGATTGTGCTTGGACCAGAATTGCTTAAGGAGATGGAGTAAGAGGTTGTAGATATCAGGCAGAAGCT
The DNA here is from genome assembly GCA_001517045.1 of Pseudotsuga menziesii. Lineage (NCBI taxonomy): Eukaryota > Viridiplantae > Streptophyta > Pinopsida > Pinales > Pinaceae > Pseudotsuga > Pseudotsuga menziesii. The sequence goes on along the minus strand of LPNX010910754.1, from coordinate 214,475 downwards.
AAAAGCATCCCAGGATAGGCAGAAAAGCTATGCGGATAAGCATAGGGTGAACAGGGAGTTCAATGTTGGGGATCATGTTTACCTCAGAGTGAGGGAAAGGAGGATTTCCTTAAAGCTTGGAAGTTGTGCCAAGTTGTCACCAAGATACTGTGGGCCGTTTGAAGTGCTTGAGAGGATAGGTCTAGTTGCATATAGAATTGCATTGCCTACTAGCACTAGGGCTCATAATTTTTTTCATGTTTCTTTGCTTAAGAGATATGTACATGATGCTAACAATGTGATAAATTGGGATGTGATTCAGGTGGAACCCAAGGGAGAGTTCTGAATCGAGCCAATGTGCATTCTCGACAGGAAGGTCACAATGCTCCAGAACCGGGCCATAGGGCAGGTAAAGGTGCAATGGGAGCACTACGGACCTGAAGAGGCTACTTAGGAGCTGGAGGATGCCATGCGATTGGCACATCCATTTTTGTTCAATTTTGCGGAACACTGAGGTGATACCAGTGTAGCATTTTGTTCAATTTTGTAAGCACTGAGGACAGTGCTATTGAAGGGGGAGGGGAAAGCACTGAGGACAGTGCTATTGAAGGGAGAGGGGAATGTAACACCTCGGTTCTTACCCCATTGCATTTGATGTACATGATGTATATATATCGTAATTATCATGGTGTGGAGCTAAAGGCCAAGGCCCCACCACTGATTGGTTATGCTATGTTTTGGATTTAAACTTGTCACCGATGGTATATCGGGGCATGCCACACATATTAAGTTTTAGCATCATGTAAATATGCATCTTAATTAAAATGAACCCGACCAGCTACGATCGCGGAAACTAAATTGAGAAGTGGCATGATCTTCACAATGATAAGGGTGGGGAAATTGTCAAACCTTGGCTAAGGAGGGAAAAACCCATGTGTCATCTTTCCTTATTTTATCCAACCACCACAATTAAGAATTGCTGGTGGTGGTTGAGGAAGTTATTGTTTTTGAGAGTGGTGTGGTAGGACTACCAGTCCTTGCCCACACTCACACTCCACCAGTAATGAACCTCACGATGGACAGAGGGACGAATACGCCCTTCATTCATTCTCTCCACTGCGTGTTATCTCCATGGTCTGTTGTTCCTCAGGATGGCCTACTCATCCACGCGCATAGGATATTGCTACTCTCCTCCACGACTGTGCTGAAACACTCACGCACTCTCCACTACGCAGGCCTCATGTTTTGTTGTACATCCTCTCACAGGGGCGGAAGTTGCTCACGTTCACGCACTTCTAGCTACGGGACATTCTTGCCATTGTCTGTTCGCTGTTCTCACGCACAAGATTTCTTGGTTTTGGGCACACACAATGAGCTAGGAGTTGTTCTCTTCCATCCACATTTTCAGTTGTATGATATCCTCACAGACTGGTGTGGTCATATAATTTTCTTGTCATTTCAATGTTGAGAATGGGACTCTTGTTCTTCCCATGAGTTATGGTTGCCACCATTCTCCTCGAAGATTTGTTGTGCTGCTGTGGTCTCCATTACATCATGATTGTTGTGGTCTCCTTTATGTTTTGGGGACGAGAGTCTATTCATTTCACGTACAGTGTATGCTAATACATTTTGCGACTGTTGATCCCCCCATGTTGTAAATTGTGTGCACTGACACGTTTAGTGGGCTATTGAAATTCGCTTGGGAGTCATTTCCCCTGTTAAGCTGTCTAAGCTGTAATAGCTGAGTAATTGCATGTGTGCAATGGTTGGTCTTCGAACTGTGTAGGGAGCAGGGATGGGGGCTTGGTTTGCTTGATAAATCTGGTGGCTAGAAACCACACAGACAGAGCTAGAGGGATGGATTTCTTCTCCACAACCCCTGAATAGCACTGGAAGGGAATGCAGGGCCTGAGGGAATATGTAGCAGAGAAGGGACTGATTCCTTGTGTTGGGTGTGTGTGGGTGTCTTAGAAGTTAGGCTAGTTCTAGTGTAGGTGTTCTTGGCTCTGTAATGAGCCCACCAGCTTAGCATTTAGCCTTTCCAAACTCCTGGATGGCATGATAAACCCGACTGTGTTGGCTTGGCTATGTTTTGTATATCCTTGGCTATGTGTAAGCCTACTTGTTCCCTTATTCATTGGAGAATCATGCCCAGCTCAGGTGTGGAACGCTGCTGAGAGATTAAGGAGCACGCTGGCCTATGGTTGGGTGGAACGTTGCAGCGATGTAGCTAGTTGTAGAACGAGATTTTCATAAGATAAGTGATTCTTGTTCATTTTACTTCTGCAATCATATTTTATGTAAATGGATGTGATGGACATGTTGAATGAATGCTTGTATGAATGAATGTTGCTTCTGCTGTGTATGAGAAATAGTTGCATCTGTGTATGATCTACTTCAATGCATTCTGTTTTGTCATTTCTATGAGTTCACATGTTCATGGGGCTGGTAGCCCGGATGGTTAACGCCATGGTTGCATCCTCTTCACTGGTTGGAGGGTTGGGGACGTGACATTGTGCCATCGATGTGTTGAATGTGAACTATTTCGTTTTCAGCTTTGTGTCCATGAACTGTGAGATCGTTCTAACTTTTTGAACCTATGTTCTTGTATGAATGCTCTCTAGTTTATTTTATGAAATTTCCACTATGAGTAATGAATGTTGTTCATAAACAATTAGCTATCCAGTTGTTCATATATTTATTACTGTTCATGTATTTTGAAATAAGTGACAGCTATCTATGATTTTTCTTAATGCATGCGTACAAATACATTACTTATTGATAAATGATAATCTTGCTCCCTAGGGATAGGTTAGATAGTTAGTTTTAGTTTTTCTTGTTGTGTGTGATTTAGATGTGAGAGAGTTAAGATGAGAGGTAAGAACCTGTGCATCACATTGTGACCGCTCCTCGTATTCTTTATCAATTTTCATTCTTAGATAGGCACCTGCATCTCATACTTAAATATAAAAAACCAAAACATACACGGTGGACCGGGCTATAACTGGTAAAACCCTTTATTTTTGTTATTTGACCTATGGTGAACGGATTGTAAACCGGATGGATTCCCCATACAAAATAGTAACGGACTAGTTGGGAATGTTTACTGGGGATAATCCCTAGCTGTTGTCGCCTGCGATTTTCTAGGCCTTAGGAAATACATAAGATATACAAGTGAATACATTTCGAAGTTACAAATACATCAACACCTCTGTGGAAATGGAAGGGATCAAAATTTCTTTGAAATAGTCATTTTGGTGTCTTTAGATAAAGCTTGAGGTGTATAAAATTTGTGGAGATCCGTTGTATGTTTGAATTACTACCCCAATCATATACAATAGGATATTATCATTTACATTACTAAAAATCAGAATCAACATTGTTACCTTTGTTTTTAGAGAAATTGCCTAACATCACTAACACCAAAGACTACATTTGCACTTTGATTTTAGGAGACTGGATTGAAGGGTGCATTCCAAAGTGTTCTCCTTTGGATGGTTGGAGCTATATCATTGTCTACCAATAAATTATAATATTGTTCTTAGGGAATTCTAGGCCGGGTTGGAAGAACTAAAAGGGGCATACTTATATAATGCAAAGAAAAACCCACTAGGCTCTAATGTAAACATCCTTAATTTTGCTCCATAAATTCACTTAATAGTAAGATAATTATCCCTATTCCTATAAAATCAATACAGATGCATAACCTCATATGATGTTGTAGATATATTCCCCAATTGTTTGGCATTTACCTATTTGAAAATTTCATATCCAAGTAACAAGATCTTTTGAATCCTTTTCTGCTCCAAGTATTCTAGGATAGATCTACTGGAATGATTATCTATACCTTGTCTTGAGCCATGGTAGTTCCTCCATGGAGTGGGAAACAATAGTAAAGAGGATATCAACCATATTAATGCCTTCCAAGCAAAGAGTCAAACCCAACTGCTTCAAACTAAGATCCAAAGATAATATATTTTCTAATTACACATTAAAGAACCTAGGAAAGATTAAAAATAGTGTAGAGGGAAATAACAATTATCCCCAAGTAAATTTAAAAGAAATATTTACCTTGTACCATATGTTTCCTTTTATATTATTCTGACCTTCTTCTTCATATGATCCATGTGCATACACCCATAAATGAGTGTCACGTAGGAAATGTATCCCTGACAACTATAGAAGGCCTAAGATATCACCAGTATTTATTACTTATCAAGATATCACCAGTAATATAGTGACCATTGCAGATGCCAGCACAAGAGATCCGGACCCGTTCATGGCTCAATTCTGTTAAAAGTCAGATTACAGAACATGGAGAATTTCTATTAGTAATTAAGATCAGGAAAAAAAAACCTAGATAAAAGCAGTGTGCATCCTCAAACTTACTGGAAAAAGAGTAATATAATAGTCAAACAAATTTTATCACCTCGTCATAGGTATTTGCAAGATTCTTCCAGCTCTCAAAATGCAGTGGATTGTATAATAGATCAAACTTGAAAAAATTATCATTTTGTTGCACAAAGTCTTCCCCTTTGTTAATGTGAACAAAGGACAAAAATTTGTCAATAGCACTCATCTCTTCCACTTGAGGAAGAATATGGGACAAATTCCCAAGAACATCTGAATATGGCTCAGTGTTGGGATCGATACTTTAACCACGTATCAAACTTGTAAAATATATTTCCAACTCCCTAGCAAGAATTTCGAGTTATATTGTTTTAAATGAAATATATGTAGGAAATGCTTCCTCAATTATATCACATCCCCAACAAGGAAAATTTTCTATTATATAAAAATGGAAATGGAATTGTAAGGATACCTTTCAGTTAATAGGACCTGAACATTGTTAGGAATCCCTCCAAAATCATAATTGACAATATGAATTGTGTTCCCTCTGGACATAACCAGATTACAAAGTTTTTCTTCATTAAAATCATGATCTTCAAGAAATGCATCGACAACATTTCTATTCAAAACTTATTTAGGTGGCTGTGGAAACTGCCTGCAAATAGCCCTCAAGAATTTTTGAAGTTTGACCAAGCCCACTCTCTGCAGAAGGTATAGTAGCATAAAGACAACTATTATTAAGAAAGGATATCATCTCAGTTCTTTCCAAGATACTGGAAATGGATGGATTAAAAGCAAAAATAACTAGACAACAAAGTGATTAAACATCAATATAGTCACTGAAGAGGCCTTTGCATATGGTAGGAGATATTTAAATACATCAGCACACTGCTCCTTCGTTTGATAGTCTCCAAGAATTTATTTAAGAGGAATATGACCTAAGAGATTATCAATAAAAACACGAAGAAAACCCTGGGCACTTAGGATACACACTTCGAGGAAACTAATGGAACGTTTCCACAATTGTTTGGCAGTAGGCCTCATATCATTACTGTATTGTGTAGATTCATTGAGGACATGGTATCCACCATCAAGGAAGATTCTTAAATGAATCCTGCTTGCAAACTTAGCTTCTTTCATCTCTAGATCAATCATAGAAGGATTTTAAAGGAAGTACCACTTGTTGGGGATGACTTTATGATCCAAACATATTGGTAATAATGACAAAGGAATTCTAGTTTTCCCCATCACTTCATCTTTGTTTGGTCCTTCTCGATTCTCTACTATGAGAATTAAGTGTTCTTCAAAGGGCTTTGCTACCACAAAAATAAAATCCTCATTTCAAAGGGGGTTTATGCCCAGGTTTTGGGAAACTATTGTTTTCAACATTTGGTTTCCCAGCTGTACTTTCACACTGACCTCGGAAAATATTCCTTTGTCACTTGACTACAAATTTTGAGCCTCAATAACATTGAATATGACGTACCAAAGTTTGGGAGAAAGGTATGCCTTGGATCGAAGGCTAGCAACCTTATCACTGTGTCTTTTAACCTGGATATTTTCTTTATTGTCGGTATTTCCTACGATAGCTTCCACCTCTCACACAATCTGAAGATGTATTTAGTTCTTTGTGTTTTTTAATGCTATCCATTATAGAAGGTGAGTTTCCATGTTGTACAATGGGGTCTCATAAACAGAACCACAATCGACATACAGTCCAATTGATGCAACTTTGCTCTGATCCAAACAATATTTGAATTTGAATCAAACATATTAAAGTTTGAAGTGCATTACTGGAAGGAAGAAATGTTTAAATTCCACTGCTGTGAGGAAGAACCTCAAATATGCAAGTGAAACCCAGACTCGGGGTATATTCATAGAATAAATTTCAAAATAAATAAATTATAGAGAAAACAACATACTAAAGAACCTTCAGATGCAATTTTGAGACCATTGCGAAGTGTTGTGATGATGGTCTTTTTTGGTTGGAATTTTAGGAAGAGGAATCACACCTGGCAAGGGAGAATCCATGGAATGGAGAGATTTAGATTTGTTTCTTGTAATCCATGAGAAAAATCCTCCAGGAGAATGGACCTTGTGTGATGATCCCCCATGTTATTCAAATACTATTGAATACACTGCAGCCTCAACAATAATGAGTGATAAAAAGCTTGAACTCTACTGCCCACCCATAATGAGAAGAAAAGGGGCGAAGTATCATGGGTGCTAATGCCGAGATCAGAAGACAAGACAAAGGTAGGTGTTGGAGCAAATCCTTGCAATACAAAGGCCATTCACTCTGCAATTTCTATTCGAGAAATTCATGGAGACGCAAAGCATCTGTTACTAACACGGTTTGTTGCAACGATGATGCCCAAAAAACACTCTTTAGGACTATCTGGTCAAATTATTTTGAAAGATGATAGACAAAAACCCCTTCCCACCAAAGCCTCGAATTGTTTCCAACAATGTTACCAAAAGACCCTCTTTTCCACTAGTTTTGTTATAATATTGCATTTAGTTTTTTAGAAATACTTTTTGTTTTGTTTTGTATATCCTAGTATATAGCTATATATTATATTTTTATGTTTTACTATTATATTTTATAAAAATTATATATTATAAATATAATTATTTTGTATGTATTATAGTAATATATGATATTTAATATAATGTATAAATTATAACTTATTAGTATAAAAAAAATTAGAGATAATTTTTATATTTATAAAGTTACATAGTGACCATGGAGGGTTTTTAAAATGTCTCATCTCATTGCTTGTTATTAAACCATACTCTTGTCAGTAGCGACCCTGACCTCACATAGAGAGGGAAAATCAGGGGAAGAGAATTTCATCTTTTAAACTATATTATGAACACGGTATTTTCATATTTTCCATACCAGTATAAATCCATGATAAATAGGGATTTCTTATACATAGAGAACTTGTTTTTTATAATTCCAAATCAAAATTATTTGAGCACACATAATGATTGTTTTTATTATTTTTATTAAATATGTGGGTTCTTATCTTGTTCCTTTGGAAATAAACAAGATGGAGGGTATAATATCAATAAAATTGGAGCATGCTCAGTCATTCTAGGGTACTCACTGATTTGGGGGGCATTCTGTCGACCCTTGCATGACCTCTGCAAACCATCATCTTCCTTTGCAAACCCTCGGACCACTGCAAACCCTCCTTTTCCTCTACAAACCCTCGGACTACTTCAAAGCATCCTCTTTTGCTTGACCTCCGGAAGTAAGTGTCGTGACCTCCGGCAACACGTAATCCACAAAGCTCTGATCTAAGTGTTTATTTGGATTTATTTATTTCTTAATGTGTGGACAATGGAATATATTATTAGTAATTTCAAGTTATATTTGTCATTCTAGATCAACTCAAGCTATTGTGTTATTAAATGGTCATTTATGTTTTCTAGATCACTCCAATAATAATAAACTAGGATGGATTGTTCTAATGAGTTCTACTTGGAATTTTGTGGGATCTACATTTGAATGGATGTGACCTGTTTAGATCTATAACAATTATGCTGTAAAATTACTGTATATATAATACCTCAAGAAGAGAATAAAGTTTCCTTTATGAGGAATTAGGCACTAATTCTTAAAAGAACTCACACAAAATAGATCATCTTCATTTTGGAAATGAAAATAAGCTTGAATAATTCATCAATACAACAAACTAGGGAGAGAGGAGAATGATAAAGTTTCCTTTATGAGGAATTAGGCACTAATTATAAAAAGAACTCACAAAAAATAGATCGTCGTCATTTTGGAAATTAAAATAAGATTGAACAGTACTTCATCAATACAACAAATTAGGGCGGGAGGAGAATGACAGATGGACCTTGTCTTACAAATGTTCAAAAAACTAAGATCTTTTGATGTTAAAAAGAATAATACAATTCTAAGCTTTGAATCTCAATCCACATCCAATTCTAAGCTTTGAATCTCAAGCCACATCCATATGGTGATGTCGTTGTCGATGCTGCTGCTGCTGATGATGATGATAAAGGTGATGATGATGATCATGACAATGATGATGACGACGACGATGATGATGATGATGATGACCACCATTTGTTCACATTTGGAGGAACTCTTTTCATATTGAAGAGATTATTTCACACACGTGTATTAACAAGTGTCATGTACATATCTTGAGGAACACCCATTAACTATGGGGTTCATATGGTTGATCTCAAGCATGGTTTGGGGTTTCCACACACATTTTGCAGCACTTCACTCTACTTGCACATATTCCTTCTATTATTTCATATGGTACTCAAGAAACACAACCCTTGAGTAAGTTTATTCTGGCATAGTTTGTTGAGAAAACACCAAGACCAGATATGGAGATGTGGTCCAACGTATCGTCTATAGGTACAAGATGTCTATAGGTGCAATATGTAGTGCTAGCTAAGATGAATTGAAGATATTTCCAAAGTCACGTTGTTCAACAACATACCTCATGGTGGATAAATTAATGGTGACTAATATGGAAGAGTGGTCCAAGGTATTTTCTACAAGTTCAAGTGGATGGTGCCAAACGGTACGTTGGTGGAATAGTTAGGCATGAGAAGGAATTTCAAGACATCTTGATTGGTGACACAATTAATTGTATTTGATTTGTATGTGTGGTAAAAAACGATCTTGTCAATCGCATCCAATCACATCACCTCAATTGCATCAAATCAAGCCATGCCTATATGATGTTATTCATGTCAGTGGACACCATCCTTTCTATTCCAAAAGCTTGTTGTTGAGTTTTAAACAATTTTTGTACAAAACATCCTTGTATTCCAACAACCCATTATTGAGTTCTAAAAATTAGTCTGTAGAAATCTTTGTTTTCCTTTGAGTTCCGTGTGTGCTTCTGCTAATGAACCACTAAACAAAACTTTGTTTTCTTTTGATGTTAATGTTGGATTCCACTAATGAACCACTAGTAACTACTCCATATGTTATAATAATAACACTTGAATACCTAAGTAGACATTGTCATTTTCCCAACCCAGCCATATTGTATCATACAAGTTGACATTGTCCAATTCCCTACCCAACCATATTGTATAATGCATGTATAATGATCATACTTTAAGAGCATTTGTATCTCAACAACATGTTGGACATAATCCATTAAGGGCTTGTTACAAAGAGGTCCCATGTAATTATCCACAATAATGTGTAGAATATGCCATAAGTAGGTTTTCATGACTTCATGTATGGGTTGTATATCAATATTGTTTTCTATATCTGAAGTGTATATGGATATAAATTATTGTTTAATTGGTTATAAATACTATATGTATTTATTGTAAATAATTGATTATAATTAATAAAAAATGATTTTTTAATAATATAAAAATTAATTATAATTATTTTTAAAATACATAATTATATATTTTATTAACCATTTTAAATACATAGAAACAAACATAATTTCAAATATATAAAAAATTAAAACAATAAAGTTCCATTTTAATAAATATAAAATAAATTTCTAATTTAAATTATAAAAATTAATGATAATTTATCATTTATATTTAAAATTAAAAAAAAAAACTAATTATAAATTTATTTAAATTATGATGGCGATAGTTGTCGAATTTCAAACGAACTGTCATCGAATTTCCTATGATAAGGCTATTGAATTTCCTACGACAAGCTTCTCGAATTTTCTATGACAAGGTTGTCGAAATTCAAACGAACATGTTCGTCGCAAAACCTACGAGGCATAAAGTTGAAAATTCGACGACTCTGCAAGATGACAAAAAAAATTTGGAACGTACATTACTTTTCATCATTGCAATATGATATAATCGTACATTACATCGGATGTCGTCGGATTCTTTCTTCGGATTTTGGCCTCAAATGTTGGTGTGTATCTTTGTGGATGGAGTCATTAGAGGGGACGGTAGCATACTGAAGGTTTAGGAGTTACCACTGATTACAAATAGGTATTCCCTAGTGTTGAAGTTGCAACTGTTTTCCCAAAATTTTTAAAATTTTGGACCCTCCTTGTTGATTTTATCATGCCTGGTTTTATTTGGTTTCCCAAACTCGGTTGTCCTTCTACTACAATTTTGAATGTTTGAGTTTGATTCGAGGTTAACTGTTTTCTTTCATTTCGGAAGTTGATTTATTTAAATGCCTTTGTCTAGCCAAAGCTTTTGACTTTGGAACTTTAAGTTTTGATGTTTAAAGGTTTGTATTTATCAATGTCGGAAGTCATTTGAACAGTAAATCGGGGCTGTAGTTCTCTATGCAACCGCTGTTGCAGAAGCTAAACAATGAATGACCTGATGGATAGTCTTGATTTTCACTGATTTCTTGGTTTTATTGATCAACTTTTTACTTTGCAATGTTTTGTTTTAGCACTATCGGAAGTCAGTTGAAGTTTGATTCGGAACTTTAGTTATCTACGCATCCACTGTTGCAGAATCCAACTAATGAATGTTCCGACGAATTAGTGCTTATCCTCGCCGATCAACGGTGATTTATTTTAACTGCAGAACCTTTAGTCTATCTGCCTCCCACTGTTGCGGCTGCATACTGAACTTTTTTGCCGACGTATTATGGTTAGTACTTCCGCCCACCGAAGTGGATTATCTGCTCGATGCTTAGTGTTTATTACTTCCGACTGTCGGTAGGGTTTTCCCCCCTTTTTTGTTGTGTTGTTACTCTATTTTGTGGCATGGCGGAGTTTTCCCATGGGTGCTGTTTGAGTTATGAAGAGTGCAGTTTGGGGGTTTGTTGTTTTGAGGAGTGGTGGTTACTTTGTCCTTTTTCATGCTTTCATCGGAGAATGTTGAATTGGTCCAGATGCGGCCTGGATTGAGATTAAAAGTCTATTTTTCAGACTTATGGTTTTAGTTCAGACAGTGGATTTAGAGGATTTTCAGGCCCAACTTGCAGGATTCTCTTTACCTTATCTTTTCATGCTTTAAATTTTTTTATAGTTCATTTCACAGAATGCATGTATCGATACAATTTGTGTTACTTTGTCAAATGATAAGTGATCTAAGGATGGGTGATTCATGATAGGGTGATTGCTGTTGTAGAGAAGACAATGTCTAGAAGACAAAGTCGAAGAAAGGAGGCAGCAAGGAAGGAAGAGAAAGAAAATGCAGAAGCAGAGATGAGGAAAAGAAGAAGAAAGTAAGGGTTGAGATCTCAAATAGATCAATAGTAGTAGAGGCCCAGGCTTGGAAAAATTTCATCAGTTACCAAGCCGGTCCTTTTTATGAAGTGCTCTTAAAATATTAATATGAAATGTAACGTATTGTATAAATCATGAGCACCCACTAAAATACAAAATGGTGGGATTAAACGGTTAGGAGAGCCCAAAGGTCACCCAAGGGGCAACCCAAAGTTTTTGCTGTTTTTGTATAAATACAGGAGAATCAGATAGAAGAGGGACTTTTTCCCAGATAGATTTGTGAGAACATGTTATAAGAAGAACTATTTCCTTTTCCAATAGATAATTACAAGTTGCCTGTTGGAGAAAGCTTGGTGGAATGTTCAAATGTTGTGCTATGGATTTGTTGAATGTGAACTATTTCATTTTCAGCTATTGTCCATTAACTATGAGATCATTCTAACTCTTTGAACCTATGTTCTTATATGAATGCTCTTTAGTTTATTCTCTAAAATTTCCTTTGAGTAATGAAGGCTTTTCATAAACAATGAGCTATCTTGTTGTTCATCTATCTATTAATGTTTATGTGTTTTGAATAAGTAACATCTATCTGTGTTTTTTCTTAATGCATGAGCAGAAATACATTTCTCATTAATAAATGATAATCTTGCTCCCTAGGGATAGGTAGATAGTTAGTCTTAGTTTTTCTTGCTGTGTGTGATTTAGATGCGAGAGAGTTAAGACAAGAGGTAAGAACCTGTGCATCACATTGTGACCGCTCCTCATATTCTCTATCAATCTACATTTGTTAGATATGCACTTGCATATCATACTTAAATACAAAAAACTAAATATACACGGTGGACCGGGCCACAATCGGTAAAAAACTTTATTTTTGTTACTTGACCTACAGTATCCAGACCGTAAACCAGACAGATTCCCCATACCAAGCAATAACAGGATAGTTGAGAACGTTTACTAGGGAGAATCCCTTACTGTTGTTGCCTGTGATTTTCCAGGCCTCAACAGTTTTTGGTGCTAGAAGGAGGGCCACCAGTGCATGGCTAGCCGAGGAAACCCATTTTCTAGAGATTATTCCACTGGTGACAACTCTAAAAGCAATTTGTTTCCCAATCCAATTCCTGAAGAGAAGGGTAAAGAGCATCTGTATACTGTCGATTACGAAGTAGTTAATGATCTGAGAAGAAATACTAGGGCATATGTGAAGAATATTGGAGTATTACCAATTATTCCTGTCTTACCCAGAAGAGAATATCGAAAGAAAGACCGCCCTATATTGGAAGATGCAGTGTTGGTTGGAGATTTTGAAGAACTTGTAGAAACAGCCTTACAGGAAATTGTTCAAACTTTGAATCAAGTGGGCCCAAATACACCTTATTGTTCACTTGTTCACACTCCTGTTCATTCACCACCTCATTCTCCACCCAAACTCATGGCAGGCATAAACGCAAATCAGCCACCCAACCCACCAAATCACCACCTGCTTGGAGGGCTAAGTCACCTTTACACTTGGCATCCCCTTTGCATGACTTACCTCAAGATTTTGAGAAAATGCTTCCTAATTTTGATCCCAGTGAAAAGATCTTAGTAGATGATCATTTGCAAAGCTTCTAATTGGCTAGAGAAGGACTAAGGGCTGGAGAACATGAAGATGTAGTCTGCAGATTGTTTCCACATACCCTGAAAGGAGCAGCAGCTTCATGGTATTTTTCTCTACTTGCAAACTCAATCCCAAATTGGGACACATTTGAAAGGATATTCAGAAGTAAATATGCAGCCTAGAAAACTCATGTAGCTCTAATGAAAGGGTTGTGTGCTTTAAAGAAAGAAATAAAAGAAAAAGTGCATAGTTTCACCCAAAGGTTTGTTGCTTATCTTAAGAATTTTTCGGAAACTGATAAACCGTCTGATAAGGTTCTGATCGAATACTATACTTCAGCTTTAAGGCTTGACTTGGCCATGTTTTCCAAGATGCAAGTCAAACCTACGTTGTCAGAAACTTATGAAGAAGCTAAGAGAGTAGAAGCTGAAAAAGTGAGCATAGGAGATTATCCTGAGCAGTCAGGAGAAAAAACTTTTGGTAAGAAATCCTTATTACTATCTAAGCCTAAGGAGGAGCAATCACATGACTTTGAAGGAATGTTGAAAATGATGCAGAAACTATCTAACAGAATAATAGATCTAGAAAAATAAAAGGAAGCTTAGAAATCTTATAAGCCTTACTATAAAAGGAGAGAAGACAACAATCAATCTAAACCTCCTCCACACAGTTTTGCATCAATGAACTTAACAGAGGTAGTTATGGATAACTTTTGCACCTTTCATCAACAGCCCCATTCCGAAAAAAATTACCCTCAATGGATCAATTTGATGACATTAGTAATGAATCAACTATTGGACTCTAAACTAACAGAAGCTAATGATGAGGAAGAAAAGGGTAATAAATCCACAGAAAAACAAGAGGATGATGCTCTGGTTTTATGGGACTGTGTCTCACTTTTTGATATAGAAGATGAAGGTAGGCTAAAACATGAGGAGACATCAAAAACAACTGTGACAGCAAGAAGCCAAGGTTTGTTAAATAAAGACAATTCAATACTTCCAAAGATTAAGAAATTTCAAGACAATATGAAGAAAATACAGAAGAACAACACAGATGATAAAATACCTGAACTTACCATCAACAGTCAAGATCCAAGACAAGTCAACATGCCTGATAGCCTATTGAAGACAAAGTGGTTAATGTCAAGGAAAATATCAAAGCACCTGGAGTACCAGAGGAAGAACTTCCCACTAACAACCAACCTATAGAAGAAATTGTTGAAGCAAGTGTGGGAGGTAAGACTAGATTTAAAACCCCACCTTTCCTTCTGACTTTGGAAATTTTAAACCATAATGTGTACAATTGTTTAGTGGGCTTAGGGTCGTCAATCAATGTTATGCCACTAGCATTCTGCAAAAATATTAATGGACAACCTAAACCTACTACTTGGGAGGTTACTCAGTTAGACAGGACCAATGTGAAAGTAGTCGGGGAAATGGAGGATGTTCTGATCCACTTATCTGCAAATGAAAAGATATGTTAGTACATTGATATTGTAGTAGCAGACATACCTAATGGCTATGGAATTATTTTGAATCGAGACTGGTCAGCAAGACTAAATGGGTATTTTGCTTCAGATTGGTCACATTTGTGGTTGCCTCAAAAGGGAAGTCCAAACTAGATTAAAATATTAAGAGAGCTCCACATGAAGCATAATGTTACTCAATTGGAAGAAAAAAATGAGCCAGTGAATTTTGTGTTGGGAAATCATCTTATTGAGCTAGAACCAGGAGACTACCATGTAGAAGAAGCCAACATTACATCAGACACCCAGCCCGATCTCGTTCAATTTTCAAGGGCTGATGAGATTGATTGTAAAATAGTAGATGTAGTTTTGTATTCAAGTAAAGTAGAATTAGATAATGGTTAGCTCTTTTTGATTTTGTAGTCAAGCCTAGTCCCTTAACTTACAAGTTTCTGGATTTATAGGGGTAGGCAGAAGACTAACGAGTTAGTGGTTTAGTTCTCAAATTTTGTTTTTCTTGATTTTTATTTCTTGAATTATCTTGTACATAAATAGATTGATTTGGTTGTTTATTTTGATTTACTTTACTTCTTTTTGTTTTTAGTTTAGATTTTGATTGATTTCAATAAAAAGAGGCAAACTTTGGTTGCATGGAGAGCATCAGAATTCTGGATTAACTAAAATCCTTGATTATAAGACTGTGTACTATTGTTTTATTTGAAATAATTTCTTCTAGTTTAGCAGTTTTCCTAAATGGCTATGAACACATTGAAGTCCTACTTAATCCTTGTAAAATAAATCAGGATAAAAAAGGTCTAGAATAATATTTCGAGGCTCCATCCATCTCACATTTAAAAATGTCTTAGGGGGTGACAGCAAAAGACCCATGGAAAGGAAGCATGGTAAACGATATATTATATATAAATAATCCCATGCCAAGAATTGAAATTCAAAAGGAAAATAAGAGTAAAAAACTCCTAAGAAAGCAATATGTATCAAAACAAAGTACTAAACCATATAAGTACAAAATTGCCAAAGTTCTTCTCCATCCGTGAGCTAAAAATTAAATACATCTCTCACACAAAAGGACACTATGGATAGAGGAGCCTGAATAAAAAATTCAGAAAGAAATGCATGCAGGAGGACTCAAAAGAAAGGACAAAAGTCCAAAAGCACAAAAAGTGCAAAATGGCATGGGAATGAGAAACAAATGAATATTTTTGTTTACCATATGGTACAATCCTGTGGTGTCCAAGCTGGAAGCTACCCGAAGACAGAAATAAAAAATGAAACTCATATTCCTAGCCTCAAAAGAGTTATCTTGACTTCCAAATCTTGGTTTCCACTTTCCTAAATTGGACTATAATCAATGATTAAAAGTACATACATTTTCCATTTAGGAAATCCATACATCTAGAAGAATTCAGCATGCTAGTATTTATTGTCAAAACAATCCGTTGCTCAAAGAAGAATTTTTCTAGAGATCCGAGTTCACCAGATAGTCACCAATTGTTGCAGCTGCAACTGTTTTCCCAAATTTTTTAAAATTTTGGACCCTCCTTGTTTATTTTATATTGCCTAGTTTTATTTGGTTTCCCAAACTCGGTTGTCCTTCTACTACAATTTTGAATCTTTGAGTTTGATTCAAGGTTAATTGTTTTCTTTCATTTTGGAAGTTGATTGATTTAAAATGCCTTTTTCTAGCCAAATCTTTTGACTTTGGAGCTCTAAGTTTTGATGTTTAAAGGTTTTTATTTATCAATGTAGGAAGTCATTTGAACAGTAAATCGGGGGCCAGAGTTCTATTGCGGAAGCTAAACAATGAATGACTCGATGGATAGTCTTGATTTTCACCGATTTCTTGGTTTTATTGATCAACTTTTTACTTTGCGATGTTTTGTTTTAGCACTATCGGAAGTCAGTTGAAGTTTGATTTGGAACTTTAGTTATCTACGCAGCTGCCGTTGCGGAATCCAACTAATGAACTTTTCGACGGATTAGTGCTTATCCTCGCCGATCGTGAGTGATTTATATTAACTGCGAAACCTTTAGTTTGTCTGCCTCTCGCCGTTGCGGCTGCATACTGAACTTTTCTTCCGACGTATTATGGTTAGTACTTCCACTCGCCAAAGTGGATTATCTGCCTGATGCTTATTGTTTATTGCTTCCGACTATCGGTAGGGTTTTCCCACCATTTTTCTTGTGCTCTTACTCTATTTTATGGGATGGCGGAGTTTTCCCATGGGTGATGGTCGAGTCATGAAGAGCGTAGTTTGAGGGTTTGGTGTTTTGAGGAGTGGTGGTTACTTTATCCTTTTTCATGCTTTCATCAGAGAATGTTGAATTGGTCCAGATGCTACCTGGATTGAGATTAAAAGTCTGTTTTTCAAACTTATGTTTTTAGTTCGGACAGTGGATTTAGACGATTTTCAGGCCCAACTTGCAGGATTCTCTTTACCTAAAATTTCATGCTTTAAATTTTTTTATAGTTCATTTCACAGAATGCTTGTATTGATACAATTTGTGTTACTTTGTCAAACGCTAAGTGATCTAAGGACGGGTGATTCATGACAGGGTGATTGCTGTTGTAGAGAAGACATGTCTAGAAGACAAAGCAGAAGAAAGGAGGGAGCAAGGAAGGAAGAGAAAGAAAAAGCAGAAGCAGAGATGAGGAAAAGGAAGAAGAAAGTAAGGGTTGAGATCTCAAACAGATTGATAGCAGCGGAGGCCCAGGCTTGGGAAAATTTCATCAGTTACCAAGCTGGTCCTTTTTATAAAGTGCTCTTAAAATCTTAATATGAAATGTAACGTATTGTATAAATCATGAGCACCCACTAAAAGACAAAATGGTGGGATTAAACGGTTGGGAGAGCCCAAAGGTCACCCTAGGGGCAACCCAAAGGTTTTTCTATTTTTGTATAAATATAGGAGAATCATATAGAAGAGGGACTTTTTCTTAGATATATTTGTGAGAACATGTTATAAGAAGAACTATTTGCTTTTGCAATAGATAATTACAAGTTGCCTGTTGGTGAAAGCTTCGTGGAATGTTCAAATGTTGTGCTATGGATTTGTTGAATGTGAACTATTTCATTTTCAGCTGTTTTCCATTAACTGTGAGATCGTTCTAACTCTTTGAACCTATGTTCTTATATCAATGCTCTCTAGTTTATCCTCTAAAATTTCCACTATGACTAATGAAGGTTTTTCATAAACAATGAGCTATCTTGTTGTTCATCTATCTATTAATGTTTGTGTGTTTTGAATAAGTAATAGCTATCTATGATTTTTCTTAATGCATGAGCAGAAATACATTACTCATTAATAAATAATAATCTTTCTCCCTAGGGATAGGTAGATAGTTAGTCTTAGTTTTTCTTGCTGTGTGTGATTTAGATGCGAGAGAGTTAAGACGAGAGGTAAGAACCTGCACATCACATTGTGACCACTCCTTGTATTCTCTATCAATCTGCATTTTTTAGATAGGCACTTTCATATCATACTTAAATACAAAAAACTAAATATACATGATGGATAGGACCGCAACTAGTAAAACCATTTATTTTTGTTACTTGACCTATGGTTGTCGGACCGTAAACCGGACGGATTCCCCATACCAAATAGTAATGGGATAGTTTGGAATGTTTACTGGGGAGAATCCCTTACTGTTGTTTCCTGCGATTTTCCAGGCCTCAACACCTAGTTAGTTCTTGAAAGAAGCTACCATTAAAACACTGATGCTCCTTATATGGCTACAAGAATAATATGATTTTGATATATGAATTGATTAGCTACAAAAGACAGTGTTAATCAGTAATAGAAGCAGGCACAAGAGATCCCACAATATCCCACAATTCTATATTATTTTTCTTCTTTATGAAAAATTCTCCACATAAACACGATTGTTGTTTTTAATGATGCAATAAATAACACATCGCATAATGAATGGAAAGTTTCAGATGCCATAATGAAATGAAATGATAGCTCCCATTGTGATATTTGATTCACATTAGGATCTAGGTCCTAAGGGGATTCTCACAATTCGATATTATACACAAATTATGCACAAAACAACAAAAAGAGTGAAATTATCATACACAAATGGTAGTTAATAAATGAGATTATTATGACTGTCCAACATGTAAATATGTATGTATCAGGTTTATATTAAATTAGGGAAAAATGGTTGGCCTTTGGAGGCCATCTGGATGCATACATGTGTCAGACTATGATTTTACCCTCAAACCCCCCCTAGGTGGATCAATTAGCTCCCTAACCAACCCAAACGGTCACAAATGCTAGTGTGAACATGGAGGGAGCATGCTAGATCATAAATGAAGGTAGGATAGGCATGAGTGAGCACATGGGTGAGTGAGAGTGGCTCTAGGAGGCAATAAATGCTCAAGGAAATCCAAAAGGAACCACAAACATGCACTAGCGCCTAAGGTCAAACACATTCCCTGATTCTAGGGATGGGGGAGTGCACCAATACTGATATTTCATCAATGAGGGATCCTATTAGTTTGAATGATCAAAGTGGAGTACCTCAACTATCAGAATGATCAAATTAGGGCGCCTCAATTGCCAGTAAATGATCAACATAGCCTAAGTTTGGACCATAGAACATAACATAAAGATAAAATAATGTTCCTAGGTATATGACCATGGTAATAAGGTGGTTTACTTCTCTTACACCTGCCCTTAGTCCTAACTTAGTACAACTTATACCAAAATATTATTGAGACCTTAGAAACTAAGGCTCAAGTCACCTCATACTGTTGACATAGATGTGCTGACAGGGTTCACACTTTGTTGAAACTCTTCTTCGATGTAACTCCCTAAAAATAGGCCCAGATAGGTTTTAACCTATTCAAGAACAACCATGAAGTAGATGTAGCCTCACCCAAGATGCTTGTGGGAGGGCTACGGGAACCAAGTTTTAGCAGTAAAGAGAAGGACTTCCACACTTATTTTATCTCTGTCGTCGTATTAACCATATATCTAGGTGAAGGTTTTAGCATCAATAATTTATAATCAGTCACATTAAATACCATTTGCATCAGATCAGTAAACCCATCGTTTTATTTATTAATCAAATATATCAACAAATATAGAGACATTCATCATACACAAACATCTCATCATTCCTAAACATAAATCATCTCACAACATTTATTCAAATCGTATCATTTAAACCATCAAAAAAAGAAAACATAAGATCATAAATCAAGACACAAAGTTTCCATCATCATCCTCCCATGTCATATTACTTTGCAGGTTAAAACATGTCTCCAAAATACATCTTCAGGTTGATAGCAAAACTGTCAACAAGACAGAACAAAGATACAAAACATAATCTCTCCAACAATAGCTTGATTGGTTGATCACTTAATGCATTGATTGCTTACTTTCTACTACATTCCTAAGTATTTATATAGTCTTTCACCTTTACAAAATGGTCCACTTACGACCAAATACCTAACTGACTCAGACCTAAATGTACAAAATCATGACCAAGCCAACCCTTGTCGACTTCTTCTCCCTGCACACTATTCTTTGAATTTGGTTTCTTGCACTTCCATATTGCCTACCAATAGGCCCCCAACAAAATATTGTGGCTTGCCCTCGAGCCACATCAACTGGAAATTGTATGGGTGTTGATCCGGGCCCTGAAGTTGTCGTAATCCTTTTGCACTACATTAATTTCTTCCTTTTCCTTGGTACAAATCTCCATGAAATCATCTACATCATGCGTCGTTGGATGCTCTCCCATCTTTTCAGCCACTTGCTTGTGGCTCTCATCAGCAACTTGTAGTTCCAGCATGGCCTTCATTTCCATCTTATCACTAAAGTCTTGGAATTCATCCAACTGAGTTTCCTGGCGCTATTGTCACTCCCTTGCTTTGCTAGCTCTCTACTCCAGTGTCTTCAACTCCACATATTTTCTTACTTGCACCATTGGTGACATCATCTTAAGTGATTCCTCCATAGTTTTTAACTGCACCTCTGCTTCATGGAGTTGCATGCTCAGTTGTTGTAGCTGCTCATCTTGAACCACACTCATCCAAAGGTGTGGGGTTTCATCTTCCAAATTATTCACCATCTTCTCATAATATTCCACTTGTGTCATTGAATCCTCGATCTTCCCTTTGCACATAATGAGATGCTATGGTGGTGTACTTAGAACTTCCTGCGCTTACAGCTCCTCTTTTTCCTGCTTCAAACCCGTGATGATTTCTCCAAGACGTACAATCTTTTCCTTTGTGAACATGTCATCAGTGATGCCAGGGATTTCCTAACATGCGACTGAAATAAATTTTTCTATTCGCTCTTTTTCGTCCAATGCTTTTTCTTTAGCTCTTGACTCTACGTCTTGTGCTTCCCTTGTGCAATTGATTTCTTCATTGGCTTCTACTACCTTCTCCTGCAACTTATCAAGGTGATCACATACAATGGCCTCACATCGCTCACAATATTCTGCAATCTAGCAAGCATGTGGGTAGTCAACTCATTGACATCTAAGCTAATAGTATTGAACATGTGTACTAAGGCATGAACCTCCTCGCTACTCGAATCCAATGATCGTGGTGGAATTTTCACAATACAAACCCTTTTTTTCGTAGCGATCTCTGCTGCTATGTGTGTTATATCAGCTTGAGGAACCTTTTCTAACAATGCATTCATCAAAGTAGATAGAAAATTATTTACCTGGTGAAAGAACCCAATGGAATGGTCTTCAGCTATGCCTCGCTTGCATTGTTCGTATTTGTGATCGCAGGTATGATATGATCGACCTGATCCTATGCCATTCTTATCGTGCTGGTGCCTTCATCCTGCTCATGTATCCTCTTCATTCTTCCTTCTTCAAATATTCTTTCTCCCTCCAAATATTTTGGAGTCTTGGAAGAATCTTTCTGCGATTCCTTATCACTTTCTTGCACCTGTGTTTTCTCTGACGGTGCATTAGGAGGGGGACCCACCTCAGTATCTAACAATTCCTCGATGCTTACAGGGACTTTCCACTCCGCAGGACAATCAATAATGATGGTGTCCATATCATCATGTATCAACTTGTACAGAGTAGTAATCCATTGCTTGTCCCCATCCCAACATGCTTGAATGTAAATAGAGTACGACCCCATCACAAATCATGCGATCCTCCAGTATTTTGTTGCTGCATCCTCAGTCATGTTAGAATTAATATGCCATTGATATTCAAGCAATTATTTATATTATATTCTTAATTATTTGCAGTGAAAAGGAGTGAATAAGACCCACTGAATAAAACAAACCTCATAAGAAATAGACAAGAATTGCTCAATATAATTACAGTATAAACTTCACTAATCCAAGCAATATACAACAATGTTACATAAAGGATAATTTGAATAATGAGGAATGAATTTGAATCTACCAAATCAATACCGACTACATGGATAACTAGATGTATCTAAATCACTATTAGATTTCAACAGGATAACTCTAGATGTCTAATCCAGTCTCTCAATCAGTTACAATCAATCAAACTAATCTAACTGCAATGGTAGGTGAGAAGTAGGTGAGAACTGGTGCCTTCCCACATGCATCCATGCATTGAAAAGAGATTTTCCTTTCTCAAGTCTCTTTTAGGTGTTAAGTCTTGATTCATTGTTCATGTTCCTGCTTATTTTATTAATGAAGTTTATACTGTAATTATAGTGAGCAATTCTTGTTTGTTTCCTGTGAGATTTGTTTTGTTCAATGGGTATTATTCATTCCTTTTCAATGCAAATAATTAATAATCTAATAGCACTCATTCATTGAAGATCAATCACATATTAATTCTAACATGGCATAAGAGCCTCCTCAAGAAAGCTTCAAGTCTATCTACTCTCCATTGTACACCAAAAGCAGTTGGGTTTCCACAAAAGTCCCACAAAGAGTTCCTTGCTTTCTTTGAATTCATTTAGAGTGGCAGTGCAGGCATGGCATACCCTGAAAAAGTGTACATGTCAAGAGGGAAGGCTTGATTTTTACATAGTGTGAATTATTTTTGGTTTTGCAGTGATATTTTGCAAGTACAACTTGATATGGATTCAATATTATCAGTTCCTCTTCTTACTCCATCCACAAGATATTCAGAATGGAAATTGAAGATGATTTCATCTCTAAAGAGAAAAGGTCTCTATGAGGTATCTATTGGACTTGGTAAAGAATATTATGAATATGAGAATGAATGGATAAATTCCGATGATAGATATTTTGGAACAATATGTCTAGCCTTTTCTCGAAGCTCGCGTTGCCTTATTGATTTTGTTGAATACCCAAAGGATTTCTAGATAGAATTGGATAGAAACTTTGGCAAGCACAATGAGGATCATTATATAAATTTGGAGAGAACAAATAGAACCACAATAGTTCTTTATTTAAAATTATTGACCTCTACTCTCTCCATTGAAGTTTTTCGAGTTGAAGAAGAAGCAAAATCTTCCACATAGTCAATTCGAATTGAAGAAAGTCTCCTTGGAGTGACTCCTTCTCTTGCTGCTACCGAAGTTTATGAGATCTGTGATATCTAATATTCTCATATGGATGATCCAGAATAAGACATTCAAATCTATGTTATTGAAGAAAAAATCTCCTTCCATTCTATAAAAAAAATCTCCAGTGATTCTTCTATTTTAGACTATGTGCATAGTTTACTGGTGATTGTTTCAAAAAATAAAGAGGAATTTGATTTGTCTATCTCTAATGACATTGCTGGTGTGAATAAAATTAATAATTTGTATATTTTGTAAATAATATCATATGGTAGGAGTGATCCATTCACTCTCATCGATATATATCTTCCATCACATTCCTACATGATTTCATGCACCAATACTCAGAATTCTGAAGAAGGAGAAAATTGTGCATCTACCATCTCGGTGGAGCACACTCTTAAATATGATATGAACTTATTTGCATCTGATATGATATTATTTGGATCTGATATGATATTATTTGGTTCAAATTTTAAGTTACAAGAGCCTTCAGTCATGCTTGTATCTGGTCTCATCAATTTTTGTGCGACAAATCAAGTACCGCAAGTCTTCTTCAAACTTACTGCTGGGGATTTTATGTTAGTTTCCTCTTATAAGTTTATTGATATTATATTTGTGAATAATTTGTTATTTATGAAGTTATATCATATTATGGATATCAAGCATTCTCTCTCCACAGTACCAGAGATTCTCTACCTATCTATTTGATCGCATGCTCATCTCCTCACAGAACTAGAAAAGATGGAGACATTTTGCATTCTCTTGGAGACTTGATCCTAACACTTGTGGATGATTTTACCTCAAATTGTTTGATGTTCAAGGTTTCAATATATAAGTTTCTTGGGATTTCCTCACATTGTTCAAATTCTCAAGAACCTTTTTCTCTCTCATCAGTTGATTTCAGTTGCTCTACATGGGTCCCGTTTCCAGCTAGCAACTAACTGTCTATATTTATGATTCAGTTGAGCATATTATTCTTCTTCCAAAGAGGAAGATTCCTCCAGAAAAAACCATTTAGTTTGGATTCAGACGCGTTAACTCTCTAGGAAAATCTTCCAGGTTGTAGCTCAAAGATGCCTGATAACTTCAATATTTTTAAATGGTTTACTCAATGGATCAAGTCAGATGACCAATAAGACCTCACTCACTTAAGACATGCATAATACTCAATCAAATAGATAAGGCTTCTAACTATCAATGTTCAGAAGGTTTGTAGTAAAGGTGAATAGATGAAGAACTCACTATGCTATCAAATTCACACATAACGCACTCACATATGAATGGTTGATCATAACAAGGAAAAGATACTTGTAATTCCAATAACCCACACAGAGATAGGATGACAACTATCTTGCATTAAGTAAATAGAACAAACATGAATGAAACATCCAAGAACAAGTACAAAACATAAAGAAGATGAAAGATGAACATGTAATGGAAAAAGAGCTTGTATTAGGTGACAAAGCACATGAGAAGCTTGAATACAATAAGTGTTTAAAAAGTCTCTGAAATTTGAACCCTTTCTTCTACATTAGTCACAGGCTTTATAGCCTTTACAAAATTTATTTTAGATCCTGAAAAATTGGATCGAATTTACTAAAAATAGACATTCATAACTTTTTGCTAAAAATAGGTCAAAATCCTATCTTTGATTGCCAATATACCTAACTCCAAAATCTTCCTACTCCTCGAACTCTTTAATAGCTGTAGTAGACACTGAAGTAGAATTTGAACTTGGCATTTGGCAGACAAGTCACACTTTGTCAGAGTAGGTAGGCTATGTGACCTAGTTTACCTCACTGACACCTTCGAAATTGAAACAGAGCCAAAATACTAGTTCCTTTAATTAATTTCCAACCTTATAAATCATCCATGAGGTGTTTGGATCAACAAAAGTTAGTTCCGTGTGAAACTATGCCTTCTTGCAATGTTATGTACTTTTGGTGGCTAAGAAAGTGAAACTCTGGGCCTGTAAGCTGTCGAAAGCTCTTTTTTCGGTGGCTAATGAACAACTGTGGTGTTTGTCTAAGCCACCGAAAAATCTATTTTTAAATTTTAATCAAAATTGTAATCACAATTTACCCTAATGTTTTAAGGCTTCAGTACTGACCCTTGGGTGTCTCTGCATCCTTCCTAGGGTTTGGGATGGCAACAACATCACACGATGCATCTGGGCCCAAAAGGAACATTTCTACTTCTTCTAAGGTTTCTATCTTTTGGTGAGCTTGAGACTGAGGGCTAGAATTCCCTTTTTGCAATTTGGACAGCCTGATTTTCCTGTAGAGCCTAATTTTCTCTTTCCTTAACCTGATATTTCTCTCCTCCATCTTGGTATACTTTCTTTTTATCTCCTGCAGAGAGTCATATAATTTCACATTCCTCTTGGTTAACCTCTCATTGGTTCTTTTGATTTCCCTCTCCAAGATTTCTAGCTCATACAGCTGCCTCAGCAGTTGATTGATTTTTTGGGATCTAGGTTTGCTGGATGAAGCCTCTGCCATTGGTTCACATTGATCCACTTTTGGTTTAGGTGATGGAAACTCCTCCTTCCCTATTTTAAACTGATATGCTAGGTTAGTTTCTTATTTCTCTTCATCCTCAGAAGCAGAGTAAGGTAGGTTGAGGATATTTTTGTCTGGTTCTAGAACCTCCTCTTCCTTTTCACTAAAATCCAGGTTCCTCTTTGCTTACTTGTTCTTCGGAGCTGGGGAGGCCTGATCCACTGCAATTGGAGAGATGTCCCTCCTCTTCCTCTTACCACTTCTGGTAGTGGAGGAATTTTTTGAAGAAGACTTCCTTTTGTCTTCTGGCTGCAATTCTGTCTCAAACTCATTCCAAAATGGGAAGTGTGTCGAGGCCATGTTCCTTCTTTGCAGCAGTTCAAGGATGATCAACTTGATCAAGACATGATGTGATAGCCTACCTACAATCTTGGTGGGCTGGGATTTAACTTGATGGGCCATTTTAGTCAGGCTCTTTTATAAGTAAAAAGGCAAGTTCAAGGGGTTCCTACTAGTAAAATGGTTCATTAACTTGAAATGGTAAATCATTACCCTATTATACATGCCCTCACAAGTGATGTAGACTAGAATTTCCTTCATTAAGCGCTGCCATTTTTCCTCAAGCCGAGATGTAGGAATGCTCTTATTCCAGACAATGTTCTTGTGCTCAGGCTTCAGGTAAGACCTGAATTCTAAATTCTTTGTGATTATGGTTTTGAACCAGCTTTCCCTAGTCCTTGGGAGCTCTGTTACTTCTACTATCAGAGCCTCATTTGCCAATCACTACTTTCGAGCCATCAAAGGAGAGAGCAAAGGCTTCTGCCACTTGCTGATGGGATCCTTGAATATTTTTGCAGAACCTATAGCAGCCCGAGTCTTTGAAGTGCTGACACACCTCTGGGTGTGATTCGAGTTAGCCAATATCACCCAACTCCTTTCTTAGGGCAGGTCCTCCTCCTTTCTTCATCTCCTGGATTGTTCTTCTGTACCTGCAAAATTGAAAATTCAAACCCTGGAGAAGGCAATTACAGTTTTGGATTTAGGGGATCTTGGCTCAGTGAGGACGCATGCAAGAAATGTGTAATGGATTAAGGAGGGGTTGTTGATTTTGAGGGAGCCGACTAGAAATTGGGATTTGAGTAGGGTGGCAGTTAATTCTGATGAGAACTGTGAGCTAGCTAGTGCCGTAATCATTCTAACTGGAAACCAATGCTTCGTGGTGGCCTGATCATAGACATGGGACAGCTGGAGGGAAGAGAGGGTTTGGCTTTTGATAGGTCACTTCAGTTTCTTAACGACCCCTCTTACCAACTCATGATTTATTGTAGGTCCTGTATTTTCAACGGTTAATGGCTTGGTAGTGGCACTATTCATGCTAACAGTGGTTGAGGTTGATGGGAGTGCCAACCATTTTAAATTCAGTGCACTTTTGGTGGCTAAGGTAGCCCCGAATTCTATTTTTAAGCTGTCGAAAGATGGGCTTTTTGGTGGCTAATGAACCATTGAGAAGTTCGCCTAAGCCACCGAAAGCTGAGATTCAAATATTTCATTAGAAAATAGAGTCAACTGTGTTCCAAACTTCATTAAACATCTCAATCTTTCACAATGATCCTTGAAAACCTATAAAAAATTATTTTGAGCTCCTATCACTACAAGATATAAATATTCTAAGTATAACTTATTGAGGACTGATTTATTTAGGAGATAACATCTGGCTCCTACTCGGGGATGGAAACCTCCCTGTGAGGTTCCAAGAACCACAGGCCAAATTCCTTTCCTGAAAAATAAAGACTAAACCTATCTTCTACTGTTCCATTGGGCATGGAGTTATTTTGCAAAAAAAAAAAAATGATATTTTACAATGATAAGGATTTGAATCCTTAGATGAAATAGAGTTTCAAAAATCGCCCATTGACTGGGCCATCAAACACCGCTTCACCTTCCATACTTTGTAGTTTGAAAGTGTTGTTCTGTTGTACTTGAGTTATAACAAAAGGTCCTATCCATAGAGAATCAAATTTACCATGCTTTCCCTTGTCCTTCCTAACAACATCCCATTTCAGAACCCAGTCTCCAACCTGAAAATTGTCCACCTTTTCCTTCTTGTCAAAAATACTTTTAATCTTATTTCGGTGAGCTTCCTACTTCTCCACCAGTTGTTCTTTGACTTACTGTAGCTCAACCAAATCAAGCATTCTTGTTACCATGTCATTTGGTTCATCCTGTTCCTCCTGAAAGAGCTTTGCTACTTGTAGGACCAGACGAATGGGGAAAATAGCATCAGTTCCATAAACCAACTTAAAAGGAGAAGTCCCTATGTAATTTTTGTTGGTCACTCTGTCAGCCCAAAGAGAAAACTTTAGCTTAGAATCCCAGTTCTTCTGATTCTTCTTGAATAGTTTTCTGATGATTCTAACTAGGCTCTTATTGGATGACTCAGCAAGGCATTGCCTTGAGGGTAGTGGGAAGTAGAATGCACCAATTGAATACCCATTGACTCACACATGTTAACCAAGGCACTGCTTTAAAAGCTGGTGGATTATCAGTCACTATCCTTTCTTGGCAGCCAAATCTGAAAAAGATGTTTTCATATAAAAACTTCATGATGACTTGGGGAGTGGCATTCCTTGTGGGGACTTCCTCTATCCACTTGGAGAAATAATCAGTGACTACTAGGATCCACTTGTGTTGGCCACTTGATGAAGGATTAATCTCACCTATGAAATCAAGACCCCACTGCTGGAAAGGGCCATTCACTACAATAGTTCTAAGGGGCAAAGACCTAAGCTGCTGCTTTCCTATGAATCTTTGTCATTTGTCACAAGCTTTCACAAAGGTACACACATCAAAAAAAAAGAACAGGCCAATAGTACCTAGCCCTTAGAATCTTGTGGGATGTAGTATTCCAGTAATGATGGCCTCCACATGTGCTTTAATAAACTTATTGCGTGACTTGAATTGACTCTTCTTTATCTAAACATCTTAGCAAAATACCAGAAGGATCTTTACAATACAACAGATTTTTAATTATGCAAAATTTAATAGACTTAAGCTTAAGAGCCCGTGCTTGAGTCATGCTAAGCTCATGGGGGACTTCCAAATTCTGTAAAAACTAAATAATACATGAGTACCACTCACATGAAGACAAGTTCTTAGCCACCTGCTAGCTGTCATGCTACTCCTCTGCTACTACCTCTGTGTACAAGTTTGTTGAACTTATAGCAATGAGATTCATGCCTAGTAAATCATAATTTTCTTCAACCATAATCTTAGCTAGGCCTTTTCCTTTTACCAGCCTAGTGGGATTCACCTTGAAGTTAAACTAAATCAACTTTGCAATCCATTTGGCTCTCTTTCCATCAATGTCAGGCTGGGTTAAGACATCCTTCACAGAAGTTGAAGGGACATAGGAAATGACCTTTGAGTGTAGATTATAGATCCTGAAAGCTTTTAATGACTTGATGCGAGCATAATCCTATTTCTCGATAGGATCATACTTCAATTCAGCATCCCTCAATGTTTTGCTGAATAAAGCAATGAGGTGATCGAGGCCTTCATCATCTTTTTGTAACAAAACTGTTGCTACTATGTCATAGGAAGAAAAGGAGAAGATGTAGAAGCCCTTGGTATAGTCTGGACTAATTAGAGTGGGAGCTTCTGTGATATCCTTCTTGATGGATTCAAAAGAGTTTCTTGCATGTTTTGTCCATTTGATTTAATATTCCTTCCTCAACATAGAGGTTATATCTTTTACTAACTCAGAAAAGTTTGGGATAAACCTCCTGACAAAATTTATCTTACCATGGAAAGTATGGATATCCTTTTTTGACCTAGGTATGGACAACTTATGGATTACTTCAACCTGAATAGGATCAATCTTCACACCTTCTGTTGAAACTATGTGACCCAGGATTTTTTCGTCTCTGTGAGAAAATTGAGACTTTTTTTGGGTTTAGAGATATCCCAAATTGTCTACATTTCAGAAAAAACCCTCCTTAGGTGTTGCAAATTTTCTTCATAGTTGTTTGAGTAGATAGTGAGGTCATCAAGGTTTATGAGAGCAAACTTGTCCTTTAACCCCATAAAGGCTATGTCCATGGCCCTCTGAAACGTGGCCCCAGCGTTCATTAGCCCAAATGGTATCTTGGCATACTTGAAAGTACCCCAAGGAGTGGTAAATGCAGTTTTCTCTTGATCATCAAGGTGTACAAAAGCTTGATTGTAGCCAGAGAAGCCATCTAGGAATGACATGACACTAGCTCTTGAGACTCTTTGCAACAAATTCTCCATCTTGGGTAAGGGATAGTTGTCTTTCTTAGAGCATTTATTTAGATTTCTGAAATCAACGCATAACCTAATCTCCCCATTTTTCTTCCTCATTGTCACTAAGTTTGCGATCCATTTAGAATATCTCAAAGGGATTATGATTTTACCATTAAGGAGATTTTTTATCTTATTCTCAATCACAGGAAGTAGGAGGGGACTGATAGGTCTTAGCTTTTGTTTGAAAGGGATGGTGTCCTTTTCTAGGGGAATCCTATGTTGGATGATATCTGTGTCATAGGTTTTCAAATCATTGTATTCCCAAGAAAACACATCAGCAAACTCTTTCATAATACTGCAAAGTTTTGACTTCTGATCAGCAGCCAACTCAGAGGACAAATTTATGCATTTTGGATGATCTTGGCTACCTATATTTTGCTCATGGACAATGAGGTATTTCTCCTTTTTAATAGGTTTGAAGGGGACATCATTATGGTCAAATATCTCTTCAAGAGGTACTAGACCCCGAGGTATATGGTTTCTTGGAAACTGGACAATATTGTGCTTACCCAATTTATCTTTTAGTTTAGGCCCCTGGGATTCCTCCACATTTAGGTTTTATTGGTCAATATGCATATCAAAAAATTCATCAACAACCTAGAGGAATTTACTAAGTTCATCATCATTATCAAAGACTTTTCAAAATTTAACGTTATTAGGTAGGGATGGCCTGTACTTGACTTGGATTTCATAGTTCAATTTAGGGGGCATAGGAGGAATGAACATACTGGCAGAGACAACTAGGGGTCTGCTAGCTACTTCATAGCTCTAGGTATATAGGAAATATCAAAAAACATGAAAGATTCCCTGAGTTTCCATACCTCATCTATGTATGCCTTCAGCGTGACATTCTTTGCTTGAAAAGTGTTGTTCACCTGCTGTATGATGAGGTCGGCATCTCCAAATATCTTTAGGAACATGATTCCCATCTCCTTAGCATCCTTTACTCCCAATAAATAGCCTCATACTCTGCTATATTTTTAGTAGTCTTGAAATCAAGTTTGTAAGACAAATGAATAGTCTCTTTTGAAGGAGAGATCAAAACCACACCTACACCTGCTAAGGCTTGAGTACTGACCCCATCAAAAAACATGCTCTAGATAGAGGTGGTTACTTCCTCAGGTTGCTAATAGGTAGGCTTCGTGAGCTGTATAGGTAGTGGCTAAGAATAATCTATTTAAAGGATACATGCCCCAAGGTCTATGTCTACTGGATATATGGGATGATTTATAGAATTTTTTGCATTACTGATGATGTAGGTGAATTGATTTTCTCTGTGAAGTCTCTTGGTTTCTCCTCCAAACATTGGGATTGTAGCATATGTAAGATCCATTTGTAGGGTACCACCTAGCCTTTTACTCCATGAACGAGACAAGAGGAGGCCAAACTTGGGTGGGATATCAGCCACTACTATATCCATCACTATGCTTTTTGAAGGAAGCTGGGAGAGGTGTATGACAAGGTATTTTATGAGCCTTAGGAATTTGACTTTCCTAGAGTCAAAAGAGAAATATCATGGTAGGGTTTTGTGATGTCGAGCCCAAGCTCATCCATCAATGCCTTTGGCATAAGATTGTGGGATGCTCCTGAGTCAAGCAAACAATTGTGGAGGATCTTGTCATGGATGTTAAAGGATATATAGAAGGGTGGACAAGACTCATATAGTTCTTCAACCATAGGGCCTAGGGTTACAGTGGGATTATCATCTTGCAAGTTCACAGAGTCAGCATCTATGGTTGTCCTTGGTTGAAGAGATTTCAGTGTAGATGACTTAAAGGATTCATTCTTCATAAGATATATCAAGGGAAAAGGGATTTTCAGTTTATGAATTTATGATTCAAGAATGAAAGAATGGGACAGCTTATCAAAGATGCTTACCTCTTATGATGGAGCTTTGAGCTGGATAGGATCATGGGATGATGGCTGAAATGGATTTTGTTGCTTCTTTGGGGGAGCAACCATCTTCTTTGCAGGAGTAGCAATCTTTTTGGAAAGAGGAGTAGGCTTCTTTGTAGGGACAAGACTCTTCTTTCTCGGAGGAACAATCCTGGACCTCAAATTATAACCTCCTTTATCATCTTCCTGATACAAGGATTCTTCAGTGATCTGCTCATTGATGATGGATTCCTCATAATCTGATTGTGTCAATAAAGAGAGGTCAACTTCATCTTCCATGCAAGTGATATTTTCTTTTTCTTCTCCTTTTCCCCGAGCAAACTCTTCTTCTTCTTCTGACACCACATTTTGGAAAGGAGCTCTGATTCTTTGTTCCTTAGCTAGATTCCTATCCCTTTGAAGGATCTGAGCCTATGGTTTATGCCTTCTATAAGGGAACATATTAGGGTTTCTGAGAGAAAATTCATTTAAACCTTTGCCCCTTACAAGTAGTTGACCTCGATCTTTAAGTTTAGACATCTCAGCTGTCAAGCTTTCCAACATATTGGCCATTTTTTCCATTTTGTTCTCTAATGAAGAATGACCTAATGGATCTGAAGATTGCTTCCTCTTGTCCACTTTTCCCTTAATTTTTTGAGATGCAACAATATTAGACTCAAATTCAAGAGCAACATCTTGCATGAGTGATAAAGAAGGAGATCTTCTTTCTCTGAGAAGAAGACAAAAATCAGAATCAAAAGCATTTGCATAAGTGATTTTTGCTGAAGTGTCTGTAGGCTTGATCTCAGCAAGGATCTTGCTGAACATTTTGTTAAATCTTTTTGTGAAATTTGAAACAAACTCACCATTCTCTCTCCTCAAATTGATAAATTTTGTGATGTAGTAAAGGTGGTCTTTTCTTTCTCCCCGATGTTTCAAAAATATTTCATCTAGAGATTCAATGCCAACTACTGATCCAGCAGGTAACTCTTTGAACCATTTCCTAGCCTGACCATATAGACTCTGCACAAAAACCCTAGTCCACACATCTTCCTGTTCAATGTTTATATTCTCAGCATAACTTTAGAATGCCTCTAAATGCTCCTCAGCTATAAAATCTCCCTCCCCAGTAAACTTAGGCATATATTTTAGATAATCTCCAATAGGCATAGCAAAAAGGGGGTTAGGAAAATTTAGAGGTGCATATTTGGCAATGAGAATCCTTTCCATCTTGGTCAGAGAGGCAGCTATATTTGAAGTGGGTATGGAAAGGGAAGAAGAAGATGTTGCTAGTGTGGGTGGTAGCTGAGGAAGTATAGGTGGTAGATCTACCTCAGTGGGGTTGCCAAGGACTATATTTACACAAGCAAAAGTGCTTGAATATTCCCTAACCTTCAAATTTTCTGATTCACTTATAAATTTTTGAGAAGTATATTCTTCAGTAGAAGAAGATTTACAAGGAGTTCTATTTGATACAATAGGATAAATACCTCTGGAATTACTTGATGCATCTCCCCTTGTAGATCTAGAAGCCTGCCTTTGTGAAGATCTTCCTCTCCTTATAATCTTTTCAAGATCTGAAACAGGTGCTACTGGTGGCCTTTGAGGATTTTCTCTGGTACTTGGTCTTCTCAAAGCCACCTTATTCCAATGGAGTTTCCAGATAGATGATTACAACCCAAAAAGTGTCCCAACTTTGTCTATCATCAAAGTTGGATCTATGTTGTCCCCTAGGGAAGCTGAGCTTCAATCTCTTTTCCCCGGCAACGATGCCAATTTGTTAGCTCTCCAGGAAACTCTTCTAGGTTGCAACTCTAAGATGCCTAGTAAATTCAATATTTTTAAATGGTTTACTCAGTGGATCAAGTTAGATGACCAATAAAAAATCACTCACTCAAGACATGCATAATACTCAATCAAATAGACAAGGATTCTAACTATCAATGTTCAGAGGGTTTGTAATAAAGGTGAATAGCTGAAGAACTCACTATGCTAGTAGATTCACACATAAGGCACTCACATATGAATGGCTGATCATAACAAGGAAAAAATACTTGTAATTCCAATAACCCACATAGAGATAGGATGACAACTATCTTGCATTAAGTAAATAGAATAAACATGAATGAAACATCCAAGCACAAGTACAGAACAGAAAGAAGATGAAAGATAAACATGTAATGGAAAAAGAGCTTGTATTAGGTGACAAAGCACATGAGAGGCATGAATACAATAAGTGTCTAAAAATTATCTAAATTTTGAACCCTTTCTTCTACATTAGTCACAGGATTTATAGCCTTTACCAAATTTATTTCAGATCCTGAAAAATTAGATCGAATTTACTAAAAATAGACAGTCATAACGTTTTGCTAAAAATAGGTTAAAATCCTATCTTTGACTGCCAATCTACCTAACTCTAAAATATTCCTACTCCTCGAACTCTTTAATAGTTGTAGTAGACACTGAAGTATAACTTGAACTTGCCATTTGGCAAACAAGTCACACTTTGTCAGAGTAGGTAGGCTATGTGACCTAATTTACCTTGCTGGCACCTTCAAAACTGAAACAGAGCCAAATACTAGTGCCTTTAATTAATTTCCAACCTTATAAATCATCCATGAGGTGTTTGGAGCAACAAAAGTCAGTTCTGTGTGAAACTATGCCTTCCTGCATTGTTCTGCACTTTCGGTGGCTAAGCAAGTGAAACTCTGGGCCTATAAGCTGTTGAAAGCTCTGTTTTCGGTGGCTAATGAATAGCTGCAGTGTTCTCCTAAGCCACCAAGAAGTCTATTTTAAAATTTTAATAAAAATTGTAAGCACACTTTACCCTAATGTTTTAAGGCTTCAGTTCTGACCCTTGGGTGTCTCTGCATTCTGCCTAGGGTTTGGGATGGTAGCAGCATCACAGGCTGCCTCTCGTACCAAAAGGATCATTGCTATTTCTTCTAGGGTTTCTAGCTTTTGGTGAGCTTGAGACTGAGGGTTAGAATTCCCTTTTTGCAATTTGGATAGCCTGATTTTCCTGTAGAGCCTAATTTTCTCTTTCCTTAACTTGAGATTGCTCTCCTCCAGCTTTGTATACTTCCTTTTTATCTCCTGCAAAGAGTTATATAATTTAGCATTCCTCTTGGTTAACCTCTCATTGGTTCTTTTGATTTCCCTCTCCAAGATTTATAGCTCATACACCTGCCTCAGTAGTTGATTGATCTTTTGGGATCTAGGTTTACTCGATGAAACATCTGCCACTGGTTCACCTTGATCCTCATTAGGTGTAGGTGATGGAAACTCCTCCTGCCCTATTTGAAACTGATCTGCTAGGTTAGTTTCCTGTTCCTCTTCATCCTCAGAATCAGATTAAGGTAGGTTGAGGATATTTTTTCCTGGTGCTGGAACCTCCTCTTCCTTTTCATTGAAATCCAGGTTCATCTTTGCTTTCTTGGTCTTAGGAGCTGGGGAGGCCTAATCCACTGCAATTGGAGAGATGGCCCTCCTCTTCCTCTTACCACTTCTGGGAGTGGAGGACTTTTTTTAAGAAGACTTCCTTTTGTATTATGGCTGCAATTTTGTCTCAAACTCATTCCAAAAGAGGAAGTGTGTCGAGGCCACATTCCTTCTTTGTAGCAGTTCAAGGATGATCAACTTGATCAAGCCATGATGTGATAGCCTTCCTACAATCTTGGTGGGCTGGGATTTAACTTGATGGGCCATTTTAGTTAGCCTATTATATAGGTAAAAAGCCAAGTCCAAGGGCTTCATGCCAGTAAAATGGTTCATTAACTTGAAATGGTATATCATTACCCTATTATACCTTCCCTCACAAGTGATGTAGACCAGAATTGCCTTCAATAATTGCTGCCATTTTTCCTCAAGCTAGGATGTGGGGATTCTCTTCTTCCAGACAATGTTCTTGTGCTCAGGCTTCAGGTAAGACCTGAATTCTACATTCTTTGTGATTGTGGTTTTGAACCATGTTTCCCTAGTCCTTGGGAGATCTGTTACTTTTTCTATTAGAGCCTCATCCACTTGAAATTATTCTCTGCCAATCACTGTTTTCAAGCCATCAATGGAGAGATAAAAGGCTTCTGCCACTTGCTGATGGGATCCTTGAATCTTTTCATAGAACTTATAGAATCCTGAGTCTTTGAAGAGCTGACATACCTCTAGGTGTGATTCGAGGTAGCCAATATCACCCAGTTCCTTTCTTAGGGTAGGTCCTCCTCCTTTCTTCATCTCCTGGATTTTTCTTCAGTACTTGCAAAATTGAAAATTCAAACCTTGGAGAAGGAAATTATAGTGCTGGATTTCGGGGAGCTTGGCTTAGTGAGGATGCATACAAGAAATGTAGAATGGATTAAGGAGCGGGTGCTTATTTTTAGGGAGCTAACTGGAAATTGGGATTTGAGCAGAGTAGCAGTTAATTCTGATGAGACCCATGAGCTAGCCAGTGCCATAATCATTCTAAATTGAAACCAATGCTTCATGGTGGTTCGATCATAGACATGGGACAGCTGGAGGGCAGAGAGGGTTTGGATTTTGATAGATCACTTCAGTTTCTTAACGACCCCTCTTAGCAACTCATGATTTATTGCAGTTCCTATATTTTTAGTGGTTTGAATGGCTTGGTAGTGGTTCTCTTCATGCTGATGGTGGCTAAGATTGATGGGCACACCAACTATTTTAACTTTAGTGCGCTTTCTATGGATAAGGTAGCCCCGAATTCTATTTTTAAGCTGTCAAAAGCTGGGCTTTTCAATGGCTAATGAACCGTTGAGAAGTTTGCTTAAGCCACCGAAAGCTGAGCTTCAAATATTTCATTAGAAAATAGAGGAAACAATGTTCCAAACTTCATTAAAAATCTCAATCTTTCACAATGATCCTTGAAAACCTTTAAAAAGTATTTTGACCTCCTATCACTACAAGATATAAATCTTCTAAGTCTAACTTATTGAGGACTGATTTATTTAGGAGATAACAAGAGGTTCACATGCACATATTCAGGATGTTTCTGCACAGAAGAACCAAAATAATTCCATGTTGCTACATAGTGCTGCAAATTGCAACAAAATATTTTGCAAGTTTTTAACTTGTTTTTCCTGATTTCTGCTTATTTTGAGGTGGGGGTTTCCTATGGGGTTTTCCCCTATTTCCTAGGTTTATTAAATAACATTTTTTAATCTTTTAGATTATATATGGGTGACTTTTGGCCTTGCTTCCAAGGCCCACAATTGTCCAAGTTAGGATTCACGGGGGGTGTTAGGATTTATAATCCTCCCTTGTCCAAACTGTCTATTAGATTATATTTTCCTCACTGTAGGATTCATTTAGTTATTATTGGTTCCACTAGTACCATTGGTAATTTGGGTTCAATTGGACTAATGGGGCCACATGTACCAGTCTCTAGAGTGTGGGGAACACTGACATAGCCCAACTGGAACTGACTGCACCTCCATGCATCGATTTAGGTGCCTCCTAGACCAATCCCTACAATTTAGGAGCCACTGGGAGTGTCGGCACCAACCTCCTTCAGTTGTTGGTAGTTGGTGACTAGTCAAGCTTAGTTATTCTTCAGTTAGATATCCTCTAGTTTCGTTCGTTCTAGTTATGCATGGATGCATGTGGGAAGGTACCAGTTTTCACCTACTTCTCACCTACCAATGTTGTTAGACTGGGTTGATTGATTGTAACCGATTGAGAGTCTGGATTAGACATCTGGAGTTGTCCTGTTGAACTCCAATAGTGATTTAGACACTTCGAGTTAGTCATGTATTTAGTCTTGAGTTGGTATATTTGAATTCATTCCTCGTGATTCAAATTCTCCTTTATGTAACACTATTGTATACTGCTAGGATTAATGAAGTTTATACTGTAATTGTACTGAGAAATTCTTGTCTTTTTCTCGTGATATTTGTTTTGTTCAGTGAGTATTATTCATTCCATTTCACTGCAAATAATTAAGAATCTAATAGCACTCATTTCTTGAAGATCAATGGCATATTAATTCTAACCAATCATACATGGAACCTTCCCTTCTTCATCATGCAGCGCATCCCAATAGAGATAGAAATGAATTGCATTATCAATCAGTCTCTCCCTCTAGTTGATATACCAAAAATTATGATACCATGTGCCCTTGTATTCCTAGGAAACTTCAACTTCCATGCCCTGATAGCATTTAGGATCCATCGATATGACTAGTGCGATCAAAATCAACAACCATGAATAAGTAAGGCAGGCTTACCTTCCTAGACAAGCACATTGTCCTTCATCAACTGATTCAAGAAGAAGAGTGACCAATTCATTTGTACACCCTCTGCATAGGAAATGACCCCTGAGGTACATTGCTCTGGAAGGTTTTTCCTGACCATTTTCACTACCAAAATATTTGCTGTGACCTAAACTACTCTATCGTTTATGGTGCTAATGACATAATCCCTCTTGTCTCTGATGACATCATACTTCCTTTTCAATTTGGCATCTAGCTGCTTGTCATTGTCTTTTTCGTGGAACTACTAAGACAGGTCGGCCCCCTTCATAAGAAACATTGTAACTTCTAAAATTAATTGAACAATAATTGGGACTTTGGTGTTGAGCAACAAATAACCACCATGTAAACAAGCCAATAACTTATTTACACAGGCGTTGGACTTTGTCAATCGACCAAAATGTGGCATATGTGTGAGTCCTAACAATCTCATTTGTTGCAACCCCATGGCCCACTGCTATGGTGCTCAAGTAACAAGTCCTCCATCTCCTTTTGCTTGCAACTTGAATGGCTCAGCTATACATTCTGCATAGGCCAACAGGTCGTGATCACTATAGGTCATTTTTGTAAAAATGGGCACAATGTTGAGCATTAGGTGAATTCCTTGTGGTATCATGGGAATCTTTACAGGATATCATTGATTCTTAGTTAGCTTCACTTGCGGCACACCATCCTTCCTAGGTGGGATAAACCTAGGGATTTTGTTGACATTAACACTCTTTCTTCCCATAAAATCCTCTCCTCCATTGGTCGATGGTCCAACCTAGGCCTCTGCTTCGACTTATGCCATGTGAGAACATATTGTGGTTCGCTTCTTCTTCGAAAGTGACTTGGGACAATTTCATCCCCTCTTCTTCTACAAAATCCAAGGAGGTTCTATCTGTATCTAGAGCATTTCTTCTTCAATTGGTGTACTTACAGGAGGTGAGTCATGAACGCTACCACTCAAAATAACTTGGGCCATCACTACAACTTTGTCACGCTCTTATTTACAATGATTCTCAGCTAACACTCTACATTTTGCTTAATTCAACAATTATAATGGTTCATCCAACTCATCCCCGTCGATTCTTATAATTGGAAAGCACCCATGCGAAAGATTTTGAATCATCGAGACCAAAGCCTCCAATGATCAACCAAATCCATTGCTGATTTTGCTAATCCAACGGTCGAATTCCCCATAAATGTGCATCTTTCCTAGTTGCGTAATCACCCATATGGTTTAATTGCTCCATTAATTGCCCAATTGACCCTATCATGTCCCTGCGAACGTCCCCAAACTGCTTCCCTACTGCGATTTTGACATTTCCCATTTCCCTGCCACTAGTTTCTAGTGTGCTAGCTTCCTCTGTAACACATATTACACCTTTGTTTTCATACTACTATGAAATTCCTTAAGCATCTCTCAACACTTGGTTATCTCGGTAGGGCTTCAACTGAATTCCATTAACTAACTTAGGGAGCATTGCACCATGTAGTTGCTGAAACTGTACCGCACCTATGTTGGTGATAAAATTGATTATATAGGGACCTAACCAATGCATATGCAACTTACCTAGGTGTTTCACAAACTTACTATCATAGAGTAGCACCATATCTCCTTGTTGGAAGAACTTTTCCTTGATGTTTCGGTCATGCCATTCCTTCTGATGATCCTTTTCAACTCGTTGGTGAAATCTTGTGACAAATTGATCTTCTTCGAGATGTAACAATTGCGTCAAGCATTCTTCCAGCCCTCCTTCATCATCCATACTTGTTGTCGCTGCAATGCGTATACTTGGAAAAATATACTCCATCAAAATTACTGCTTCTTGACCATATACCAACTTGAATGGCATTTTCCCTGTCAAATGTTTGCAGGTGGTTTGATAGGCCCATAATATCGCAAGAATATTCAAGTCCTGATCGTAGTGGCTTGTATTGAAGACCTTAGTGAGCGCATTCTCCAATACCTTCTTGAATGCCTCCATTGTTCCATTATCTTACGGATGATAGGGGGTGCTCTTCTTGTGCCGAATATTGGACTCCTTCGTCATTTCCATGATAATGCGATTGATGAAGTGACTCCCCTGATCACTCATCAATATATTTAGACAACTAAAATGAGTGACGACATTGTCAAATAAAAACCTCATTGTAGTTGCAACGGTGTAATTGATCACTGGTGTTGATTCTTCCCATCTAGTGAGATAATCCTTCATCGTAATGATGTATCATGCACTTGTCCTTTTTCCTACTCGATTGATTGGTCCCACAAAATCAATTCCCATTTATCAAATGGCTTCCCCGTCCTTTTGCAAACATCGCAGTGTTTTACATAATTTGCAATATCACTATGCAAAGTTGGCCATGAAATGCCAACTCAAAGTATCTTCCTAGAAGTTGCATGACCTCCATAGTGTCCTCCTGCAACTCTATCATGCGCTTCAGCTAATATCCATTCCTGCTCATGCGGTAGGACATACCGACATAGAATTTTATCTAGTCCCATATTATAGAGTTGTCTAGCAATTAGTTAAGAATCCGCAGCTCAAACAACCAATTGTTTCTTTCGACTTGTGGTGAAATCATCTGGGGCTTTTCGTGTCAACAGAAATTGAATGATTTGTTCATAATGGTCGTTGACAATTCCAACCTTACATAACTACACATCAGGTAATCTATCCTCGATGTTGGTTGGTTCTTCTCCTGTCTTAATCTATGACAAATGATCAAGTCCTACATTCAAGTGACTCGACATCATGATGATTTCAAAATCAAACTCTTGGAAGAGTAGAAGCCAATGACATATCTTCCCCCCCAACATGAGCTTGTTGACCAAGTATTTCAATACGAATTAGTCAATGAACATCTTAAAGTTTCCTCCTAACAGATAATGATGAAAGTTTTGAAGCGCATACACCATCTGCAAGCCTTCACATTCTGTCATGGTGTAATTCTATTATGTTGATGAAAATTTCCAGCTTGTGAAATAAATTGGGTGGTCAATATCTCCTTCATCTATTTGTGTCAAAACCACTCCTAAGGTAGTAGATGATGCATTGAAATGGACATTAAATTCCTTTTCCCAGTCCAGAAAGACCAGTATTGGTGGTGTGACCATCTTACTTTTGAGAGTGTTGAGACTCCCTTGTCACTCATGACTCCATTCAAATTGTGCATATTTCTTCAACAACTTCTCCATCAGAGCTGTGATCACTGCATATCCTATTATGAACTTTCGATAATATCCCATATCCCCTAATGCCACTCTAAGTTGTTTCACATTCGTCGATGGGGGAAAATTAACAATTAGTGCGATATTAGCCGGATCTACTAACATTCCTTCCTTACAGACAATGTTCCCCAATAATGTTCCAAATGGTGCAAAGAATATACACGTCCACAAATTCAGTGCGATTTAGTGTCGTGGACACCGTTCACTAGTAAATGTGGAAATTTTCCCATGGAAAATCATTTCTATTGCAACACTTGTGCATTTCTATAGCGACGAACATGACCCTTTTTTTCGTGGGAAAACTTTTGTCACTATAGCAACACTTGCCACAACTCGTTGCTATCGGGACAAAAAAGACATGGAACACGGTTTGTTTAAAAAAACAAACTGTTTCGCTACAGCGACACTTCCCCGTTGCTATAGAAACAACAATGGATTTGATGTTTTGGTGATAGTCCATCACTGTAACGATGACAATGGATTTCAAGTGCGACGAGGGTCCATTTCTATAGCGACAACAATGGATTTCAAGTTCCGACGATGGTCCATCGGTGTAGTGACGACAATGAATTTCAAGTGTTGTTTTATACTCTCTTTACTCTATCTCTCTAGTGATGAGGGTCTCTCATTATAGCGATGAAAATGGATTTCAATTTCCCATGAACTTGCTACACTAGCGACGAAAATTTCCATTGCTAGTGTAGCAAGTTCATTGGAACTTGAAATCCATTGTTGTCGCTATAGTGACGGAGATGTCAATTTAAAAAAAAAAATGTTATACCAACCCATGCAATAACTACGTGTACACATGTTGGAGGGTGATTTCATTTCACCTCCCAAGTGATGCACTCTCCAAGCTAAGGATCCACATGTCAAGCGCTCTTGATGATGATTTCTCTAAATTATTTCCTAGTTGCACAAAATAAAAAATACACTTATGGGTGTCAAATTCATAAGCCCTAGATTCAACATAGACCCGCTTCCCAAAACCAAATAAAAAGGGGGTATGCATTTCTTTCAATGCTTGAGCACCAATGTTTATATTTGCATTTCAATATTTCCTAGCAAAGATCAATCTCTTGGACACCATCATCAAAAATACTATTCTTTATGGCCCAATGTTTGGAAACCTAGTCTAGTTTCCATTGATTGGGAACATTTGGAGAGAGTCCTATCTATCATGTTCCATCATATGATCCATTGTTAGCCTTTTTTCCCATAATCCATTTTTCCAAGGAAAGTTTGGCACCGGTCCTTTATGCGTCGTAAGCATTTTTAGGCTTGCCCTTTTTCTTCACAAGATTTCCCCCATGAGTGACTCAACTACTAGTCTACTAGATAAGAGAGGCCCATATTTGACCATTTTCTCTTCAAAGAGGATTGCTTTCCTAGGACCATCTAGACACATTCGGGTCTCTAAGGATTTTCACCCCTTTACTCCATTAGTATTTTGACTAAGCACCTACCTCACTTTAAGTACTCGTGACACACTCCTGGTCACCTCCTCTAAAAAATGGAGATGGAATTCCATTATGATAATTTGATGTAGCTGCAAAATGATCTCAGTGTATGTCCCAACTACATTCAGTGCCATTTGTCACATGATCTTAGGATTCTGCACAACAAGCTAATGTTTGTTCACTTATGGGTCAATTCAGATCCCCTGGCCACTCCAACAACAGTTTTGAGTCAATGTTCAACCCTAAAGGAAG
Source organism: Pseudotsuga menziesii (assembly GCA_001517045.1). Taxonomy (NCBI): domain Eukaryota; kingdom Viridiplantae; phylum Streptophyta; class Pinopsida; order Pinales; family Pinaceae; genus Pseudotsuga; species Pseudotsuga menziesii. Next base: position 171,482 of record LPNX010910754.1, on the reverse strand, counting down.
CACTAGTGGGCCACACCCTTCTTGCATTCCTCACCTCATGTCTAGAACAAATCGTTGGACTTTGGACTAGTACTTCCATGCCCAAGCTATCCATTATATAAATTTGTTTGGAAAAGATTATTGAAGAGTGTGCTCTTTCCTGCTCAAACATTATATAAATATTAAGTAAGATCTCATCTTTGTAAATAAAAATCCAATTATAATACTGAGAGCATCATGCCACTACATGAATCTTGAAACCACTTTATGAAAATAAAGTTCAACAATAATTCACATCACAAAAAATTGAGAGTGGTGAAAACTGTCAAGATGAAGAGGAAGAAATATCAAATGAATTATCTCTGGAGAAGAAAATCAAGATGTCCATGACTCTGATGTGTCTTTTAAGGTGGCATCATACATTTCTCAAGTACATGACAGGGAAGTTACTAGTTTTACAAATGTTTTGAAGGTCAAGTATTCTAGGCTTCAAAAAAGATTGAGAGTGGTGAAGACTGTTCGAATGTAGAGGAAGAAATATTAAGTGACTTAGACGAAACTGAATTTGAAAATCGGGATGCCCAGGACTGAGACCATTCTTTAAAGGTGGCATCAAATATTTTGCAGGTACTACAAAATAAGGATTTCAAGTCCAAACAATGTTCCAAATAATGTTTCAAATCCATAGCATTTTATAAGTGATGCACCCTCCAAACAATACTCCTCACAAGCTCAGCTCAACTCCTAGAGTGGTGTTGATTCTCGAAGCACCAAGCACTCATCTTCCCAGTGCTTAACACTCCTCCATAAAATAGACCCACATATTGTGCCAAGGGCCCATCCTCCTAATGCTTAGCACTCCTCCATAAAAAACTTTTAAAATACATGAGACACAACTTATCGTTAACTAAGTGAGCCTATTCTCAAACCTTTGACAAAGATAATGATCACACATTGCATGAAGTACCAGTAATTCATAAGGTATCCTTACAAGAATGACCACTATAGGATGAAAGTTGTCTTAGGTGTCAAATGATTAATAAATTCAGGAATTTATGCTACCGATCTTAACGAATTGTTTATGAAATTCAGATGGAAAGCAAAGACTTTAAAATTACATGGACGTGAAACCATACTTACCAAAGCAACCTTGCATCGAATGAAATAAAAAAGTTGAAGGGCTCATTTGTCTATGCATACCAACCTCCTCAAAAGAAAGCAAGCAACAAATCCACAATCAACAATGTTTTCAGTAAAAGATGAAGAGATCTTAGGATTAAGAAAGCATAATGCAACAATATCAACAGACCCAATAATCATATTGAAAGATCACATTGATGCCACTGAAGAATTTTGTATTCTCCAATGCACGATCCATTGAATATATAAATGAGCAAACCATGATGGAAGTTGAGTGCTCTGGACCATATCTACATCCTAACTATAGAAGCAATATCCATTGATCAGAGGGAGAAATAGCTTCCCTGAAACATGCTTTGAGGACAAAGCATCCTTTTAGAGGACAAAGCACCCTTAAAAGGAAGCGACCATGTAACACACATAACTACATTACATACAATAATAATAAAGTCCTCACCCTTAAAAGGAAGTGACCATGTAACACACATAACTACATTACATACAATAATAATAAAATACATATAAATAAATGCATAACCCAACAGCCATGACCATTCATCTACGCCTCTATCCAATGTATATTTAAATTTTATACAAACATCACACTTGTAAATCTTCACATTGATAGAATTGTCAAACATTATATTATTTACATTGATAGAATTGTCAAAAACTATATTATTTACAGGCATTCATTTGTATGATTTTCTACGAACAATGTCGTTCATTACAACTGACATATGAGCAAAACTAAATCTGTTGTCATAAAGCAAGCAAATGGGTCTTACAGAAAATATTTTTCTCATTCACAAGCATGCTCATGTGTGTGAGAGGGAGTGAGACAGAGTGACAAAGATCTCAAAGATGTGATAGGAATAAAAAAACATAGGTTATTTTCTTTTTAATAGTATCCACCTCAGGAGCCATCCATCGATATGTTCCTGTCTCAGTAGTCATCACTCCACTCTGAGATTGTACTCGAGCAACTCCAAAATCAACTACTTTGACAACCTGTGTGCGTGAAACCAAAAGTACAATTATCTTCTAGACATTTGATTTAATTCAATGCAAATAATAATGAGCATCATGACTTATGGATGTTGAATTTATCTTCCCGTGAATGTTTTTCTTACCAAAATTCATATACATCAAAGTTTGCGACTATTCAATTTGATTCATCAATGTCCACAGTGTATTTACAGATATTTCTCAACTTTGCAATGAATAATCTATGGTTGAAATTTAGTTTCTGATTTCTTCTTAATAGAGACATGAAAAAACAATTATTTATATGTTGTGTCCATCCATGAAAACTGAGAATCCTAATTGATCTGTCTATTTCATGATGGAGAATTGACCAAGGCTGGTATTATCAAAAACACAAAATTTCTAAATGACGTAAATGTTACGTGCGAAAAGAAAGAATCATAATATGAGATAGACGTACAGGTGTGCATAAAATTGAATACAGATACCATTTTCAGAATCTCTTATGGGGTTGGTTTATGGACGTTGTTAGCAGCCAGTTAATTCATCTACAACATGACAGCTAGGGAACCACTGCAGCATCACATAAAAAACCAAACAGACACCTATAGTTACTGGAAAATTGGAAGGTAGGCATTTCTAAATGGCTTGAAGGCTGAAACCAATATGCTTTTTGCAGTTTCATTTTCAAATTTATGCTTAAAAGGTTTATACCTTACAAAATTTCTCGGGGTAAAAAGTTGTGTTCTTGCTGATGGCTGTCTTTTAATTTAGTGTTGATTATTTACTGCTATAAATCTCAGATTTGCAACTTTAAGTCTGCTAAAAGTTAAAAGTAGTGTTATTGCTATCAAATTTAGATCTATGTTAAACAATTAACATCCCAAAGGTTATATATGCATCAATACCTGATACTCCAACAATAACACACATCTTGAATACTTGTTATCACAATGATCCTCATTCATGTATGATGATATTTACCAGCTACAACCACTAGATAAGTCTCTAAAAATACCCTGAACTCAATGCATTGTCACTAAAATCTTGAATCGATATAATACAGAGGTTGAATGAATGTTAAGAAGGACCGAATGGTAGTAAAAGCAACCTCAAAATAACCCCAATAAATTTAATCTTGAAGGTAAAATTCCAAGAATATCAAAACGTGCTAAAAATAAATGAGGTCAAAGGAAAGGTTGAACTCTGCAAAATTAGCAAGGTAGGTTGAGGTTTAAAAGTAGAAAGGAACTCGGTGAATCAGATTAGGTCTCAAGGCTTGATAGATTTAGCAAAAATTCTAATTATACAAAGGATGTCAAGTTAGGGTTTCGGCCTTACCTCCCACGCAAGGATTCCAACCAAAATAAAAAATTGAAATAGGGCCTGATCTTCAACATGGAACAAGCAAGATGAACGAGGGTTTTGGAAAACCTATTACCAACCATAAAAACTTGAATTAGGGTTTCAGTTTTGACAAAAAACATTGAGTTTGGAACATCAATCTAAAGTTTTTAGCAGAAGACAAATTTAGAACTTCATCAAATGGAAACCTTTCAATTAGCTCCCACATGTCGTACTTATAGAACATATCCACATGTTCGATTTTGAACTTGACTCACTATCCTTCACCCACTCGAACCTAGAAACCACTCAACTACACATCGTAACCATGACAATACACCCTATTCCTGCCATATATAAAACTGTTAAATATAGACATGCAAAAATAGCAGTCCAGCTCCTAAAAATATGAAAGAATGAAAATGAAGGGATCTACTACAACGCTATCAAATATAGCACATACAAAAATAGTAGTCACTCGCATGTCAATGAAAGTCTTACTGGACTCAAATTTTTGCAAGGAACCTGAATATGTACTCACAATTGCCCTTGAAGCCATGAAACCTAAATTATAAAAATAGTGACCGTGTAATGAAACTACTTGACCCACCATAGTGGCCATGTAATGTAAATACTTGACCCAAGTTATCCTATAAATCTCCAAGTGACCCACCATGTAAAATGGGGGTAACAAATTGGAGTATAAGATTTGACAGTTCCTTGATTTTGCAAGAAAACATTTTTTTAAGAGGGAGTATAGCATGCATTATCCTTATCAATTGAATTCATTTGCAAAAAGGAATAACTATAGTATTGAGACAGCTATTGAGACAGCTAGATGTATTTGAAGTAGCTTGACATGCCTACACTTCAATGGGCAAAGGATTCCAACATGTTTGTTTACATTCTCAACAACTGTTTTTGCATTCACATGAAAAAGACTTTCAGTTGGTCACTTGGAATTCATTGAGTCACCAAAATATCCTTACATCCTTTGGATTAGGAAAGGAAATTGGATGCTAGAAGTAGAAAAGGTGGTTTTTGGACTATATCGATGATGCTAAGGCCTACAAAATATTTATTCCTAGATTTTTATCTTTAACGAATGTGGTTTTACTAAATATGCATCTAACCATTATAATGTTATGCTGCAAGCTTGCAACCTATAGTCATAGCTGACAACAACAAGGATAATGTACAAAAAAGAAATTACAATATTCTAAAAGATAAGGATGAGGAGATAGATAATAAAATTAAATAAGATAAATTTATTAACGTGCAATGAATGACCAAAAGACATTGAAAAGTAAGTTAATGCATGGAAAAATACCCAATGTATAGGATTCTCATAAATCACAATAAATTCAGAAATGATCCACATGAAAGATATTCATTCTTCACTCTAATCCTTGAAAATTTTCATCATTAATTTTCCAAAAGTAAAAAAACCACAATAAGCAAAAATAAAATGAGCTACTTGTTTACCATACTGGAAAATAACAGATATCAAGCTTACCTCAACAACAAGGCTATATTTTGCACAGTCAATAGCATGATGCTATGCCACAAATAACATAGAATATTGATCTACTTGATTCTCAACTAAGATCTTTCAGGACAAGAAAGAGTATCAAATACAAGTATTCCTCAAGAAACAACTATAAAAATAAATCCTAAATTTGTTGACTCTTGTTGGTAAAGGTACATAGTATTTTTTTTTGCATCTCCAATGTCCAAATAACCAAAGTAAGGCTCAAGATAGATCGTTGAAGCTTCAAGATTGTAAGTACTATATCTTGGATGAGTATTTTTACTAGATGGACCCTTTGGGTATATTGTTGAATTGTGTGGTCGAGGAAGAAAATAAAGGGATGATAACGGAATTCCATATAGAACCTCGAACGATCTTGCATCAAATGTGAAATGTTTGCAGGGAAGCAAAAGTTGGATGCATGGTCATATGTGATGCATGTTTCTCTTTGGTTTATAATCCTTTGTTTAAGATAGCAATCTTATCTTTCCTTGTCTTTTTCAAATTCAATTTTTTTTTAAAATTATTGTTTTATAATAGCTTAAAGTTAAATTGTTATTTAAAGTTTAGCAAAAAAAAAGAGTGGGGGTTCATACCTAAGCTAAGTATTTATTCCAAGCCAAAAAATCCAACTTCTATCCATTACTAATTGGTCTTGCATTGCTACTATTGTTTGGCCCCTGGTTCCCGACCTTTAGTCATCATGCCTTATCTTCCCTTATTTATTTAAGTGGCTTGACAAGTTTCAGGCTTAGCTCTCAAGGGATTTGGTTTGATATTTCCAGAGAGTCTGAAAATGCCTTACGGATTTTTGAGACCTCGATCATTTATAGTTATAAAACACCCAACATCAAGTTCAAAAGGAAGGTTGATGTGGGAATTTTCAGGTGTGATTATGTACATTCCAACCCATGTCAAACATTTAAAAACAACACATGATGAATATTTCAATCCATGAGGGAATTTTAAAATAGATGTGGACATTTTCATGTAAATTTCATCATCATAAACTTTCACTATGGAAGTTGTAAATAGGCTTTACTATCATCATTTTCAACAAGGGAAAAAATGATAGTTAAAACCATCAAGGAACTTGTCTGCAAGTCTTAAACTAAAACTTGGAACCTTAATCCCTTCAACTCACAGATTGGGGGTTCAAATATGAAACCCATCCATATCAACTAGTTATTAAAGATTTAGAAAAAACGTGCGATTAAAAGTTTGGTGCGATAGAGCTTGGTTTTCCTATAGATTTCAAGTCAATTTTCCATTTAAAACCTCTTATAAAGCAATTCAAAGAAATATTTACCCTCCAAATAAGAGGGTTTAAACTAACAATGCATATTGTCGAAAACAATGAATTTGTACAATTGGGACTTCTAAAATATTATCAACATTTTTATGACATTTAAGACGGAAAAATAAAAATGTATCCTCTCATGCAAACCTTTATAAGGCTAAGCCTCAACACTTTTAAGTTACTAGTGAACGAGTTTGGGTTCAAAACCTACATGACACAAAAATATAATGAATCTAGGTTTATAAAAATGGCAATGACTATGATTTATTTTGAAAATAGACATTTGACATTTAAAGGATTGAGTAATCTCTTTGGATACCAATAGTAAATACTTCATGAACAACCTCCAATATGAGGTACATAGTGAGATGAACAGCAAAAAAATTCTACATAACAATCCACATTTGCCATTTTTCAACAAATAACTCTGCACAACCGTGTGTGCACAAAAAGGAACTTTGTAGGGAAGAATGATGGTTTACAATATGGGTCATTTTATGCATTAAACTAGAGACTTCATATTTAACCCAAAAAACCATATCAACAATGCTCAATAAAAACAAAATATATAATCAATAATTCCCTTCTTAAATTCCGATTTTTGACCATCAACCTTGACTCAAAATGCACCATCTTTTTAGAAATGAAATAGTTTGTTCAAGGATATATTTTTTTTCATGTATAGGGGAAGGGAATGATACAAATACAATGGAATTCAAATAAATCCATAAATAAAATATCAAGAAAATAAACTATATAATATAAAAAAACACATTTTTTTATCAACATACCTTTAAACTCTTCAAATATTCCTTTGAATACCTATAAATTTCTAAGGTTTTCTAGTTTAATAAAACACAGATCTAATCTAACACTACACTAACCACGCAAATGCATCTATTTACACATGAAATACTAAAATTTTATCTAAATGACAAATCTTATGGTTTTTATGAAATTTACTTCAAACGCAAGGCCATGAGGGATGGTGATGAGCCTCCCTCTTAGAATATTTCCCTAAGGATCACAAATTAGGACTTCCAATAACAACCTCTAGGGTTTGTTGGAGGATCCTAATTGGGGAAAAATTTAGAGATCTAAGGAAAAACAAGATAAAAATCCTTCAAGAGGATGTTTTATACCATGAAAAAGTTGACAAATGCTGGTAAGAAGCCCTAATTCAGAGAAAACACAACATTACAACCACCATTCAATTCACATAAGCATAAACTCACCAAAATTTACCAATGGAGCAACCAAAAAAACCCTAGATCCTATTTTGATTATGAAATTTTGAGAAAAGAAAAGATGATAATTATTTTGGAAATATTAGGACAGAACCCATATCTCATCAACAATTATTGTTCCAAGACCAAGTCATCTAAGATGGAACTAAATGCTTAGTGAATGATGTATCACTACTTCATAAGCATCAACATACTATAAAATGGTTGCATATTAGAGATAAAAAATGAAGCTTCTGCCATATGGTCTACAACATGAAAATTTGTATACTATTATAAGAATGTGAATTGATCATAACACATTAAATAGAATTTGATATCTTCCCAAAATAAATTTGGAACTTGGATTCGTGTTTCAATGATGTAAATGTTTTTTGGTATTCTAACAATCAACAATCAACTATACCTAACATTAGAATGCCTAATTGTCCAAATTGGGTATTCGTCAATTTTGTTGTCATAGGAAATGTTTGTTCAGTTGTGAATTCTACACATTGCAGAAACTGATTATCTTGGGTTCCATTGAGTTGAAGCCTTTTTAATAAGGTGTGCCTTATTTCTAGAATTTGACCAACAGATTTACATTTTTTGCAAGAGATTGTCTTCATATACTTTCCTAGCACCACAAAGTGACTAGTTTCAAGAAAACTCTGCATCATTGGAAGAGTGGGATGTTACTTGTAAGCCTTGATATTTAGGCATATCACCCAAGCCCCAGTAGAACATGGGAATCTAAAATGTACGAGGCATCTATTGATCCCTAACTCTATCAATTTAAAAGTGAATTAACCAAGGAGAAAGAAGAGGAATTCAGAGAAGAATATAATCAACGCCAATTGATGTTGGTTATTAGCTAGAATAACCAAGAAATGTAATATAATATCAATAAAAATGTAGCATTCTCAGTCATTCTAGAACACTTAGGGTACTCATTGATTTGGGGGCATTCTTTCCTCTGCATGACCTTTGCAAAACATCCTTTGCGCCCTCTCCTCTGTGACCCCTGTCCCCTGCGCTCTCTCCTATATGGTCCCTCCTCTACGACCCCTCTCTTATGCAGCCCCTCTCCTCTCGATCATTCATTCATTTTTGACAGCACCAGGTGCAGTCGAAGCATTATTTCTTCAGGTGGAACTATCATGACGTTTGAAAGGTGGGCGACCAGAACTGGAGTAGGTTTCAACAATTATAATATGTTTTTATTTTGTGTTTTATATATATATATTTGTTTTGTTTTATTTTAGTTTGAATTGATTTATTTTATATTTTGTGTTTTTATTTTGTTTTATTTTATATTTTATATTTTATATATTTAATTTTAATATTTTTATTCAAATATGAATAGAATATGAAATATGAAGAACAAAACATGGGGTATAATAAAGTAGGGAAAGTATGTAACCTTGGGATAAGAAATATTAAGTTGGGATTGGGTAGGATTGGATAGATAAACCATAGGGTTGACTAATTTAAGAAAGAGCTAACTAGGCCAAGGGAGCAATGGATATAATAGGGTGAAAAGAGGGTTTGGGTTGAAGGGAGAGAGGAGGGGAAAAGAGATGTTGACATGTAGGGTGTAGGATATGGAAGAGGAACAAAAACAATGGATGGAGTCAAAGGTGAGAGAATAGGTATAGAAATAGTGGGTTAAAATGAGGAGGAAGAGAAGGTGCACAACTAGGTTTATCACCATGTAACCATGTAAAATTTTGACCCATACACGCATAGTTTCTTTTTTGGAATAGTGTACACAACATAGGATAAAATTGACATAGTTTTGTAAGAAAAAGATAATGTTTTAAAGGACCTCGATGGGGTTCCTTTACACTTACAAGTTGACCATTCATTTGACCTAGTCCTTATAATTTGACCATTCATGATGGTGCTAATGATGATGATAACAGTGATGATGATGATGATCACAGGTCAATTATGATGATGATGAAGATGATAATGATGATGATGATGATGATGATGATGATGATGTTGATGTATTTTTAACTTTGGAATGTATTCATCTATGTATCTTGTAACCTGATGTTTATTCCAAGATGTATCTATAATGTAATTGAGTCATGTTGTCATGCCCCGATGTTCTAATAGGGAGGATCAATAATGTAAACAAGGCATGTCAAGTCATTGTGGGTAACCCTCCAATTGTGTAAGGTTTGAAGTCCCCGCAGTTTCGGGTCACTAGGGTTATTAGACTCTACTAGTAGAGGTCGGCCCTAGTAGGGTTTTAGTCATGTCAGGATTAGTATAAATAGAGAACTAGAGTCTCTATTTATCACACAACTCATACACACTCAAGTGTAGCACATAGTTGAGGAAGGAGAAGACACTGGGGCTAGATAAGAAGAAGGTTACTGCTGTCAGGAGATCACTTATTGTTTTGGGATTTTACTGTTTTGGTGTTGATTCTATCTCTGAGGAAGTTGTGAGGTTTTATCCATTTATGGTTTCCCCGAGGAAAAGCACTGTGTTCATTGTCTCTTGTGTTTGATTTTTGTACTTTTTATGCTCTCAGCTAACGATCCTAACAATGCTAGCTTAATGTTGAAAAACTAACATGGTATCAGAGCTAACCTGAGAAGAAGACACTGTGCAGTTGAGGGAACTAAGTTTTCCTAGTTTGTGGATCTTCCTCCACATATTTTCAGCAAAAGTAAGGTGGAATAACTCTCCTCCTTAGGGCACATCTTTCTGTCGAAGCAGAATCCAATTATGAGGTTTTTTTTCAGTTTTGGACCCGACACTATTGTCGAAAATTAGGGCTTTTCACAGAAGAGGAATGTTTCACTGAGCCTAGGCTTGGATTGATCTCCTCCCCAAAATAGAAGTTAGGGATAAATTTCAAGGCATTTGGGTGGACAGATCTCCGGAAAATTAAAACCCTAATTTGCTCATGTTCCAGTACTTCGGGATTTCAGCTCCAAATCCAAATCCGACATCTTGACCTGGTAAGATCTAAATATTTTGTATTTCCATTAGAGGTTCACAGTTTAAGATGTCTCATCATACCAAGCTTGATGAAAAGCTTGAGGGAGCTGATAATTTTCGAGCAAGTAAGTATAGGATCTCCCTGGTCCTGGAAGAGAATGAATTAGACTCCTACATCCATGAGGAGGTTCTAGTTCCATAGGGAGAAGAGGCAAAGGCCTTACATAAGAAGAAGATGATTATGGAAAAGAGGATCACTGCTGATTCTATCAAGGATCACCTTATACCTCAAGTGTCCTCTCTCAAGACACCTAAATCTATGTTTGATGCCCTAACCAAATTGTTTGAAGGGAATAACATAAACCGGAAGATGACTCTGAGGAATCAATTGAAGAAAGTGAAGATTCAGAATGCAGAGACCATCTAGTCTTACTTCACAAGGGTTTCTCATATCAAGGAACAATTAGAAGCTGTAGATGAAGAAGTGGAGAATACAGAGATTATGATGACAACACTGAATGGCCTTCCTATGTCATGGGATTCTTTCATCTAAGGAATCTGTGCCAGAAAGAAGTTAGTCAAATTCAGTAGACTATTGGAAGAATGTTCTCAAGACGAAGCATGGATAGTAGCTCGAGAACAAAAGATGGGAAGTGAATACCAATCTCTCATAGTCCACTCCAAGAAAGGCAGAAGAAGATCTCATTGCTCCAAAGGTAAGGATCCTCATCATAGAGATAAAATTAGAAGGGACCTATCAAAATTGATATGTTATGCATGTGATGAAAGAGGACACATTGCAAAAGACTGTCCTAAGAACAAGGGTCACTCTCATAAGAATAAGGGGAACAAAATAAGATATCATGCTCATGCTGCAGAGGATGATGAACCCTCCAAGAAAAGAACCAGATATGAAAGTGAAGATTCTTCAAACGAGGATGAATATGTTCTGATCTCTTCTCTCACAGGTAACATTACTCATGGAAGTGATGATTGGCTTATAGACAATGGGCATTCCAAACATATGACTGGATTCAAGGAATACTTTGTGAGACTGTCAGAACATGAATCACCTCACAAGGTGAAGCTAGGAGATGACTACCAATATCCAATAAAAAATAGTGGGGAATCTTCATATAAATTAGACTCTAGAAAGTCTCTAACAATGAAGGAAGTATTGTTTGTGCCAGGACTCAAGAAGAACCTTCTCTCCATATGAGCATTGGATGCAAAAGGAATGAGGGTTGCATTCATAGATGGTCAATTCATCATGTGGCCAAGAGGAAAGACTATTGATGATGCAGTGGTGATTGAAGAACAAGAAGGAGGTTTGTACAAATTGAAGGGCCATCTAGAACAAGCATTGGTCCATGACACAGTAGAGCCAAGTGAACTTTGGCATAGAAGGATTGCACATGTGCATTACAGAGCACTACCTATTGCAAGAAAAGTGATTGAAGGTCTTCCAGAATTCCAAGCAAAACATGATGGGGTCTGCAAGGGATGTGAGAAAGGAAGAATATCAAGAAGACATTTCCTAGCAGCAAAATCAGAGCCAAAGGAATCCTAGAAATCATCCACTCCGATGTATGCGGTCCTATGTCATCAAACTCACTAAGTGGGTATGCATATTATGTTTCTTTTATTGATGATTTTCCTAGGAAGACATGGGTTTACTTCATGAAGAGAAAAGATGAAGTATTCAACAAATTCAAGGAATTCAAAGCCTTGATCGAGAACCACACTGAAAGGAAGATCAAGACTTTTCGATCAGATAATGGCAGAGAATTCACTTCAAATGAATTCAAAGAGCTATGCAAAGAATCAGGGATTAAGATGGAGTTGTCCACTCCTTATAATCCACAACATAATGGGATTGCAGAACAGAAGAACAGAACCATCATGGAAGCTACAAGAGCCATGCTTCATGATCAAGATATTCCTATGCATCTTTGGGCTTAAGCTTCCAAAACAGCAGTGTATGTATAGAACCGTACTCCACATAGAGTACTTGAGAACAAGACTCCTGAAGAAGTATTCTCCTGCAACAAACCAGAAGTCAGCCATATCAGAATATTTGGCTGTCCTGTGTACACACACATTCCAAAGGATAAAAGTACAAAATTAGATCCTTCAGGAAAGAAGGGTATATTTGTGGGATACTCTGAAAGCTAGAAGGCTTACAGAATCTATTTCCCAGGATACAAGAATATTGCATTAGCAAGGATGTGACATTTGATGAAGACATAGCTTACAACAAATCCAGAAAAATACTTGCTGAAGAACCTGAAGAAGCAGAAGCACCCAGAATTCATGATACAACAATGAACGAAGAAATTCAAGAAGAAGATTGAGAATTTGAATAACCACAAAGACCTGTAGATCCACCTCTGGAGAAAAATACTCATAAGAGGAAACCTGCTTGGGTACAAGAACTTATCCAAGGTGTGGAAATATATGGGGCTCCAGAAGAGAATCACAGAGAAAGAAAGAGGACCAGATCCTGCTCCAGGTATGTAGCTTTACTATGTGATTTCATTGATAAAGAACCTTCCAGTTATGAAGAAGCGGCGGAACGGAAAGAATGGAAGGATACCATGATCGAAGAATATCAATCAATCATGAAGAATGATGTTTGGGATGTTGTCCCAAGACCAGAAGGGAAGTCAGTTGTAACTTCCAAATGGATCTACAAGATCAAGAATGTTGCAGACGGTAGCATTGAAAAGTATAAGGCAAGATTTGTGGCTCGCGGTTTCTCTCAGAAAGAAGGAATAGACTATGAAGAAACCTTTGCGCCTGTAGCCAGATACACTTCCATCAAATCAGTATTTTCTCTGGCTGCAGTGATGAGATGGAAGATACACCAGATGGATGTCAAGACTGCTTTCTTGAATGGTGTAGTAGAAGAGGAAGCGTATGTAGAACAACCAATCGATTTTGAGACACATGACGGAGAGTCTCATGTATGCAGATTGAAGAAAGCCCTGTACGGTTTGAAACATACACTTAGGACCTGGTATGGCAGAATTGACAGCTTTCTATCTAGTTTGAGATTTACCAAGAGTAAAGCAGATTCCAACCTTTACTACAAGGTTGAAGATGGCAACCTAGTGATGCTTCTACTATATGTAGATGGTATATTTGTGACAGGTATGGATGGGTTGATTGTTGATACAAAGAGAAAACTTGCTGCTGAGTTCGAAATGAAGGACTTGGGGATGATGCATTACTTTCTAGGTATGGAGGTGTGGCAGAGTATAGATGGAATCTTCCTTGGACAAGGGAAGTATGCACTAGATATCCTAAAGAGGTTTGGGATGATGGACTACAAGGCTATGGCCACACCTATGGCATCGAACCTGAAGCTATTGAATGATGCTTCATCAGAGTTGGTTGATGCTACGATGTATCATCAGATGATTGGGTCATTGATGTACCTGACAAACATGATACTAGATATTTGATTTGCTGTGAAGACCTTGAGCTAGTTCCTGACAGATCCGAGACATGTTCACTTGATTGCTGCAAAGCATATTCTAAGGTACCTAAAGGGTACAGTTGATTATGGGCTCAAGTATGATGTGAATCAAAAGATTAACTTGGAGGGTTATGTTGATTCAGATTGGGCAGGAAGTGCCATCGATAGGAAGAGAACTTCAGGGTGTTGCTTCAGTATGGGATCAGGTGTGCTCTCTTGGTTTAGCAGGAAGCAATCCTGTGTGGCACTGAGTACAGCTAAAGCAAAGTATGTCGTAGCTTGTTCAGCTAGTTGTGAGGCAGTATGGCTACAGAAGCTACTGTCTGATATATTTGATCTCTAGTTGGATGCTACTTGCATACATTGTGACAACCAGATTTGTGTGAAGTTGTCAGAGAATCCAGTGTTCCATGACAAGTCGAAGCATATCGAGATCAAGTATCACTATATCAAGGATATGGTGTAGAGGGGAGTAGTGAAGCTACAGTATGTTGTGACGGAGGAACAGATAGTTGATCTATTGACGAAGCCATTGGCTAGGCTGAAGTTCGAGTACTTCAGGGAGAATCTTAGTGTTCTTCAGATCGAGGTTTCCTCCAAGAGAAAATGATGAGACCCATAGCCATTCTGACATGGTGAGAGGATTGGTTCCTTCCATAGTCAGATGTAAGGGTTGAGCCATTCTATCATGGTGAGAGGATTCGTTTCTTCCATGTCAGATATGAGTGTTGGCCATTCTGTCGAGTAGGACAGATGTAAGGGCAATTGCCATTCTAGGAATGGAGGCACCTGGTCAGTTACCAGGAAAACTCAGTCTAGGTCTAAGAAGCCATTCTGATGTGATAGAGGGATGTGTTCCCACTTGATCAGATGTAAGGGTAGAACCATTTTGTCATGGTTAAATGATTAAGTTCCTTCCATGTCAAATGTGAGTGTTGGCCATTCTGTCGAGTAGGATAGATGTAAGGGCAACTGCCATTATCTAGGAGAATGGAGGCACTTGGTTAGTTACCAGGTAGCTCAGTCGAGGACTGGGGGCCATTCTAATATGATTGCTGGGATGTGTTCCCTCATGATCAGATATGAGTGCAATCCCTTTCATCATTGTGGTAGGATGTGTTCCAGCCTGGATGAATGTAAGTGCAGAGCCTTTCTTCGATCATGTGTTGATCAGATATAAGTGTTGAGCCTTTCTTTGATCATGTGTTGATCATATATAAGTGTTGTGCCTTTCTTCGATCATGTGTTGATCAGATGTAAGTGCAATGTCTTTCTTCAATCATGTGTTGATCAGATGTAAGTGCAATATCTATCTTCGATCATGTTTTGATCATATAGAAATCTTGAGCCTTTCTTCGATCATGTGTTGATCAGATGTAAGTGTAGTATCTATCTTCGATCATGTGTTGATCAGATAGAAATGATGAGCCTTTATTCGATCATGTGTTGATAAGATGTAAGTGCAGTATCTATCTTCGATCATGTGTTGATCAGATATAAATGATGAGCCTTTATTTGATCATGTTTTGATTAGATATAAGTGCTGAAGAAAACCTACATGGAGGCTAGGCCTACAACCAACATGAAAAAGGGATGGCTCTGTAGAACTTCCTGTGACGAGAAGAATCATGAGATAGCACCTGTGATGTTCCAGATCTAGTGATGATGGCCAGTGATGATCTAGATCAAGTGATGATCTAGATCAAATGATGAGGATCCAGCAGTGATGATCCAGATCGAGTGATCATCCAGATCTAGTGATGATACCCAGTGATGATCCAGATCCAGTGATGATCTCGCATGATGATCCAAATCGAGAGATGATCCAGATTTGAAGATGAAGATGACTTGAAGACAAAGATGACTTAAAGACTCAAAATACTTGAGATGCAGATGATGAGATGATCTAGTTGATACAGAGAAGAAGACCAGTACTGAAAATTGTGTCGAAAGAATACCTTCCTAGTTAAGAGGGAGTGTTGATGTATTTGTAACTTCGGAATGTATTCATCTATGTATCTTATAACCCGATGTTTATTCCAGGATGTATATATAATGTAATTGAGTCATGTTGTCATGCCTTACTGTTCCGATCAAGAGGATCAATAATGTAAACAAGTCATGTCAAGTCATTGTGGGTAACCCTCCGATTGTCTAAGGGTTAAAGTCCCCGCAGTTCTGGGGCACTAGGGTTATTAGACTCTCCTAGTAGAGGTCGGCCCTGGTAGGGTTTTAGTCATGTCGGGATAAGTATAAATAGAGAACTGGAGTCTCTATTTATCACACAACTCATACACACTCAAGTGTAGCACATAGTTGAGGAAGGAGAAGACACTGGGGCTAGATAAGAAGAAGGTTAGTGATGTCGAGAGATCACTTACTATTTTGGGATTTTATTGTTTTGGTGTTGATTCTATCTCTGAGGAAGTTGCAGGGTTTTCTCCATTTATGGTTTCCCCGAGGAAAAACACTGTGTTCATTGTCTCTTGTGTTTGATTGCTATACTTGTTATTCTCTTGGTTAAAGATCCTAATAATGCTAGCTGAATGTTGAAAAATTAATAGATGACGACGATGATGATGATGATGGTGATGATGATGATGATGCTAATGATGATGCCAATGAGGATGATAATGAGGATGATGGTGATGATGATGAGGATGATGATGATTATGATAATGATGATGATGATGTTGATGATGATGAGGATGATGGTGATGCTGATGTTGGATGTTAGTGATGATGATGCTGTTGTTGATAATGATGATTATGTTGGTGATGATGATGATGATGATGGTGATGATGATGATGATGATGACACGATGATTATGATGATGGTGGTGATGATGATGATGGTGGTGGTGGTGGTGATGATGATGATGGTTATGATGATGGACATGATGATGGTGATGATGATGATGATGATGAGGAGGAGGAGGAGGAGGAGGAGGATGATGATGATGATGACAATGAAAATGATGTTGATGATGATGGCAATGATGATGATGATGATGATGATGATGATGATGGCAATGATGATGGCAATGATGATGATGATGATGATGATAATGATGATGATAACAATGATGATGATGATGATCACAGGTCAATGATGATGATGATGATGATGGTGATGATGATGATGATGCTAATGATGATGAGGATGAGGATGTAGATGTCAATGATGATGATGGGGATGATGGTGCTGATAATGTTGGTGATGTTGATGATGATGATGATGATGGCGATGATGATGATGGTGGTGGTGGTGATGATGATGATGATGATGATGATGATGATGATGACACGATGATGATGATGATGATGGTGATGATGATGATGATGACACGATGATGATGATGATGATGGTGATGATGGTGGTGATGATGATGGTGGTGACGATGAGGATGATGATAATGATGATGAGGATGATGGTGATGATGATGGACCCAATGATGAGGATGAGAATGATGATGATGAGGAGGATGATGATGATGATGATGATGATGATGATGATGCTAATGATGATGATGTTAATGATGATGACAATAGTGATGATGATGATGGTGCTAATGATGATGATAATAGTGATGATGATGATGATGATGATGATTAGAAGTTAATGATGATGATGATGACGATGATGATGAGGATGAGGATGAGGAAGATGAAGATGATGATGGTGGTGGTGATTGTGGTGAATATGATGATAATGATGAAGATGATAGAGATTGTGATGATGGTGATGATGACGATGAGGATAAAAATGGTTTAAACATAACTAAATAGATGTAAACATAATACATCATGAAATAATATGTTCTCACATACCTCCTAGAGTGCAACATTGCTACAATGTCATTTTTATTCTTCATCCTCGTCATCCTCATCCTCATCCTCATCCTCATCCTCATCCTCATCCTCATCATCGACATTGTCACCATCATCATCATAATCATCATCATCAACATCATCATCACCATCGTATTCATCATCATCATCGTCAGCGTCATCAATGATGATGATGATGATTATGATGGTGCTGCTGCTACTGATGATGATGATGATCACGATGATGATCATGATGATGAGGATGATGAAGAGGATGATGAAGAAGATGATGATGATGATGATGGTGATGATGATCATGATGACGATAACGATGACGATGATGGTGGTTGTGATGATGAAGATGATAACGATGGTTGCAATAATATATTTCCTTGCTAAACAATCCTAAAATGTTGCGAGGTCATTAGGCACAACTGGTGCAACTAACACAAATGGGAATCCAAAATTGATGTCAACTATTGATTCCATTTTGAATTAGAGATCTTTGGCTGGTGGATATCTGTTGATCCTAATTCTGTCACTATTCTTGGTCGTTAATTTACTATTTTGGCATCACTTTTGTTACCTTTTGGTATACTTTTTATCATTCAATTTATCATGCAACCCCAGGTACGAATGTATTTGAGTTTTATGCAAGTCTTCGTTTAATTTCGTTATTTCATGATTTTATTAGTAATTCTGTGATATTTGTAAATGTGTTTAATATATAGACTTTATTTGTAGATTATGGATTACAGATGAGCCTCCATGTGGACACGAATCTACACTAAACACGCACAGATCACATCCATCTCTCCATACATCCCTTCAAACAATCTGCGCGTTGTTAGTTGGAATATTCTTAAATGTTTAAAGCACAGAATGGTTTCTTGTTGTTCTATTGTCCATGCGTCTTGCTACTATGATGGTATTTGATCTAGAATGCTTGGGATTCTTCCCTCTCCATTTGACACCACACTTTATGCCCACGTCAACAACGATCCATATGCCCGTAGCCCATGCGAGGAGAACTGACGCGCGAAGAATCAAGAAGGTGGTTGTGCCCTGACGCCAATTGTCATATGGTTGTTTGAATTAGCAGTTAATGCTGGCTATTATTGGAGTGATTGACCACTGAAAGGGTCAACTTTCTCATCCATGTAAAAACTATATAAAGTCATCTCCAAACGAGAGTCGAGCTAGCTAGTTAGTTGATTGTTCAGTGATTATCAAAGAAGCTCTGTAAAATCTATTTTGAATTCAATATAAGTTCTATTTACAGCTATGCATATGTTGTAATCTCACAGATCACATAAGGTTATCAATAATACATACCAAAACATACATACATAACAGAGATAAGAGACAAGAACTAATAGATTTAATAACAGATTATATTAGCATGAGAGGGTCCATACAATACAGAGAATTGAACTGAGTTCTCATCTAGCTCAATAGCCTAATATATATGATTAAAAAATAGTTACAAAATAACTACCTCTCGGTTCGGTGAACCGACACGACCTTAGGTGGCCGACCTAATCTCTAGTCTAGTCGGTTGACCAACTTGGTCGACTGATTGACTAAGTCATCTATCATTCAAGTCGACTTATCGACTTGCTCCTCCAACATCTCCCCCACAAACAAAATGTTTCTTCGTCCCGAAGAAACAGGGAGGTACCAAAATTCTTCCTTTCTAGTTTTTGCAGCTTGGTTGTTTCAAGCACTATTTGTTCTTCTATTGTGGTCTTAAGTGCTTCATCAATGGTTCTCCTATTTTCCAATTCCTGGATCCCTTGTTAGGTCTACCGAGTTTTCTGAAAGACTTTCCTGTATTAAGCAGGCCAATATCTCATTATTTCTTCAGTGATGACAGACTCCTCCATGTGATCTTGCAGCACTTTATAAGCTTCAGTAAAGGCTGTGTGTTGTGCCATTATGAGGCGAGTGGTTTCTTCTTTTTTTTCCTCCTTTGTTTCTTGAATCTGTGCTTTGAGTACCGACACCATGCTTTCAAATATCTGATACGCTCTTTTGAGTGGTTTGTCGGTGTCGACCTCTACAAGGCCTGGCATTACTGAATGGGCCAGGTTTTTGCATTTGTTGAGGAACTTGACCTGTTCTTCGACCTTGTCATCGAATTCCTTACGTCTCTGTTTGCTCCTTGTATTTGCTTTGACTGCTAGGGTTTTTAGGAGTTTTCCTAGCTCTGCATCAGTCATAGAGGTTGCATATTTGAATTTGATATGGACCTTTGATGGCTGTCCATGATGCTCTTTCTTCTGTTTCTCCTTCCTCTTCTTATGCTTTTCCTTCTCTGTTTGTGTCGGCACCTATGTACCTGCAAAAGTTGAGTCGAGATTATCGGTTTGTTGTATAGTGGTTGATGGTTTTTCTGTTTGGTGAGGTGGGATGATTGCTGCCTCTGGTTGTTTAGATGCAGGGGGTGTAGAAGTGGATGTAGTTGATGCTGATGGATGTGGTGGGGCTTGCTCCGAGTCGAGGGGTGGTGGTAGTGATGATGGAGTTGGTGACTGTTCGGGGGTGATTAGGTTGGTGGAAGTGAGGTCGAAAGGTGGGTTTTCGAGCTGGGGAGGAGAGTCCTAGTTGGAGAACATTTGGTTAATTTGTCGATTTATGTCCTCGTCATTTACTTCTCCTCCGTTCGGTACAGTGGCTGGCAAGTTTGTTTGAGGTACAGTCGGGGTGATATTCATGGTCCGACGTGCAGTCACTTCAGCTTGCTCAGATCACATAAGGTTACCAATAATACATACCAAAACATACATACATAACAGAGACAAGAGACAAGAACTAATAGATTGAATAACAGATTATATTAGCATGAGAGGGTCCATACAATACAGAGAACTGAACCGAGTTCTCATCTATCTCAACAGCCTAATATATATGATTAAAAAATAGTTACAAAATAACTACCTATTGGTTCGGTGAACCGACACGACCTTAGGTGGCCGACCTAATCTCTAGTCTAGTCGGTCGACCGACTTAGTCGGCTGATCGATTAAGTTGGCTATCATTCAAGTCGACTTATCGACTTGCTCCTCCAACAGCATACATGCATCTGCTTTTGTGAGTGGTTGATTACGTGAAGCATAACCCTAATTTCTAAAAGGGCCCCTCAACAACCAGTGGTCTTCCATTTCTATCTGTTTTTGTCATTTTCCTTTTTACAGCTAAGAAATTTATATTTCTAGTTTCTGTATGTAGTTTGATTCTCTTATAAATTGATGTTGTTTATTTCTTTATTTTCTGTAACGTGTGTTTTCTATGAGTAATGTAATTTATATATTTATGTTAACATAGTTTACATTTCTAGTATCGCAAGTGATCGGTCGTGCAATAGTCATTTTCGATTTTCTTTCCAGCTTGCTTCCTAGTTCTATGTTTTCATTCAAATAGTGTTTGGTTAGTTTAATATCTTAAGGATAGTTTGTAGTTATATTCAATTCTGTCATTTCTTGTTTAGCTGTATATTTACTTCAATTATTTCTTAATTTGTCTCATTAAACAATAGGAATTAATTTCTCTTTTTAACTGTAGATTAGCACAAATTATTCCTTTTTCATTTTAGGTATTGAATAATTTTAATCACTGTCTTTTATGGATTGCATCCTCATATGCATAAATCAGCTAATGTTAAGATCATTTAGGTTGTCTATTTCATAATTTGCACCATTTGTCCCATTTAGACTATCATTCAGACAGTCTATTTATACTATCATCCAAACCTTCATTCAACCTTTAGTATTTCCTGTTCTGTTTTATGACTATTTAAAGTTCAGTTTTCTTAGTTTTTGAATTATGTTAAGTTCTGTAACTAAATAGTAGTTATATACATATTTAAGAACTTAGTCTGAACCACTTAAAATATCCATAAAATTCCATAATCGTTCCTATCTTTCATTCTCTTTTATCTCAGTTTTGAGTTGTGTTCCTTTTTGTCTCTAACTCCTTCATTCATTACTTTTTTAGAATTTGTTAATTACATCTCTAGTTTAGTGTACTTCATTCTTATTTAGATTGCATCTAGAATGAATTTTGTTTACTTTATTGTCTAAAAAGCACATCAATTCTTTATAAGTTTGATCATCATTTCTAGCATAAGGTTTATCTTCCTTCCTTTATAGTTACTGAAGATGTTTATAGAATAGGACTATATTAAGAAATAAAACCTCTTTATTAATTTTTCTACTTGCTTCTTTATTAAGTTTTATACTTTTTTTTATTAAGTTTTCTACTTGTTTTTATTAATTTTTCTACTCGTTTCTCAATTATATCTGTTTAATTCAAGAATAGTATACCCTTAATTTCAAGTGGGTCCATTAAAATAATTTCATTTCTTAATTAATAGATTGGTTGATAATAACATCTTTTTCAATTAGAGTCATTTACTTATGGAATAAATCAAAATGTTTACTATTACTTGTAATTAGACACTGCTTAGTTTACATCTATTTGTAGAAGTTAAATTAGACTTAAATCCATTCAGTTTCTTTATTTCTTTTGAAAGCCATTTTGATACACCTCCTTCTCCAGTTGTGATCACAATGAATGCATATCCTCATAATCCTCAAGGAGAATGGAACTAGACAATTTAGTTTAGTTATTGTAGATTTGTTAATTGCATGTGTAGTTTAGTTATTGTAGATTTGTTAATTGCATGTGTAGTTTATTTATTGGATTTCTTAGATAAATTAAGTAGTTGTAATATTGTCTCAAATAATATAATCTCTTCTGTTCATATAGTATGAGTTTTGAATTTGCTTATAACCTTTCTTAAGAAGAAGAATAATTAATTAATAGATTTCATGAAAAAATATAGTTCACTTTATTAGGATAGTATTATACCTTTTTATTGTTTATAGAGTAGAGAAGTATAGATCGATACTGCTCTAATCTAGTAGTCTTGTCCCAGTCTAATTACCTTAGTAGTTGAATTTCTAGAGTTTGACTCGGTTTTTCATTTTGAAAGATCTTTCGATCTTTTCTTTGTTAAATATTTCCACAACACCTTGAAAACCCTTCTACCTTCGCATATATTTTGTGTCAACTCTAAGTTTAGAAACCTCAGTCGATAATTAAATATTTAGTGAAATAATTAAGACAATAAAACACCCAACATTTTTGGCGCCCTTGCCGAGGAGTTTTTATGTAAGGTAGAATAAGTAGAATTCCCTTATGAAGTTTAACAATAGGCTGGTGGCGGGGGAGCGGTAAGATGAGAAGAAAGAACCTGCGCATTTGTTATAACAGGCGCCCCCAAATCAACCAATAATAGTAGTATTGTAGGTTTTCTTTTTAGTTTAGCCTTTCATGAACATACCTATAGATTCGAAGTGTAGATATGTTAGAACTAGTTCCCAAAACTTTGTTAAAATTCCTACTAACCTTTACGGGGGACGAAATACCCCAACCACTAACTCAGCAGAAAGGTATCGAAGAACACACGTAGGAATTAGTTCTAGTTGGAAACCTAAAGAATTTATAGGAGAAGCCATAGAAGATAAAGAAATCCTAGTAGGAAGTTATAAGGATCCCATCCTTGAAGAATTTCTTGAGGGCCAACCTTTGGAAATCCCCAACCCTCCTCTAGTGAAAAAACCTAACCATACAACTTTCTCACTAGTAGGGGATCCAAACTTCATCAATTTCATTGATCCTGCTCAGGTACAATCTCTCTTTGGCAGCTCAACTAATACTATTATCTCACAAATTGAAACATTCACAGTAGAACCTACTATTTTTGTAGAACCAAATAAATATACGGCTGACAAATCCTCTTATCGAAGGAATATTTCCTTTGGAAAATAAAGTTGGGACACCCCATTATCACCTTGGAAGGAGCCTCCTAGGTACACACTCTTTAAGAATCAAATCTACATGGAGAGACGGGGAGAAAATGAAGATCATGACGAGGTTAGAAATGAAGAAGGTGAAGGAGAGAATCAAACTGAGGCTACCTTCTGGTTACCTATTCTAGACACTGCACAGGATGTAAATATGAAGAACATCCCTTCTTCCTCCTTACCTACTTTCTATGGAAAGAGTAATGAAGACCTAGACACATTTTGTTTTGAGTTTGACATCCTCTGTAGAAGCTATAACTATCTACCAGATACTCACAAATTAAAAATTTTCCCCGCTATATTGAAATATTCTGCTTTAATATGGTTTATGGGATTAGGAGAATATAGTATCAAGACTTGGGAAGATATAAAAACCATGTTCTTGCGAAAATATCAAGAGTATTGCAAACCCAAGGACTCTCGAAACGATATTTTTAATATACAACAACTTGAAGACGAGAGATTGGAATATTATCTCGAGAGGTTTATTTATACATTACATAAATATAAAGATAATGACCTTCAAGAATATGCAGTATGGACACTCTTCCTTAAAGGGATCTTAGAAGACCTGAGAAAACCTCCATCTCATGGCATCTTGAGATATCTCTCACAAACCTTTTGCACAAATTTGGGAGATGTGTAAAAATTACTCTAGAGGTAGGGGGAAAGTTGGGAAAAATATTCGAGAACCCTACAATAGGAATCTAAAAGGAAACACCCCCATTTATGGAGGATTCACGAGGATAGAATTAGGGAACCTATTAGAAAACTTCAAAACTGACATTTTAGGAGCAATGGGTTCCCAACTAGATGCATTACAAGCTAAAAAGAGGCAAGAGGAAGAATGTGCAACAATGAGTATTTTCTTTCCAAGATCCAGGACTAAGCACCCCCAAACAAAATTACCCTTGAACAACATCTTCATATGTCACATCTGTACAGATGATCATATCATAGAAAACAACTTATCACTTCCTGGATTACAATCCATATATAAAAGTGGGGACATTGGTGAAACATCTAGGGGGCCTCCTTGGAAACCAAGAGACCAACCACCATATCAGAATTTGTCACCGCAACCCGCACCTTATTATCAACCCTACGAACCACCTCAACAATGGATCCCTTCAAGTTGGCAGCATCGACCTCCCTAGTATCCTCCTCCTCCTCATTTTACTCAGCATCGGTTTTGGTCACAAGGATAGAGAGGAAATGCATATCCTCGGTCACCACCTATCTCTGCACCTAATAATCCTTATCCTCAGCCTCCAACCAATGCATAACAATTTTTTCCTGGGTTTGTGCCTCTAGTGCCCCTTATTACACAACCACCTCATCATTTCCAGAATACAAACCCCCCACGACCTACATTATTACCTGCACAACCAATACCTAACCCAAACAAAAAGCCAGATCAAGATTTTAACAACATTGAGTTGCAAAATATTCCATCCTATGTCATTTCGATTGTGTCGGTGCACGAGATCCAATTATGATCTAGAAGAGTTGTGAATGATAGACCTAAGTCATTAATCATCATTCATGAAGAAAATGAAGAGGAAGAAGATCCCAACAAAATTATGAATGATGCTATTTTGTAGGATGTGTATATTCCAAATATTCCAGCACATACCCATCCCTAGCAAGAACCAACTCAGGAACAAAGAATCCCTCCATTTCCGGAACGATTAGCAATAGAAAAACCTGTAATCCATCCTGAGTACGATATTTTAAATGAACTTAAAAATGTCTGTGTCAATATCACTCTGTTACAAGATATTAAGGATATAGAAATTGACAGTAAAGTAATAAAGTAACATTGCATTAAGAAACCAAGAAAGAAACAAAAATACCCCCCCAGAATTCAAGTTATAGGAGAGATGTCTGAATGTATGACTGACTGGTCTAGAATTGCAAAGTATACAAATCCAGGGAGCCCAGTAGTAACTGTTATTGTAAATAATATTTCGATAGAAAATACACTTATTGATTTAGGATATGTTATTAATATGATGACCACTGCAGTATTAGAGGTTTTACAGTTGGGACAATTTCTCCGACCGACCCCCCTCAATTCTGGAACTATCAGACTGTACTACGGTGAAACCTGTTGGGGTTCTAGATGACATTGTTGTATCGGTAGCTTCATGGGAATATCATGTTGATTTCATGGTATTATAATCAAATTATCCTTCTAAAGGACATCCTATTATATTTGGAAGACCATGGTTGGATACTACTAATGCCTTCATAGGATGTAGGGATGGGGAAATGATCATTTCTAATGGGTTGTCCACACAAAAGATTTCTTTATACCCCCCAACACAACCTGTAACTAAAAATTTGTTGTGCTTAGACTGCCCCTTTGGGGATGAAAATATTGAATACCTTTTCTTTCCTAGTGACTACTCCTAGGCACTTCAGTAGCAGACTACTGAGAATGTGTTAAACCAATTTGTTTCTTCAACAACCTGCATATATTTTCCTCAGTCTTTTGCTCAATTTGATCAAATTTTTGGAGATGAGTTTCAAGAAAATATGGCCCTCTCAATGTTTATGGATTCACCATGTGTATTTTTAATTGAATAACATATAGGGTCTTTACCATACCTTGTGAAGTTAGCCTTGGAAAAGTTCTACACATAAATGCAGGGTTGATCGAGATTCAACAAGAACAGTTGCTTAAGGTCCTTAAAAGTCAATCCAGGGCATTTTCATGGGAGTACACGGATATGAAGTGTATACACCTTGACACCTCTACTCACCATATTTACATGGATTCCTGTATATCCCCTATAAGGTAGCCTCAAAGAAGGATGAACCCTGCTTTGAAGGACATAGTAAAAGAAGAGTTACAAAAAATCCTCAATGTTGGTTTCATCTACCCAATTTCAGATAGTAAATGGGTATATCCTCTAGTGGTAGTCTCAAATAAAGTCACAGGGAAACGATGTATTTGTTTTGACTTCCAAGAATTGAATAAGGACACACTTAAGGACTACTTTCCTTTTCCCTTTATCGACCAAGTGCTAGATACCCTATCCAAGAAACAATATTTTTTATTTTCTCCATAGGTATAGTGGATATAATCAGATTTTGATAGCACCTTAGGATCAGGATAAGACTACTTTTACATGCCCTTGGGGGACATATTCCTATAGAGTGTTTCCATTTGGCTTATGTAATGCTCCTGCTACTTTTCAACATGTAGTTTTCGGAATCTTTGCTGATCTTATACATGACTACATGGAGGTGTACATGGATGATTTTACAACTTATGGTAATACCTTCCAAAATTCTCTCGATAATCTTAAAAATTTCCTACTCATATGTCAAGACAAAAACCTATCCCTTAGCCATGAAAAATGTAAGATGTTATTAACAGAAGGCATAGTCTTGGGGCATCATGTCTCTTCACAAGGGATCAAGGTAGACCCTCCTAAAATAGAAGTAATTGTTGGTCTCCCATCACCAAAAACTCAAAAGGAGGTAAGAAGATTTCTTGGTCATGTAGGTTACTACTGACGTTTTATCAAAAATTTCACTAAAATAGTTGCACCACTGTTTAAACTGCTTATGAAGGATATATAATTCCAATGGACTGAACCATGTCAAAGTGATTTTGAGGTCCTAAAGTATAAACTATCAGTAGCACTAATACTTAGGGGTCCTTATTGGTCCCTTCCTTTTCATATATCTACCGATGCTTCTGACATGGCCATAGGAGGAGTTCTTGGTCAAAAAGAGGACCAAGCATCTTATTCCATATATTTTATCAATAAAAATATGACTCCTGCGAAACTGAATTACACTGTTACTAAAAAATAATTTCTGGTAGTAGTCTACTCTATCAATAAATTTCGTTATTACATCACTGGATATGAATTTTTTGTGCATACAGATCATTCTGCCATCAGAGTTTTGATGAATAAACCAATTACCAATGGGAAGGTGACCCGATGGATTCTTCTATTGCAGGAATTTAATATCATTGTCATCGAACGACCTGGTAGAGAGAATTTGGTAGCAGATTTCCTCTCTTGCGATCAACATGATGATGGTGCTAAACCTGTCGATGATACTTTCCTTGATGAACATCTATTTACTATGTCTATTCAAACCCCATGGTTTGTAGACAATGCTAATTATTTAGCAACTGGGAAGTTACCAAACCATTGGTCCCCACAGGAGAAACGTCGATTTGTCATCCAAATTTATAATTACTCTTGGGTTGATAATGACATTTTTTTGTAACAACCCAGATCTTATTATTAGACGATGTGTACGGGATGATGAGATGACACAAATCCTTTGTGCATGCCATGATGGGCCATGTGGAGGACACTTTTCTGACAAGCAGATAACATACAAAGTGTTTCATTTCGGCTATTACTAGCAAAGCATTTTAAAGGATGATTTTAGATATGTTAGAGGATGTGACAGTTTCCAAAGAATGGATAGACCTATGTCATTGGACGAGATACCTATACAGCCTCAGGTCATGATTGAGCCTTTTGAGAAATGGGCTCTTGATTTTGTAGGACCAATCTCTCCCATGTCCCACAAGAACAAATACATCCTGGTTTGCACAAGTTATGTCACCAAATGGGTAGAAGCTAAATCTTTGTTCAGAGCCACAGAGAAATATGTCGTAGAATTTATATATGAAGAGATATTTACTCGGTTTGGTGTGCCTAGGGAAATTGTCACTAACCAAGGTTCTCAATTCACCACTAAATTAATGGAAGAGCTTACTACGAAGTATAGTATCCAACATTGCAAATCCTCACCTTACCATCCATAAGCTAATGGCCAGATAGAATCAACCAATAAAGTATTGGAAGCTATCTTAACCAAAACTATTCAGCTACATCATAAAGATTGGGCGGATAGACTCCCAGAGGCTTTGTGATCCTATAAAATAACTTGGAGAAACACTACTGGAAATACACCCTATGTGTTAGTATATGGGAAACAAGTCCCTTTACCTATTGAATTCCAAGTTAAGACTTTTTGTATGGATGTACAATTAGGTATGGATTTGGAAGAGGCACAAAAACAACGAATTTTACAAATTAATGAATTAGATGAGATTAGGTAAGATGCACTCCAAAGGACAATGTTAATACAAAATCAACGAAATAAATGGCATGATAAATTTATTAAGCAAAATTATTTTAATACCGGGGATTGGGCATTACTATTCAACTCAAGGAATAAAAATTTCAAAGGAAAATTAACTACCCGTTGGATGGGTCCATATAAGGTAGTTACAGCCTTCGATAATGGGTCAGTAGAGATTAAGACAATTGATGATTCACAAACTTCCTTTGTCGTAAATGGACACGGACTTAGACTTTACCATAAACCAATCTGTAGAGAAGAGTTTGTGAAGAATTTCATACAACAAAAGGAGATGGAGCTGGTTGAAGAGGAATTCATTCCTCCTCCTCCTCCCAATTCTTAAATTATTTTGTGTTGTCTTTATGTATATATGTAAATATATATTTATTTCTTTAATAAATAAAATTCATTTCTAATAAGCTTACTACATTCATGCAGGGAATTTGGTTTTATAATCACCTTATATAATTTTGTCAAAAATATCCTCTGATAAATCTCATATGAATTTGTCTCGATACATATGTTTTTGTTATGAATAAATATGAATCATCTAACAAGTGGTTTTTCAGTTTGATTTCAAAAACCTTATCTCTTTAATCATCCCATGAAATGTTGTCTAAAAAGGGAAGTGCTCTAAGAACTCATAATACATCCTAACTCTTTTTCTTTAAAAACATGGATTTATAATGAAATTAAAATGTTCTCTATATCATTCCTACCCACTTTCTTCGATGATTCTTTATAATTTGATGGTATTTGATTCAAATATTCACATTTCTGACTTATCATTAAAAAAATTGCTTAATACCTAGTTTAATCATCATGTTCTTCAAAGTTCTATTTTACACCTAAGGACTACCAGTTCATCCTATACACATTATCAAAACTTGTCTCTTAAGGATTTTTGAGGTAACTCAAGAATAAGTGAAATTCCTGCTTGTGGGGAACATAACTTTTTTTTATGAAGAAGATAGACTAAGAGGTCAAGGAAAAACTTTAACTTATTATCTTTTGACATGATCTATAATTTAGGCCATTATAAAAAATTTACTTATAAGGTTCGCTCTCAAAAAATTGAATTATGTGTTAGCAGGCTTAAATCACTCTAAGTATCAATCGACTTCCACATATTAAAAAATTTATACAAATCAAACGCAGTGGAGTACTGGACAGGCTTGCTGGAAGCGTGTCCATGCTAACTAACATCTTTAAACAAGGAATCCTAGTAAGTGCAAGTAAACCCGTTGGGGTACTGAACAGGCTCACTGGAAGTGGGGTTATGCTTGCATGGTGCCAAGATAAACTCGTCGGGGTACTGAATAGGCCTGCTGGCAGTGGGGCGAAATCGGGTAAAAGATATCTGGTTAATGCATCACTATGCACATGGTTCGGGGAAAAAAAAGAAAAAAAAAGAAGGAAAAATACATGTTTATGCCAATTCTTTATCATGTCATTAGAGAATGGATGTAAGTTGGACTTGGACTTGGTCATCTAATTCAATATTACCTAGGATATGATTATTATAGAAATGGGATCCATATCTATAGAAATCTCACAAACTCCAGGGTAAACTTAAAATATTCTTTGGATGACAAGAGATCCTTAAAAAGAGGCATGGATGACTAGTTTCTCCTATGGCATTTTTTGAATCAGTTATACTATCATTATTTGTATGATCTCCTTAAGCACTGTTATTTTTTATGGAAATACATATCTGTATCATCTCCATTTACTAGTTAGTATTTATTTTTCTTATAAAGATAATAACAACATCTTAGAACTATTTGTTAAATTATTTGGAAATCAATCATTTTTTCTTTGATGGCTTGAGGACACGCCATATTTTTGGTTTAGGGGAAGGTTAGAATTGTTTTTACTTTCTGAATGTTTATAGAAAGTTTTTTTTTTTATTTCTGACAAAAGTGTAGGTGTTTTCAAGATAATGGAATTAACAGAAGATTGTTTTAATCCATGATGGACAATGTAATGAAGGTCTAATAAAGTTGGTTTACATCATCATGTTGTGTGCTAATAGCCAGAAAATTTACTGCATAATTAGCAACATTTAGATCGAGTAAATCATTTTTTTGAACAAAAGGTCCATATGAAGGGTCGACTGCTGGTCCGAATGGAATTCCAAATGACGATTTGAATGAAAATTATAATGTTATAATGACATGATGTCAAAATGTCAATTTATTTTAATTTTCATGGGAGAAGAGTTTAATTAGCTAAATCATACCCATAATTATTAAGTCTCGTTCACATGCTTACAAAAGCATTATGATTTCATTAAGACTCACCTTGACCTATGATTTTGATTATGATTTCTATATGATATGATATCGTTTAACTCTATCTTGATATGATATGATTTTAGGATATTTTCGATTATCATTTCCCTTACCCTCTCATCAAATCACACGCGGAAGTCGTCAAGTGTCCTATCATCCTATTGATTAGAATTGTTATGGTTTTGAATGCATTTTTATGATTCCATAATAGATAAATCATTCAACCTATCCAAAGTTTACTTTGTACATGGTTGAATATATCAGAACCTTACAAATTCTTCAACACATGCATCCTTATGACGACACACGATTCAAAGAATTGAGCCATAGTGTGATTGGTCGAGCGTGCGAAACCACGGTCTCATGATCGTTCAGGTGCTTAGACAAATTACATTTTAAAGCTAAGATATTTACCCATGTCCTCAATTATCTTCGTCTTTGCAGATCTATTCAAACGACATTCTTTGTATCCTCTGCAACCCTTGCATTTTCGCCTCTGTTTGAACAATTCCTAACCATCTTGAGCCTGAAAAACTATCGGGACTTGTTTTGGATTCTGGAATTTCAAGAATGCTGGGATATTTTCTTTCGAGTAGGGTGGAAACCATTTCTCCATATTTTGTAGGGATATGACGAGAATATTTTTCTATTATTTGTGAGAGGATTTGATGGTAAGATGGCCACGGTTGGTTATCTCCTTTTTCCAGTAACCAAAAATACCATTACAGTAGCAACCAAGCTCCCAAGAGAAGGCACCCATTGCCATAAACATTTGCTTCTCCCTCGGTTGTCCTACCATTTCTCTCTCAACCTATATTTTTAACATGTAACAAGAATGAATGGTTTTCACAAAGAATGGATTAAGCTCTAATACTTCAACCCTCTGACCATCATCTTCCTCCTTATAACCTACGAGGTTATGTTTACTATGTTCAAAGTTTTCCATCTTCTCTTACTAGCACATTTTGTTAATCAACAGTTTCTTAATTTCCCACTTTATTTCCTCAAAATCCTTTAAAAAATGTCAAGTCAAGTTAGGAAGAATACCATCAATCCTATGGGGAGTTTGTACCACCACAGCCTGATTAAGCTCCTGATCGTGCATCAATTGAAGGAGAGGAACAAGACTAGGGAGAATTTTGTTTTTAAGGTCTTAAACCCTCATTTAAATGTTTTGAAATGACCTCATCACATTTGTGACCCTAATCCCAGTTAGACCCCTCATAAGGAAAAGAAAATCCCCAAAATTGTGCATATTGACGAAGATACACCAGAAGCAAGTCCATCTAGCCATTCACCTACCCCTATCAACCTTGAGTCCACTGAATTTTCTACCTGTTCCGTGAATTCAAACCAGGAGCAGGAAGGAAAAGTCCGTTTAGACCCCTGTTCATCCTACCATTCAGATTAATCATCCAGATCATATGGTCAAGGTGGATGAACCTTCCTCTGACTCACCCCTGTTTACATTAGCCATTGTCTCGGCTGATTTGATCGAAGTTGTTGCTCTTGAGACTCCTTCTCCATCTGCTCAGGTCAAGGTTTTTGAAAAAAAATTCCCTCCATTGACATTGAGACGCCACCCAGACAATTGAGTCCCCTTCAATATTCCAAGTGCCCCACAGAACCATCTACTCCTCATAAGCCAACAATAGACCAACTAACTCAAGAACTAGCATGGTCAGCAAGTCAAAATGAAGAATATGCCAAGATAATTACTAATCTTTTCCAAGAGAACAAGGAGCTGCGTATACAAATCAAGGTCATTGAGGACCTTGACAAGGCCATAAACTCTCTGCGTGACTCTCGTCAGGACAGGCACACAGTCTTAAAGACATAGGGTAGGAAATTGAAATTCAAATCTCTTATTTCTTCTGCTAAGTAGAAGGTAGCTACTATCGTAGCTCATCCTTCTTCCTAGTTCAATCTTGTTTCACTCAGTGGGACCTGGCATCTCTCTAGTTTGGGGGAGTGTTGATCCCAATTTTGTCACTATTCTTGGCCGTTAATTTACTCTTTTTGCATCACTTTTGTTACCTTTGGTATACTTTTTATCATTCAACCCAAGCTACAAATGTATTTGAGTTTTATGCAAGTCTTGGTTTAATTTCGTTATTTCATGACTTTATTAGTAATTATGTGATATTTATAAATGTGCTTAATATATAGACTTTCTTCACAGATTATGGCTTGAAGACGATCCTCCACGTGGACATGCATCTACGCTAAACACGTACAGATCACATCCAACTTTCCATACATCCCTCTGAACAATCTGCACACTACTAGTTGGAATATTCTTAAACATTTAAAGCACATAACAATTTCTTGTTGTTATGTTGTCCAAGAGTCCGGCTGCTATGATGGTATTTTCTCTATAAGGCCCAAGATTATTCCCTCTCCATTTGACACCACTCTTTATTCCCACGTAAAAAACGATCTATATGCCTGTAGCTTGCGCAAGGAGAATGGACACGCAGAGGATCAGGAAGGTGGCTATGCACTATTTCCAATCATCATATGGTTGTGTGAATTAGCAGTTAAGGTTGAATATTTTTGGATTGGTCAACCAATGAAAGGTTTGACCTACTCATCCATGTAAAAACTATATAAATTCTCCCCCAAACGAGAGTCGAGCTAGCGATTTAGTTGATTGATCAGTCATTATCAAAGAATCTATGTAAAGTCTGTTCTGAATTCAATATAAATTCTATTTACAGCTGTGCATACATGTCTCTGATTTCATGAGTGGTTTATTAAGTGAATCATAAACCTAATTGCTGAGAGGGCCCCTCAACAACTAGTGGTATTCCATTTTTGTGTGTTTTTGTCATTTTCCTTTTTACAGCTAAGTAATTTACATTTCCAGGTTCTGTATGTAGTTTGATTCTCTTATAAATTGATGTTATTTATTTCTTTATTTCCTGTAATGTGTGTTTGTTGTTAGTAACGTAATTTATATCATCCTGTTAACATAGTTTCCATTTCCAGTATCACAAGTGACCGATCGCGCAATAGCAATTTCCATTTTTCTTTATAGCTTGTTTCCTAGTTCCATGTTTGTAATCAAATAGAGTTTGGTTAGTTTAATTTCTTAAGATTAGCTTGTAGTTAGATTCAATTCTATAAATTCTTGTTTAGCTTTAGATTTACTTCAATTATTTCATAATTTCTCTCATTAAATAATATGAAGTAGTTTCTCTTATTTAACAATAGATTAGCACAAACTATTCCTCTGTGATTTTAGGTATTGAATAAGTTTAATCATTGTCTTTTCTACATGCATCCTCATGTGCATGAATCAGGTCATGTTAAGATCATTTAGGTTATCTATTTCATAATTTACATTGTTTGTCCCATCCATAGTGTCATTCGGACTGTCTATTTATACTATCATCCTAACCTTCATTCAGCCTTTAATATTTTTTGTTATGTTTTATGACTGTTTAAAGTTTGGTTTTCTTAGTTTTTGAATTATGTTAAGTTCTGTAATTAAACAATATTTATATACATATTTAGGACCTTAGTCTAAACCACTTAAAATATCCATCAAATTCCATAATCATTCCTATCTTTCATTCCCTTTTATCTCAGTTTTTAGTTGTGTTCATTTTTTTCTCTGACTCCTTCATTCATTACTGTTTTAGAATTTGTTAATTGCATCTCTAGTTTAGTGTAGTTCATTCTTATTTACATTGCATCTAGAATTACATTTGTTTACTTTATTGTCTAAAAGGCACATCAATTCTTTATAAGTTTGATTATCATTTCTAGCATAAGGTTTATCTTCCTTACTTTATAGTTACTGAAGATGTTTATAGAATAGGACTAGATTAAGAAATAAAACCTCTTTATTAAGTTTTGTACTTGCTTCTTTATTCAGTTTTATAGTTGTTTCTCAATTATATCTGTTTCATGCAAGAATAATATACCCTTAATTTCAAGTGGGTCCATCAAAAGAATTTCATTTCTTAATTAATAGATTGGTTGTTAATAACATCTTTTTCAATTAGTCATTTGCTTATGGAATAAATCAAAACGTTTACTATTACTTGTAATTGGACACTCCTTATTTTACATCTATTTGTATAAGTTAAATCGGACTTAATTCCATCCAGTTTCTTTACTTATTTTGAAATCCGTTTTGATACACCTCCTTCCCCAGTTCCGATCACAATGAATGCATATCCTCAGAATCCTCAAGGAGAATGGAACTAGACAATTTAGTTTACTTATTGAATATTTGTTAATTGCATGTGTACTTTAGTTATTGGATTTATTAGATAAATTAAGTAGTTGTAATATTGTCTCAAATAATATAATCTCCTGTGTTCATATTGTAAGAGTTCTGAATTTTTTTATAACCTTTCTTAAGAAGCAGAATAATTAATTAATAGATTTCTCGATAAAAGATAATTCACTTTCTTAGGATAGTATTATACATTTTTATTGTTTATAGAGTAGAGTAGTATAGATCAATACTTCTCTAATCTAGTAGTCTTTTCCCAGTATAATTACTTTAGTAGTTGAATTTCTGGAGTTTGACTCGATTTTTCATTTTGAAAGATCTTTCGATCTTTCTTTGTTCAAATATTTCCACGACACCTTAAGAACCCTTCTAGCTTCGCATATATTTTTTGTTAACTCTAAGTTTACACTCGGTCGATAATTAAATATTTGGTGAATTAATTAAGACAATAAAACACCCAACAATATCAATGCCAACTTATGAATTTAAGCATTTATTCTCATTTTTAAATGTCATATTGAGTCATCTTTAGAAAATTATTGAAATAATGTTTCTAATAACTTTCTACAAATAATCAGATGACACATTTAATGATGGTGTATCACTAATTTCATCATTTTTTCATATAAATTTATCTAGTATGAAAAGTTGTTTGATGATCTATTCAATTTCCCCCTTATTATAATACACTATTCTTTAGACATACTATGTTAGAGATTTTTCTAATTATGATATATAGATTTGTGGAACCTTACTTGTTGGATCTTTGTTAGGTAAATAAATAATGTAAATCTTTTAGTTTATTGTTTCTAAATTGATCCCGTGGTAAAATATTTGGCTATATTGTTTGAAAATATTTGTCTATCTACATCTCTTGATCTCTTTTGATACTACCATACTCTCTTGATCTCTTTTGATATTGAGACTTGAATGGAATATATGATAGAGTTCCAAAGTATGATATATTTTATTATATATAGATGTTAAAAAAATGGCATGCATATATTCAATCACTAAATATTTTACTATGAAAATATCATATTTATGTTCACATCCTAACAAGTGAATTGAGATGTGATAGGTAAAAAATGCACCTCTATATCCTCCCAAGATGTTGTCTAATCTACTAATGTTAAAAAACAAATTTATGCAGCGTGTTTGAAGCCTTAAATTGTCATTTTGGGGTTAAAACTTTGTGAGTATAGGTCTTAATATCTCAACATTATTCTATGCATCAAGATTTTTCCAACAACCTCCCATAAGTTGACCCATAATATTTATCACCATGGTATTGAGTGGAGGTCACATCAACTTCTGTTACTCACATGTGGAGATCTTCATGTAGAGAATTTTAAGAATACTTTACAAGTTCAAAACCCAAAGATTAATTGTGGTTGAAGCATACAAAAATGCTCACACTAGTCCTAAACAATTATCAATATTTGTTAAGTATTGAGACACTAGAAAAAATAGTAATTTCATTTTTTTGTATTTTATATTGTTCCATTGTTGAGCAAAACATCTAGAAACTATTTTATACTAGTTCTACATAATTTACTTCTTGATGTTTTCCCAACATGTTTTTTTAGCATTTAAGTTTAATCAAGAAAAATGAGCAAGGAGTAAATAACTTGGTACTTTTATGTTACCCTAAAATAAGGACCAAATAAATTAAAAAATTCATTGGTCAAGCTATATTCCATACTTCTAACCTTATTTTAAGTAATCAATAGTATAGGATACATACGGGTTGGAAGTCTAAATTAGAAGTATTTCCGTAAAAGGCCTTGCACATATAAGGTATACTAAATTTGATATTAATATAAATTTTCCATCTTAAATCATTTTTGAAAAAATTAAAAAACACCACTCTTAACACGAAAATAATGGTTGACATGGTTGTTTCCATGTCTCTCTTTATATTTTTATGAATTTTGAAAACATATTTGTTGGTATATTTGATGGATTTTCCAATATGCCAGGTAAATTTATTTTATTATTACTATCTGATTTCTTATTTTATGCCAGGTAAATTTATTTTATTATTACTATCTGATTTCTTATTTTATGAATTTGTTTAGCATAATGCTATTGCTTATAATGTTGAAATTTGAAGCAAAACCAACGGATGACTTTTATGTCATACGATATACTAAATTATTTTTTTATATTACATATGTATATTTTTCTGTAGGAGAAAAGAGTAATTTTATTTCATCTTGAAGAGACAAAACTATATTTTGTAAATATATGCTAGAGGCACATGTATTCCATAACGACAGACCTACATTATGTGGCTTCAAACACAACTGCTAGAACAAATAAAAAATGAACTGGTCAAAATTACAAATAAAATAGAGATGGCTAATTTTGACTCCCCTTTACTGACTCTTTGACCTAATTATGTTCATATAAATAAAAACAATAGTCTTTACATACAACTCCTTTCTTACATAATGTCCCTAAATCTAATGTCTATGAAAAAAATAGAAGAAAAATATCTAATATCAAGGGCTTCATTCTATAAAGAGAGTTGTTCCCTCCTAGAAAGGTTGGTTGTAGTACTCATAAAAGACCCCTTCTATGCATTCTAATACATGCTTCATCTCTCTAGTGACACTATGGATATTTCATAGCTCCAGTGACAATATGGGATTTTTGTCACTATAATGACTAATTGTTGTTGCTATAGCGATGAAAGGTCCATACCGTTGCTAGAGCGACAATCATCAGGGAAATTTTCAATTTTTTCCAAAAAATTAAACTACTTTTCCACAAAAAAATCGATTTTAACTTTTTCGTGGCAAACGTTCATTGGACTTTTGAGCCATATGCAGTAGTGGTTCCAATATCAGTCCCAGATTCGCAATGTGGTCCTTTACCAGTCCATACATAGTCTAATCATCCATGTATATCTCCAAATCATTCAGAATAAATTCCTTAAATGCAACAATGAAAAATCCTTGAAAATATCACAGGTGTGTTCTTAAGACCAAATGGCATTACCATGTACTGAAAGCATCCCCATTCCTTCACAAAAGTAATCTTATGCTGATCTTCTTTCGCAATATTGATCTGGTGATATCTTGAGAACCCATTTGTGAATTGATATACTTCTTGACCACTGACACCTTCCAACACCTCGTCAGTAAATGGAGTAGGGAACGAATTGTGGAGACATGTGTCATTTAACTTTTGGATATTGAAACAGATCCATACTTTTCCTGTCTTCTTATCTTGGATGACCATTGAGTTGATCCATTCTTATTCCTTGACTGGTTCAATGATTCCAACATCCAACAATCTGTCAATTTCAGCCTTCAGTGACTCCTTGTATCACAGACTCAGGCGATAAAGATGTTTATTTATCATCTTTGCAACATGTTTCAGTTGGATTTTCATTTCTCCCAAATATCCTAGAATCCTTTTCATTTCAAACAATTTGGTAGGAAACAAGTATTAGAACTCACGCAACAAATCAGTGATATTTTCCATAGTAGCTTCATCCCAACAATCTCCAATATTGGAGAACTTTGGTTCCTCCTCTATACCAATATTGAATTTCTGAATCTTCACTAGATGGTGAACTTTGTCTATCTACATCTCTAGTGCTACGATATCCTCACTTCTTTCATATTCTAGAATATGGATATTCCTTAGGTCATCCCCATCATCATGTCTTCATGTTACATTGTAGGATTCCATGATTGACGACATTGCTGGTATCTCATGCGATGTTGAAATAAATACGTCGACTGGGGTTCACTCTCTATCAACAACCTTACTCAGCGATCTCCCTGAGCACCGACCCAGATAGGTTTTACCCTGTCCAGCAACACCTGTAGAGAAGATGAGGTCTCACCCAAGATGTTCAAGGGAGAGCTGTTGAAACCACGTTTCCATAATAAGAAGGATGGTTTGCGCATATATGGTTGCACTATCACATTATTACTTTGCACATCTAAGCATTGGTTGATTGAGCATAAATTTATATCAGCATTCATCAGATTACATCAACATATTTAGATCACAGCAAAAGAATCCATGCATAAACAGATCTACCAACATAACATTATTCAAAACATGAAAGCATCACATCATTCAGAAAAAATATAATATTGTAGTATTCACCCATTCATATCACATCAAAGACAGCAGGAAAACAAGAAGATGCAAAAAACACATTGGTTCCATCAACTCTCTGTCATGTCATATTACTCCTCATCAAAACACAGGTCCTCAAAACAATTCCAAAGTTAATATCTCACATCAAAGATAGATCACAGATGCGCTCTCTAAGTACACAAAAGATGCTTCCCCAAAAGGTATATCAACATTACAACTCCTAGATCTATTTATGGGCTTGCGCCTTTTACAAAATGGTCCACTTATAACAAGTTCCTAACTAATTCGGCCAAAAACTACAAAATACTAACCAAGGTTTACAAAATATGTCCAAAATCCTCAAAACATGACCAATCCACCTTGTGTGCTAACTTTCACCCTTGCACGACATATTCACCCTTACGCAGCATCCTCGGTGTTGCGCAACTAACTATATCCAAAAATTCCTACAAACAGGCCCCCAAGACAATCTTGTGGCTCACCCTCAAGCCACATTAGCTGCTGGAAACAGTGTATCCACTGATCTTAACTTTGAAGTCCTCATACTATTGGGAAACTTCTTTGACGCTCCTTTATCTTATTGTTGATCTCCATGCATTCTGTCACTTTACGCTCCATTGGATGCTCAACAATCTTTTCATTAATGTCGCTTTGACCTTCCTGG
The DNA here is from genome assembly GCA_001517045.1 of Pseudotsuga menziesii. Lineage (NCBI taxonomy): Eukaryota > Viridiplantae > Streptophyta > Pinopsida > Pinales > Pinaceae > Pseudotsuga > Pseudotsuga menziesii. The sequence continues at coordinate 131,376 of LPNX010910754.1, read as the reverse complement.
ACTTCCTGAAGCATAGTAACCGCTCTCATCGAGATCTACATGCCAATATCCTAAAATTATTCCAACTATATCATGCGCCTCTGCTGACCTTCCCTCACCTTTGTGACTCACTAGTGCAACTCTTTTAGCTCTACGAATTTTGTTATCTGCACAACTAGAGGCGTTTCTTTGAGAAATGTTCTTAATGTGGCCAATTGTGCCTGTTCTTCCTGCAGTTGCATGTTGAGCTTCTCCAGCTTCTCATCTTGAAATACACTTCCTCAAAATTGTGTAGTACCATTTGTAACTTGTTTCTCCTCTTTCTCCATATCTGCTAGCTACTACAACCTTAACTCAACAATATCCTTGAGCATCGGCCCAGGCATGTTTTACCTTGTTCATCAAAACCTGCAGAGAAGATGAGGTCTCACCCGAGAGGTTCAAGGGAGAACTGTCGTAACCATGTTTCCACAGTAAGAAGGAGGGTTTGCGCATCTACTGTTCCAATATCACATCATTAATTTGCATATCTAAGCATTGGTTCATTTATCATAAATTCATATCATCATTCATCAGATTACATCAACATATTCAGATCGCAGTAGAAGAATCGATGCATAAACAAATTTACCAACATAACATTATTCAAAACATGAAAGCATCACATCATTCAGAAAGAACCATAATATAACAGTATTCATTTATTCATATCACATCGCAGATAGCAAGAAAACTGGAAGATGCAAAAGACATAGTGGTTCCATCAACTCTCCTCCATGTCAAATTACTCCGCATCAAAACATAGGTCCTCAAAATAGTTCCACAGTTCAAATCTTGTATCAAAGACATATCATAGATGTGTTCTCTAAGTACACAAAAGATGCTTCCCAAAAAAGTATATCAACATTACAACTCCTAGATCTATTTTTAGGTTTGCACCTTTTACAAAATGGTCTACTTAGAACAACGTCCTAACTAATTGGACAAAAAACTACAAAATATCAACCAATATTTACAAAAATATGACCAAAATCCTCAAAACATGACCAATCCACCTTAGACACCAACTTTCACCTTGCACGAAATCTTAGTCCTTGTGCACCATCCTCGGTAATGCACAACTAACTATCTCCAAAACTTCTTGCCAACATGCGATTTCGTAGGAAATGCAACTAGAATTACCACCAAGATGACATTGTGGATATGCTGAAGTGTGGTATGAATTACTGGATCAACATGCGCAAAGAAGAAAGTGTGGATGAAAAAGATCATCAAGTCCTCCCATGTCGTGATCTCCTGGAGTTCAGCTGATAAGTACCACTATCGTGGAATTTCTTCTAGTGTCTATCCAAAAGTATGTACCCACTCGTTCTTCAGTCGTGATATCCATGCAGTCTAAAGTGCGACTAAATGTTCGTTGGGATTATTCTATCCATCATACTTCTCGACTTGATAATGCTCAGTTTTGCCGAAGCAAACTTCAATCAACCTGGGACATAATGGCTATGTATCCATTGATTTCTTATGTGTCGCCCATGATCGTATTGGAGTAACTTTCAGTGCTTCCTCCAATGCCAACAATTGCTAAGGTTTTGATACCTTCTCTTTGAATTCATTGATGAACTCATCCAAGTTGGGTAATCCCTCGTATGTTGGTAGCTCAACAATCTTTGTTGAGACCCAGCGCAATGAATAAGTGACCCATCCACAATTTTGGATGGCTACTTCATATATTCAATTCTACCAATTTTCTAGCACATCATCAGAATCCGACAATGCGGAGCTTGAACTTTTCTATCCCAACTCCCCATCTGTAGTGGAATGGATATAGTATTTTGAAATATTATATACATGGTCCCATCCTCCTATGACTTCCTCCTTGACTAGTTCAACATATCTCATTCCTTCACTCGGATCTCAAAATACTATGTCGAAGGTTCTCAAAATTCATCACTTGCTTCTTGAAGTTTATCATCGCCAGATTTTCATTAGCCCAACCAATCCCCAATAGTGCAGGATATGAGCTACCTTCATCAATGATTTCAATAACATAAAAATCCGCATATTTCTTCATCCCTTTCACTTCCACCAGTAAGTGTGGTGCTCTCCCAATTGGTGACACCCTGGCCTGATTTACCAGTCGCAGTTGCATTTGAGACAAAACCAACCTCAGTTTTCCCATATTCTACCATGTATTCTTTGTCAAAATGTTGACATCTGAGCCCATATCCAAAATAAACGATTCCACATCATAATCACCAATTTGGACATTCATTTTCATCTCCCTTTCGGGTTTCTTCTTGTGCGAGGAGTTTAAAGCGGAGTCCTACCAACCCTTCTCTGGTCGATCTAGCAGAATTACAATCTTTCCTAGCACATCAGGATCATTAAATAGAAACAAACAACTCTCGAATAAAATTCTTAATGCGACATGCTTTCTCAAGGGTTCTACTACAAGTGTTGAATAAAAAACATGCAACTTTTCATAGATAGGAAACTTACCTGTATCCCTTTTGATGGTGTCTCTTGTATCAAAGAATGTATCCCTATCAACATTGACATCAAATAACACCTTTTTCTTAGTCACCAATCAAAATTGTGGGATTGGACCATCATCCCCTATTGTCGCACCTCAACAAGTAATGACTCCAACTTCTGCATGTTGAGTCCTGGGTTCCACCGAAATTTTCACGACTTTTGGACCTTGGTTCTGATTTTGTGGTGGATTTAAAGGACGGTTCACATTCTAGTTCATATTTTGATTCTGTTTCTATGGTGGTAGAACATTCTTCGCTTTCCATTTTGCGATCAGTTGTGGAAAATATTCAACAGTGTGATCTGCAGTGGTATAGTAGGTACATTGCGATTGCGGGTTGGGGAAATATCGTTGATAATGCCCCAAAACTCCACAATTTTAGCATTGCACAAGTCCAGGACCTTGTCCTCTGCCTTGAGCGAAACATCTGTTTCGTCCTTCTTGGAATCCTCTGCAAAATCCTACTTGCTACTGGTATGACGGTTGATTAAACTATTGTTGTTGAGGTGGATTCAATTGCATTTGAAAATACTGCAACTGAGTATACTGTGGCTACTATGGTGATTATAATGCGGCTGTGGTGGACAAAAATGCAGTTGTAGTTGCGCAAATTGTGGTGGCTATGCGGTGGCGACCTTTTTGTCTATCGATGTTCTTATCCCTTCATATACTACGTATTCATTGTCCTTTCTTGGAGAAGGTCATATGCCCAAAAATTATTCTCTTCATGACAAATAGAATGACAAAAATTACAGAACAAGTTTGCAGGTTTTGATACTACCTTTTGGAGATACACACATTCCTTATGTCGATGTCTGTGAGTTTGACATATTCGACACCATGGTTAGCCACCTTGAGTCAATGTATTTGGAGCTCCTGACATCAAGTAATTGTGGAATTCTAGGCATTTATCTTTATGATATCCTTTTGTGTGACATCGGGTACACCACACTTATTCACGAATTTCCTTCCCCTTCTTGATGTCTTGCAATTACATCGTCAGATTCACCAATTGTGTTTGGATTTGATTCATTCCAACTCCAGTTTCTTCGAATAGTGAATCCTATAGATTCATTGCAATCTCCAGATCCTCGCTCTATGTCGCAATCTTCTACTGCATCAATGGAATTTGGATATGTGGTATTAACACTGCAATGAACCATTCTTTGTGTTGTACATTGCGCGTTCCAAAACTGACTTTCTCCATCAGCATATTGAATTGCTGATCAAAATCTCAGACCGAATCGTTCAGATATTGCTTGATTTCCTTCAATTCAGTGATGTACCATGACTCAAATTTGGGTTTCATGAATTCCTTGATCAATCCAGTTCTAATATCCAATAGATTCTTGTATTGATTCCCTGTTGGAACTTGTATGAACTTCATATACCAATATAATGCACGACCTCAAAAATTTGTCACCAACTAACCCTTCTTAATGTCTTCATCATAGACTTACTTCACAGTCCATACTACTTCACAGAGAAACCGATATTGCTCAAGATCCTCGGTCCTGTTCCCATGGAACAAAGGTAATTTCACATCGTCGCCCGCTATTTTGTTCGTTCTTCCTGTGTTAGTTGATTCACTATTATTATAATGGTGATGACACACCAAGAAATCTTGTGATGATTTGGTGTTTCTTCCTGAATGTGGTGTAGTGCACAGAGGTGTTGATACGTAGTTTCTTTGGGTTGATCCTTCCTCTAACTCAAGCGTATCATGTTCGTTTCCTTCATTGTTGTAGGGTTTCTTAGTCCCTTGTGATATTCCGTCGTATATTCTTGTTTCGGTCGCAATAGGACTCTCCTCAGCCTTATGCCTCTTCTCTTGCCGAAACCTTACCCCACTTCACAGAAGACCACACTCTTCCTCTCCTTCCCTTATATTTTTTTCATAACTCCCATCCATCTATCCCATATCATTCCATCCAACCCTTGTCTCCCTAGTACTCATAACCTTTGCACACCAGATGTCTACTTGTCGGAGTTCATCTTCAATTCACACTTTTCATAGATAAGAATCATAATCCACAATTGTAAAGACAATAGAAACCTACCTCTTGGTCCTTGGTAGAATTCCCTTTCTACGTCGTTGTAATATTTGACTATGTTGACAACAAAATCAGTGATGCATCCTTCCAAAATATTGTCGATCCACACTTTGATAACCCTCAATTCCCTGTTGTCTACTTCTTTTATTTGTTGGATCAGTTTAGGGTTCTAGCAAGTGGGTTCACCTCCTTGGATGTTTCTTTTCTGATAGGTCAGTTATGCCAACCACTTGTATAAGATAATCCAAAACTAGATGAAAAAATATTCATGGATATTAGAATAGATGTTCCTTCCTAGCTACTCTTCTGTGGTTAGTCTAGAACTTGGATTTTCTTTTGCTGTGAATTCTCGAGCCTTCTGATCGAACCAATCCCAAATCTTTGGCATCGTCAAATGCCACAACATATCCTCCTCTTCCTCCCACTATGGTCCCGGCCAAAAAACCATTTGTTGTCACAGATATGCCGACAGGATTTCACACTCTATTGACACCCTTCTTTAATGCACTCCCTAAACACTGGACCAAATAGGTTTTACCCTATCCAACAACACATGTGAAGAAGATGTAGTATCACTCGAGATGCTTGAGGGAGGGCTACAGGATCCGAGTTTCCACAGTAAAGAGAAGGAATTGCAAACTTATTTTCTCTCTTTTGTGGTGTTAACCAGAGATATAGGAGAAGGTTTTAGTATCAATCATTTATATTCATTATCATTATAAACCATTTGCATTATATCAGTAAACCCATCATCTTATTTATTCCTCAAAGAAATCGACAAGTATAGAGACATTCATCATACACATACATCTCATCATTCATAAACGTAAATCATCTTGCACCATTTATTAAAATTGCATGATTTAAACCATAAAAACAACAAAACATAAGATTATAAATCAACACAGAAATTTTCCATCAATATCCACCCATGTCATATTACTTCGCAGTTCAAAACATGTCTCCAAAATACATCTTCAGGTTGATAGTAGAATTGTTCACAATACAGAACAAAAGATACAAAATAAATCTCTCCAACAACATATTGATCGTTTGATTGCTTAATGCATTGATTTCTTACTTTCTACTACATTCCTTAGTGTTTATATATGCTTTCTCCTTTACAAAGTTGTCCACTTACGACCAACTACCTAAGTGACTCAGACCAAAAGGTACAAAATCATGACCAAGACGACCCTTTTCAAATTATTTTTCTTGCGCACTATTCTTTGTCTTTGGTTTCTTGCACACCATGCACATCCATATCACCTGCCAACACATACAACAAAAAACATTATTTGTCCATAGAAAACAAGGTGAGGAAAACCAAACAAGAACAAAACCTTCCCTGAAAAATGGACATGGCGTAAAATATGAAATTGGATATCATCCATCACCATGTGTCACCAACTCAAAGAAGGGATCTCAGATACGTGAATTTCTTCCCTGTGAGGCTCTTGGTGAGTATGTCAGCAATTTTATCTGGATATGGGCAATACTACAAGGATACCAAATCCTCATGCACCAAGCTCAAGATGTAGTGCATGTGTATCCCAACTTGTGTTTGTTCCTCTGTCTCTGCACATAAATCCAAGTTCCCAAAGAATACCTTGCAACCACACACATTGTGTAGATGCGTTCATTGCTCCTCTATACTTGAACTCAACTACAAACATGTATATGGTTTGTTGTTTCTTTATTGAAAAGAATATGGGACCATGTTCAAGCATGAATACACAACCTGAAGTGTATTTTATGTCAATGGAATCTCCATCCCAATCAGAATCGATAAATCCAACTAGTTCTAGTGGAGAACCAACAACATAGTGTTCCCCGAAGTGTCTAGTTCATTGGACATAATGAAGGATCCTTTTGGAATCCTTCTAATGGATCTCATGAGGGTGCTGCATATATATAGAAAAAACACCTACAATATATTCCAAATCAGGTCGGGAGTGTGTAAGATACAATAGACTCCCAACTAGTTGTATGTACAACGAGTTGTCCACCAGTGGAGATGCACCAAATTCACCTAGTTTTATTCCTGAAAGGAATGTGCACTTGGATGCCTTACATTCAGACATTTCAAAATTCAATTATAGGTCTTCAACATACTTTGGTTTTTTTACTTTGATACTTGCTTCATATTTCTCAATTTCTAGTCCTAGAAATTGCCGAGCAACAATCCAAGGTCAGTCATAGAGAATTCAGTGTGCAAAGAAGACTTAATTGATCCAATTTTTTTAGTGTAGATACATGTAATCAAAATATCATCAAAATACATCAATATTACCAAAAATAATTCACCAACATGCTGCAAGTACACATAATTATCATATTTACATCTTTCAAAGCCAAGCGAAAGCAGGAAAATTGTCCATCTTCGCATACCAAGCCCTAGGGGCTTGCTTGAGGCCATAGAGAGACTTCTTTAACCTACATACAAGTGAAGGAGCATCAATGAAACCTTTAGGTTTATGAATATATATATCCTCTTGAATTTCACCATGAAGAAATGCACTCTTCACATCCATGTGGTGAACCTCTTAGCACTTAAATGAAGCAATTGCTAAAACTAGCCTGATAGAGTCCATCTTTGAAACCAGTTCAAATGTATATGTATAGTCCACTCATTGGAATTGAGATAATCTTTTGGAATCCAAAATATTATTATACTTTATATCTGAACCATCAACAACAACTTTGTTCCTATAGACCCACTTGCATTGCACTAGTTTCGTCTTGGAAGGCAAGAGAAAGAATTCCCAAGTCTCATTGTCTTGCAATGATTTGAACTCTTCTTGCATGGATTTTTTCCATATTGGGTCAAGTGATGCTTCCTGATATTTTTTAGGATCATATAAAACCATCATGCAACATATATCATTAATATTCAATTAACAAGTATAATAGGAATTGTGGAATTGAGATCTAGTCTTCCTGGAATCTAGTGGATCAACAACTAGATCCCCAATTGATTCAATGGTTTTCTCAACCCAGTTTTTCCAAATGGGTGTGTCATGATTTGAATTCATGTTATAAACATAGTCATAAATATTAGAATCATAAAAATCAAATAAGTATTCATCACTTACATCATCATGGAGTGGAGGATGTGAGCATTCCCCATGAGCTAGTTCGGTCTCTTGCATGAGGTCCTATTCGAACAATACACTCCTTTCAATGAATGTATTCTTAGATGAGGGATCAAATATATTGTATCCCTTTTCATATTCAAAATATCCAACCATAATGGACTCCTTTCTTTGATGTTGGAAGGCATTTCTGTTCTCTAGAGGAATCCTAGCCTGAGCCTTTGAGCCAAAGACCCTGAAATGAGAAACACTTGGATTATGACCACTCCAAGCCTCATATGGTGATTATCCATCCAAATATTTGTTAGTAGATATATTTTGTACATATTCAAAATATTTAATTACTTCATCCCATATATTAGGATTTAAATCCTTTGCTTCCATCATACAGGTTTACATCTCTTTGAGATCGATATTCTTGCGCTCTACAACACCATTTTACTATGGTGTGCAGGGCACCTAATGCTGCATTTGGATGCCAAATTATTCACAAATATTCTGGAAAGAATTGTTCACATAATCCTTTCCATTTTCAGTCCTAAGGACCTTGATCTTGTTCCCACAATCATTCTCAACCAAAGCTTTCCAAACATTCAGAGTCTCAAAAACTTCATATTTTAGTTTGAGAAAGTACACCCAACACTACTTGAGAAATCATATATGAAGGTTAAAGCATAACTTGAATATACATAATAGGGTGTGGTAAGAGGCCCTATGAGTTATAAATTAACCAAATCAAGTACTTGGTCAACTCTCTTTTCCTTTCCTTTCTCATAGTTGTGCTCAACATGCTTTCCCACTACACATCCTTTGCATGTGCAATTTGAGAACTTGATAGAAGGAAGCCCTTCCACCATGCCTTCTTTGATAAATTCCTATAGGTACCTGTGGTTGATATGGAAATATATCTCATTCCATAAATTTATTGTCTCATTAGCATGTGACAATAGTGCATTCCCTTGAAATTAGGGGAGGAAGTGAGCGAATTTGTACATTCTCGAATCATGATCAACAAAACCCAATGCCATAACTTTTCCTGTAGATATTTCTGATATCTCCACTTCATTTGGAGTAAGTTTTACTCTCTTAGATTCATCGATGTGTGTCATTTGATACACTGAGAGTAGGCTCTCTTCTATATTAGGAATAAACAACACATTTTTGAAGTAACCATATTCAAGATCAATCCTGCCAATCCCTTTGGCTTGGATTTTTTAATAATCACCCATAAGAATGGATGGACCACTCTAAGGATATATGGCTGGGAAGGAATATTTCATAGAGGTCATGTTCCTAGAAGCTCTCGAATATATCATGAAGGAAGAAGAGCTTAAAGAACCTGCAAGCAAAGCATGTCACCTTTCTTTGTTGTTTGAGCCTAAACCACCATCTTTCTCCCTTGCACCTTCTGGTAGAGGAATGTTTTTCTTCTTAAGAAACTGGGCCATCATGTCTATGGTATTCTTCATACATGCACTCTTTGGATGCCACCCCTTGTGATATTAGGTGTATTTGTTCTTTTCTTGATTCTTCTTATCCTTGTACTTGCAAGGATTCAAACCCCTATCTAAATATTTGGGTTTCTCCTACTTCTTCTTCTCTTCTCGCTTTGAATCCATGGCTTTCTTCTTTCCTTTGGTTATATTCAAAACTCTTGTAGTAAGGGATTGATCCTTACTAGATTTTATGGTACCCATTTGTACCAGCTTGTATTGCTCTTGTGTCAATACTCCATGAAGTCTACTAGTGATGGCATCCTCCAATTTCGAGTTGTGATATTTCTAGAGTGGAATTTTGATACAAACATAGAATACTCTCACCCTAGATTCGAAAGTATTGACAAGATAAGACACTCATATTTATTTTCAATTACACACTGTTTTAGCTAAAGCACCAATGATTTGAACTTGGTGAACAAGTCTTTGATTTCTTCATAGTGAGTCGGACTTGGTGAGATTAGCTCATGTTTGAGCTGGTGAACTCTCATCTCATCAGTATTTCTGAATAATTCCTCAAGATTAACCCATAATCCATTGGGAGTTTTCATACTGTCTACATGGAAGAGTAAGTCTCTTGAAATGCTGAGACAAAGCATTCTAAATGATTCATCAAGCCTATTGAATTAGTTCGATTTTTCCACAGAAGAGTTGGGTTCGACTTCAGTCCCCACGGTGGCTTTGAAAAGGAATTTTGACCTTAGTTGGATCACCATTTCAGAATTCCACTCAAAATAGTTGAATGGGATCAATAATACATGAGTCTGCTCCATTTCTGCTTGCACATTGAGTGACAAACTGTTGATTGTACCTGCAATGCAAACATTCATTTTTTTTTTTTTCTGGAAATTTTCCTAAACAACAACTCAAACACTTTGAATTTGATTTTCAGATGTAAAGAGATCATATACCATGTGAAAATTGATTCATAGTAGGATCTAGGAGCAAAGGGGATTCTCACAATTCGATATTACACAAAAATTAGGCACAAAACAATAGAAAGAGTGAAATTCAGTAGTCAATAACTGATATGATTATGACTATCCAAAATGTAAATATGTATGGATCAGGTTTATATTACATTAGGTATAAATTTTTAGCCTTTTTAGGCCATCTGGATGCATACATGTGTCAAACTATGATTTGACCCTCAAACCCCCTAGGTGGACCAGTCATCTCCCTAAACATGTCAAACGATCACGAATGCTAGTGTGGACATGGATGGAGCATGCTGGATCATAAATGAAGGCAGGATAGGCATGGTTGAGCACACAGGTGAGTGGGAATGGCTCTATGGGGAAATAAATGCTCAAGGAAGGCCAAAAACCACCTCAAACATGCACTGGCACCTAAGGTCAAACATATTCTCTGATTCTAGGGATTGGGGAGTGCACCAAGACTGATCTTTCATCAATGAGGGCACTTTTCATTCTGAATGATCAAAGTGGAGCACCTCAACTGTCATAATTATCAAAGTAGAGTGCCTCAACTGTCAGTAAATGATCAACATATCCTAAGTTTGGACTATAGGACATAGCATAAAGATAATGAAATGTATCCTAGGTGTATGACCATGGTACTAAGGTGGATTACTTCTATAAAACCCATGCATTTCATTCATTCGTGAGAATGATAAGGGTTTGTGGAATGATTTGGAAGTTGATGAGTGGGTTATTATTGGCATTGGGGCTTGAAACATAAAAAAAGAATTATATTGTTTTTATATGCAAACATAATAGATAAAAAACCAAAAAAAAGGTGAATTACTAATCTATATAGATGATAATAGTAAATGAATAATCATGTTCTTTATGTAAATATGCTTGGATATAATAAACCTATGCAACAAGGTAAATACTTTCATCTCGTTGTCAATTTTTTTTTAATATGACATATGGATGTTAGGTCTTACAAGTTTTTTTATACTTCTAATAAATTTGAATTTATCTTAAATTTAAAATATTTATAATTTTAATATGTTCATAATAACTTAATGATTAGATGACAAAATTTATTGTTGATAATGATATAATCCTTGACCATGGATTATTTTACCCATGCACATATTTGAGACACTTTATCTATGCACATTAGAAATATGATCATGTCCACATAACTCATGCACAACTAACTACCATAAATTCTTTGTTGTGGTTAGATTGTTAACATTTATCTCTTGTTTTCAAGTCCTTAAACTTATAGATTACATGACATTTAAAATCATTTTCTTTGGCTTAAGGATTTAAGTAAATTTGAAGTTTATGATATCTATTATGGTGTTACATATGGAAATGTCCTAGACAAGAAATTCATGCAAAAAAATAGGTGCTATGATTTGAAAAGTGATGCTTCAATGACGTTTCTAGACAATTGCTAGCGGCCTTATGCAAAAGGATCTTTGATAATAGCTTATTGTCATTTCATCTTATAGAAACAACCATTGACAATATCAAATACATTTCCACCTCATGGATCTTATTAAATACTATCATTATTATCTATTACTATCACAGTAGACACCCTTGCCTACTCTAGTCCAAATTACTATCCACCGTCCTTCACGAATATTCAAACACAGAATTATAAAACTTGATATGCTTGTCCCATTTTCCTTTTCATCTCGTCATTGCATTGAATAATAATTTGCAGACCTAAGTCCTCTTAAATATATTTATGAAATAATATTTGGGGCATTTGAGCAAGTGAGACTCTGTATACATATCACAAATGGTTAAATATTTATGCTATGCAATTTTATTGCGTCGAGAGGCTCTCTACAACCCAGTATGGGGGATATCTTGTAACTTGATGTAACGTGATGTAACGTTAGTAACGTTTGTAACATGTCGGAAAAAAATAATAGTGATAGTGAATATTATGGGAGAGATCTTGTAACGTGATGTAACGTTAGTAACGTTTCTAACATGTCGGAAAAAAATAATAATGATAGTGAATATTATGGGAGAGATCTTGTAACGTGATGTAACATGTCGGAAAAAAATAATAGTGATAGTAAATAATATGGGAGAGATTTTGTAACACAAAATAATAAAAAAATATCACTTTCGTAACACTATTTTTATTAATAAAAAATAAATTTTCTAATAGGCCAAAATAAATGTCGGCCACAAAAATAATCTAATAATATGGGGGAGATGTTGTAATCTTCCTACCTAACAAAACAACAAAAAAGTAAAAATTTAATTATCCGTAAAAAAAATATGTGGGTCAAGATAAAAACACAAAATTGAATTATCGGCCAAAAGATGTTGGCCTTGCACATGGTTTTAAAACCATGTGCAAGGCATTCTAAACAACCCATGGTTTTATTGTACATAGTTTAGGAGGCTTTGCACATGGTTTTTAAACCATGTACAAGGCCTCCTAAACAACCCATGGTTTTATTGTACATGGTTTAGGAGGGCCTTGCAAATGGTTTTAAGACCATGTGCAAGGCCTCCTAAACAACCCATGGTTGTAGGAGGGCCTTGCATATGGTTTTAAAACCACGTGTGGGGAAAGGATACAATGTTCGTTCCTAACAAAATAAAAAATAATAAAAAATATTATATGTTGGCCATAAAAAATATTAAATATTAATAATAAAAATATTATATGTGGACCTTAAATAAAAAGATGTGTCTTTTGGTTTGAATCAAATCAATGGATAACTAAGATTAGGTTTGCACCTCGAGAGATTTTATCCATATCGGCGCTTGATAGAGCCTAGGATTTGGATCTACGTTGGTTCCTTTGTAGTTCTTACACGATAATGCTACATGATCATGGGATCTTGTAAATCAAGTAGTCGTTGAATTTATCTTTTCATTTTTTTTCATGGTATATGATATGCTTGTTTTTTTTTAATTATTTTTAAATTCATTTTCATTATTATAAAAGAATCTAAGAATATATTGTGATACTGGAAAATATGATTTTTATTTATTTATTTTTCTTTTAATATTGATTATTGGATTCCATCTTTCCAAGTGAGAGACTTACATTGCTTTTTAGGAAAACTTACAATTGTGGTTAATTTTTATGTAATTGCTTGAGCATGTTAGACATATTGTGAATAAATGTCACTATATAAAAAATATCGATAATAATAATTGACAACCATGATCAGATAGATTAGATAATAGTTTCATTATAGTGTTTTATATTGTTAATTATTTCTCACAACTACCTTTTTGTTGTTTAAACACTACTCAAGGATAATCTTATTCGCAAGGTAAACATTATTCACAATGATGGAGGATTGACCTTCTCCTTCTCCTTGACCACCTAGGTAGGCCAATTGTTCCTTCCCTTGATGTTTTTTACCCCTTAAATGATAATGGGTTTGAGAACATTAGATCACACCTTTATGTGTTCCTTTGGTAGTGCTAATGATATGGAGTAAAATACAAAAAAAATCACATCTCTTATTTATTTAAAAATTAATACAATATATTTGTAATGGTTTCATACTTTTCCGACAAGATGCATTGTCTTTTGGGAAGATTTGGAGATAGTGTTTCTTGATGAGTTCATGTATCGTTTTAAATATTTTGAAGGATAGCATGCATTTTTCAAAGCTATTGATTCCTTTACATTAGCGGTTTACACACTTCCTCATTCAATTTAGGGTTTCGATATTTCAATGTGCCATCCATTTGACAAAACTTAGATTGGATGACTCCAATGAACATATGGGTGTTGAGCATTACTTTAATGTCGCTGCACATTTATCTATATGGTAACTTTTAGGGGTGAAATAGTGTCGATGGGTGAAAATTCAGGGGTCACAAATGTTGACTAAGAAAAAATTTTATATGGCAGTAAGTTTTAAAAAAGAAAAATAATTAGCCCCATATATATTTTTAAAAATTTATGTCTATAACTATTAGCTTACATGTTTTTATGAGAGAGGGCTTAAAAATGGTTTTTTCCCATAGTTTTTAGAAGAGAAGGGCTTGAAAATGGTTTTCATTCATGGTTTTTATAAGAGAAGGTCTTGAAAATGGTTTTATTTTTTCATGCAATGGTAATCAATTTATAATTTCAAAAATATACATACATTGTTAAAACTTAATTAGGTAAAAAAATTAATCATTATATTTTTTTGAATTTGAAATATCTAAGTTTTCCAGATATTAAATTTTAAAATTTATTTAACAAATTGTATATTTGACAATATAGGTATTCAATTTGAAATAAAATTTGAAACTAATAAAATATCATACAAAATGTTTTTTATCCAAAAATTCAAAAAGCATATTCCATGTTAACTAAAAAGAATATTTTTTTTCTTAATTAAAAAATATAAATAAACAAATTTAAATATTTATAATTGTAATGCATTAAAATTTCTATTCTATATTTAGTTAAATACCTTAGAATATTGTATATTTAGTGAAAGATTCACCAAGATTCTATAATTCCGTAAAATATTTGCCATATATATATATATATATATATATATATATATTATTGATAAAATAGCCTTCACATTTTCCCATGTATCATGGGGATTCACTCATTTATTATCCATAGAAAGTTAATGGGTTTCTTAAAAGTTTCCCTATTTAACTCTATGATCGAGTGACCTCGTGATAGGCGGAACAAATACACAAGACTAAGGTTTGTGGGTCTTTAAAATGTAAGGATCCACACCTAACCATTTCACAAGGAATATATGAGACTTGGGTGGTACATGTGGCCTCTTTAACCATGCCAAAAAATAATGAATCCTATAATAGGGGAATTTGGAAGAATCTAAGAAGGTTATGTGTGAATAGTAAATGGCACTTCTATTCCAAATTACCATGGTAATTACCAAGTGAGCAACTATTTATTGGTAAATTATTGTCCTTCTAGGGAGGAGAATGGAAATAACATAAAGAACATATAGTAAAGGGTCCATTTGATTGACTAGACATGTGGGTGATGTATAAAATACATGATAGGAGAACACTGTTAGTTAGAAGTTCTAGAGAGAGCCAAAGTTGGTAGAGGAAAATATAACATAGTAGAGGAAGTAAATGTTTTGATTCCCTTCAATTGTTGCAATGAATCAGTTCAAATCATTGAGTCCTTTATAATATGTTTCCCCTAATAATTAATGAAAGAAGAGCCAAGCAAGCCATTTTTAGATGTAGGTTTTCCATTAGGTCTCTTGAGGATAAATTTATTTGCTATTGTATGGGAATATTATTTACTTGCACACAGTTCTTTTCATTTGAATACTTAGTCATTGATAAATCACAATAGAATGGAACACATAAGGGAAAATAATTAATTTAGGAATTAAAAAAAATTGTTATTGATTAATGTTGGCGATAGGCTATAACCATGGATAATTTCATGTACTTATATTGATAAGATTAAGTAATTTTTAGAAGAGGAATGGTGCATTGGTATTAAGATGGTCTTAATCATTGTAGTCCTTATATTATTTTCTAATTTTATTTCATTTTTTATAACCTTGGACATTATTAAAATTTCAAAAACAAAAATGCACATAAGTTGTGATGGTTGTCTTGCCACTCATGAAACCAAACCAACCACACAACCATAGCTTCTCCACACATTTCCATATAGAGTTCCTATTGTAAATATATCTAGAGTTATTGGTAAAAAATATCTAGAGTCTCTAATTAAGCTAAACCAAATTCTAAGTCTCAACAAATTAATACCCCATGGTTGGGGATATAGAATAGGTGACTCAACAAACTTAACGTAGACCAGATATCGAATTAGTAGTTAAAAATACTAATATTTATAAAAACAAAATGGAAATATTTAATAATAGGATTGGAAACTAACTTAGAAAATAAATAAGGAATCATCAAATATTATAACATAGCGAACCTTTGTTTTTCCACCATCCTTGCTAGATTTCCCAGTATATGGATTCTTTCAGAAAACCATTCCTATATTTACTCAGGAAACCACATTCAACTTTGCATCTAGCTCAAAATGGGTCCTTGAAACCCTGTGCATAAGTCCCTCTATGTAGTATATGAAAACTTGAAACTATGAGCCTTGGTTTAGATATGAGACATTGCCTCTAGCACTCTCCATCAATACTGGCCCAACAATGTTTTGGTGTGCCACAATGAGTTTTTGTTCTTAACATATTTTCTCTCTATAAAATGCATGGAATCAGGGTCTTAAACCATTATTCTCAAATCCACAACTAGGATAACATCCTAAATCTCTCCATGCTTACCTAGACCCAATATTGCATGGACCAAACACAAAAATGAACAGACAATGACACTAAACCATTGTCAATTAATTTATCTTTTTAATACTCACTCAATAATCACAACATATGGTACCACTTGGATCCCTCAAGGTGCTCGTGTTTAGTCCTTTTAATACAAACCATGCTATGCAAAAAGACATATCCAAGAGATCCAACACACTTCCTAATAAAGATGAGGGGAGCTTGCACACCAAAACCAGGTTTGGACTTGATGCACTTATTTTGTTGCAGTCTACCATGGAGAATATATCGATCAATACAATTATCCATAATGAATACATTAACACCGGTGCATGCTTTAGGCACAAATACAATGCAAACAAAACATGACATTAGCATGGGAAACTACATACGAATTTAGTGTATTTGTTTCCATGATTTGAGCTCAATGGTAGGCATTAGATCCATCACCATTCTACATGTTTTAATTACTTCCTTTTTTCCATAAGAATGGCGTCGGGTTTAACATAGATTTTTTCTTCCTAATTAGCGTCGACTTTTGCTTCCTATTTAATGTTGAATTTTGCTTCCTAATTAGCATTTAATTTTTCTTTCTATTTATCACCGAATTTCGCTTCCTAATTAGAACTGAGATAATATTTTGCGTTGAATTTGACTCCTGCATCAGTTCTTAGAATTATGTCGAGGATTGTGTCATGAGTAGAGCCCAAGTTAACTTTAGTTTTATCTTCCAAGTTTCTTTCTAGTGTTGATTCTTATCTAGATTCCATTATTTCTTCCATTTTAACTTCTTGGTTAACGTCGAGTGTTTCTTCTCTTTTAGCGCCAAGTGTTTCTTCCATTATTCCTTTGAAATTTGCTTCCACAATTGCTTCTTTTTTTTATTCCTAAGTGATGCCAGGTTTTTCTTCCCTTATTTCTTCTATTATTGCTTCTATTATTACTTCATTTTTTGTGTCTATTATTGATTCCAAATTTGATTTCATAATTACATCTTTTTTCTTTCTTCCTATGTGACATCGTTTTTTCTCCTTAATTGGAATTGAATGTTTCTTCTAGAATTTCTTCTTTTCTAACTCCATGGGTTGCTTCTTTTTAGTGCCAAGGTTTGCTTCCTATTTAGTGCCTAGTTTTACTCCTTTTTTAATCTCTAGAGTTTGCTTCGTAATTATTGTCCATTTTTTATTCCTATTAAGAAACCAATTTAGCTTCCTATTTCAATTAAATCAGTTAAATATATCATGGATCTTAAATAACATATATGATTATAAATTAATTGATATTGAAATTGAAATAATTTATAGAATAAAATTTATAAGGAATCTTTAGGGATATAGACATCATCCATACGAAGTAGAAAATTCATTATACTTATTAAATATCCATAAAATAACATCTACAACTTCCAGTATATATATAATTCACATAACATCATCATCATCTATAATTAAAACAAGTGATTCAAATATACTAATGTTAAATAAGTGTCATGTCAAATAACATATGTCTAAAAAAAGCAGATATCACATTTCAAATTTATATCATAACATTTACGAAGAAATTTAATTGAAATTAACCAACATATATCCAAATCCTAGGCTCTATCAAGCACCGAGATGGATCAAATCTCTCGAGGTGCAAACCTCTTCTTAGGTATCCATTGATTTGATTCAAACCAAAAGACACATCTTTTTATTTAAGGTCCACATATAATTTTATTGTTATTAATATTTAATATTATTTATGGCCGACATATAATATTAAATATAATTTTAGGAATGAACATTGCATCATTTCCCCGCACATGGTTTTAAAACCATATGCAAGGCCCTCCTACAATCATGGGTTGTTTAGGAGGCCTTGCACATGGTCTTAAAACCATTTGCAAGGACCTCCTAAACCATGTACAATAAAACCATGGGTTGTTTAGGAGTCCTTGCACATGGTTTAAAAACCATGTGAAAAGCCTCCTAAACCATGTACAATAAAACCATGGGTTGTTTAGAATGCATTGCACATGGTTTTAAAAGCATGTGCAAGGCCAACATTTTTTTGCGAATAATTCAATTTTGTGTTTTTTTCTTGACCCATATATTTTTTTTTTACGGATAATTAAATTTTTACTTGTTTATTGTTTTGTTAGGTAGGAAGATTACAACATCTCCCCTATATTAGATTGTTTTTGTGGCCGACATTTATTTTGTCCTATTAGAAAATTTATTTTTTATTAATAAAATAACTTTACGAAAGTGATATTATTTTTTATTTTGTGTTAGAAAATCTCTCCCATAATATTCACTATCACTATTATTTTTTGCCGACATGTTAGTAACATTACATCACGTTACAAGATCTCCCCCATACTGGGCTATAGAGCGCCTCTTGGCGCAACAACATCCATTCAAAGTAGAAAAATCATTATACACAATAAATATCCATCCAAAAAACATTGACTACTTCCTATATATATATATATATATATATAAATTAATAAGATAATATTGATAAGATCATCATTATATCTAACTAAAACAAGTAAAATTCAAATATGCTAGTATACACCAAAATGATACAAGTCAATATGACACATGTTAGAATAATATAAGTCAATATGATACTGCAAGTCAAAATGATACATATAAAAGATGAAATGATACAGGTATCGTAATTATATCTGAACAATAATGTGTGATAGATTCATTATGATCAACATCATTGGATACTGCCAAAACATTCCTCCTCATCATCATCATTTTCATGAACATGATAATCCTAATCAATCATCATCATCATCATCATCATCCTCATCATCATCCTCATCCTCCTGGGTATCATGTCCATATCCATACTCGTCATCGTCAACTTCCATATCTGAACTGGACCGAACATAATCTAGAACATGGACAGCATCAATAAGATCTTTTGGTAGACCTATGTTATGCAAAAAAACATTCAAAATGAAAAGATAGTATTTGTTGGATGTAAAATTGAACCATATTCATGTTACATTGTATCAAACTGAATCATAATCATAGTATTTATTACAACATATAAAATTGAACCATAATCATATTACATCATATTATGAAATTTAACCATAATATTATTACATCATATCAAAGTGGACATACCATAATAAAATATGATACAAGTTACAACTTAGATGTCATTCCAATTATGTAAAAGATGAAACAATTTCAATAAATGTTAGTAAAGATCATTAAAAAACTGTTATACAGTTTAACTATCAATTGAAAATTGTATTGCATAACCTTAAGTATCAACCCTCTCGTGTCAATATCTAAAAGTACATTGTTTGTCAACATTTTATTTGCAATATAGACAAGTCTACAATCAACTTGTGTATTCCAAGTATAAACACACAATGATAGACTCTCTCACCAAGTGATACTCGTTCATTAAACACTGATATAATTGGGACTATTTTGAGGCACTAGGACTATTTAAGTTTTAACAATTCTCATTTTCCACAAACAATGTTTGTGTTTTTAAAAGTTCTTATGTTTTTTGTTTATTATTTAAATGTTATCTCAATTAAAACTAGAACATGGCTTGATTGAGGTCACTTCCATTCATGGAAGTGGTTATAGTGTTTAAGAATATGATCCCTTGCACACTTTTCCGTTGATCTAGGAGCTTCGTGGCTTCTTCAAGAAACAACCAAACCTTTGTTACTATTTCGAGCATTTTTTTGGTCCCCCAATTTGAAGGTTGAATCATTCATTTTATCGATTTATCCTATTCTTAGGGTACCAAATAATCCTTATTTCATTGTCGAGTTTCCCAGACAGTCGTACTATACCATCTTTGGAGCTAGGGTTTTTCTTAGTGAGGCCAATGTCAATTTTGTAAAATGGGGTCAATTTTGAATTGAAATCTCTCGAATGACCACGGGAAGAGATACCACACCCACAATACCCAAACCTGGGATATTTTTAAGAATACCCACAAAATTTATATGTATACTAAATGGGTGAATCTCCTTAATATATAGGAAAAAATGAAAGCTATTTTATCAATAATATGAAATGTATATATAATTTTTTGGCTAATATATCATTCTATTATAGAATATTATAAAATCTTGGCGAATATTTCACTAAAGTATAATATGTTGTAAAATCTTGGAAAATATTCACTATATTATAAATATTGTAAAAAACTAACAAATATTTAATCAAAATTATAAAATGTCGTAATTTCATGGTGAATATTTTGGTAGGAAGAATCATCTTTTTATTATGTATATTACTAAGGTAGCGAAATATAAGAGCATATACCAAAGCTCGAATACGTAAACTCCTAGACCCTAAGATGAGAAAATGCATGAATAAGGAGATGACAGATTTATTTATATATTTCACACGCAGTATTGGGTCACTCACAACTAGAGGTGTTGGTGAAACATGACTACACTAACTAGATTCAAGGAAAGTGGGGACTCCACTTTCTATCTTGTCCCTTAATGATCCAATGGACATGTGGGGACCCAAATATTGACATACTGACAAACTGATAGAATTGAGTGCTTTACACTATGGAGTGATTATGGCACCCACGAACCATTATCACAATGTGGAGTATTATTGAGACCCACAACCTTAATATAGTGTATGAATTCCCAATTAGCTTATTTACCAAATCTCTCATTTTTAATATACCCTTTAAGAAAAAAAACCCTCCTTATCTGTATAAAGATACGAATGCCACTTTTTCCTTTCTTTTGTTGACAATAAAAATATGAATTATGTCATTTCATTTAGAATTTTTAGTGTTAGTTATAAAATTTCAATGGTTATTATAAATAAGAGCATACACTAACAATAATGGAAATAACATTAATGCATAATTACACATATCATTAGAACTAATCTGTTAAAGACTATTTTTTCTCAAATAAAATGAGGTGTTTGTATCCATATCCTTGAAATTTTTGAAAACCATGAAAAATGTGGTAAAATTGCTTTATCGCCCTTATTGAATGCGAAAGACTAGATATCAAATAGCATAATGTCTACATCTCAGGTCAAACATGTCCTGTACATATTAAGTACAATCATGAAGGATATGAAGTATCGTGTTCCACCTAATCATATATTTACTATACATGACTATATCCATTTCTAGATGATGATAGAATTACACATCAAAACATATCACCGAAAAATAGTCTACTTCTGAATGACCCTTACAAAAAAAATATTGCAAAATAAGTACTGAACCCAACAAATTTAGGTTATAAATAAAATTGACAAACTTTTCAATACAAATATAAATATCTACGAGTGATGAACTTCTCAATAAAATAAAAGAATATCCTCTTATTCTTTGAACAACTCTACAAGAATACAACCAAAATAATGGCCATTCCACTATATCTTCACCATTATAATCAATGTGCATTCATTTATATTACAAACATCCCAAACATCAACAATACTAGACATAAAATATGAACACGTACACTCTCATTGACACCTTATATCCAGTAATAATTGCATATCAAGATCCTAATAAAATCACATTTTAAACAACTAGGTCAAATTCAGTTTGAATATATAAAAACCATGTGGCATATCTCCATCAAGAGTAGCATCCACTAACAACATATAAATGTCAATCGATAGTTTAAACATTACAAAGCATAAAATAAATCGTATATTTTGAGCTCTATAATGTTTTCACATAACCAATACACCTAGGATAGAATAAAGCCCTCATAACACTGAATGAGAAGGATAAGAATCAATAGTTCCCTAGAATTCAACAGGCCTAAAAAAACATCCATGATAAAAAGCATGATAAAAGTTAAAAATAGCAATATAATAACCAATTGTAACTATGGATAAAAAAGCATAAAATGTTTCATAAAAATCATACCATGTTAATTATTGGATGAAAAATGTGATGTGAGTTTGTATTCTCTGATAAATTGCATGTGTTTCATCCCCCTTCAAGACTCAAGCTTTCGACAATGGAGATGTTATGAAAATATTAAAATGTTGAAAAAACTAAGAATGAAAAGTGGTATCATATCAACCAGAACGTTCACCCTACAAGTGCAATCCGATGTGGGTGAACCATGAATCACTGCATTCTTTATATAGAAAAAAAATAGCTAATGATTTTACCTCTAATGAAATTGACTAAAAATATAGCAAAATGAAACCATATGCCTAAATTACAAGGAAATTGGAGGGCGAAATAACCCTTGGGAGCCTCCATGAATGAAAATTGGGGGCAAAAGAGTGATTTTACTAGATTTTCTCTAGAAATTAGGGGCAAAAGATAGATTGGAGGGATATTTTTCTAGGGTGATTTTTTTTTCATTATCCTCATTAATATACTAGGGGCTATTCATTTTAGATTTTTTTTTTCTAATAAATATTGGGAAAATATATTTTAGCTGAAAAAACCATTTCCATAAAATAAAATAGGCCATTAAAATTTTGTAACCCCCTTAACATATCCCATGGGATATATATATCCCCTAAAGTTATCCATGCCCCAAACACATATGTGGCATCTAATGACACCTATTTATTGTTCTTTATTTGGATTTTGTGCCCTAGGATGAAATTCACAAGTTCCCCTTGAATGGCCCCAGGTGCATGCTTGCAACTAGCCATGGAATAAAAACAAAAACTCAAATCATCAAACTATCAATTCCAATGGATTCAAGATGACTTTATTCTTCGAAAGGGACCCTCCTAGTGTGTTTTGATTGCCCAAAAATGGTCGTATTATACCATCTTCAAAACTAGGGTTTCCTTCAATGAGGGCCAATGTCAATTTCACACAAAGGGGTCAGTTTTGAATTGAAATATCTCGAGAGAATGTTGATAGTGATACCACGTCCAAAATGGCCAAGCACATATGTGGAAGCTAACCATACCCAATTATGCTGCTCAGTTCATATTTTGTCCCCCAAAGAAAATACACAAGTTGTCCTTGAACGGAAAAGGTGCCTACTTGCAACTGACCATAGAACAAAAACAATAAATTGAATCATGAAACTATTGATTTTGATGGATGTAGGATTCAAGGTTTCACTCAGGGAAACCTCCTACCATGTTTTGATTTCCTAGAAATGGTCATATTATACCATCTCTGGAACTAGGGTTTTACTTAGTGAGGGTCGAATTTTTCATAACGAATACAATTTTGAACTGAAATATCCATGAACAACATGGGAAGAAATACTGCATACACAATTCCCAAACACATTTGCTGTATTTTATAGGACCCAATTATTCTTCCCAATTTGGATTTTGTTTGCTCCCATAGAAAATTTAGAAGTTGTCCCTGAACTGCCTAGGTTCCTACTTGGAACTAACCATAGAACAAAAACCATAATTCAAATCATTAAACCATCGATTCATATGAATTAAGGATGTACGATTTCACAAAGGGAATCCCCTACTATGTTTTGATTACCTAGACATGGTTGTGTTTTACCATCTCCAAAACTAGGGTTTTACTGAGTGAGGGCCAATGTCAATTTTGTACAAGGGGGTCAATTTTGAATTCAAATATCCTGGGTGATTGTGAGAAGTGAGACCACATACATAAAGGCCAAAATAATCTATGGGATATGACAAGGCCCAATAATGGTTCCTCATTCAAATTCCATGCCCTAGGATAAAATTCACAAGTTGTCCCAGTGAATGGCCCCAATTGGATACTTGCAAGCCCCAATTGGATACTTGCAATTGGCCATAGAAGAAAAAATTTAACTCGGATAATAAAACCACTAATTCTAATGGATTCAGGACATCGGGTTTCACCTAGGAGAAACTTCTACCATGTTTCAATCTCCCAGAAAAAATCACACTATACAATTTCGAGAAGTAGTGTTTTTCTTAGTGAGGATCAATGTCAATTTTACACAAGGGGTCAATTTTGAATTGAAATATCCTAGGTGATTGAGGGAAGAAATACCACACCCACAATTTCCAAACAAATATTTTGGATTTTATTTCACATAGTCATGTTGCCTCGTTTGGATTTTGTTCCCTTGGAGCAAATTCACAAGTTGCCTCTAAATGGCCCTGAGGGGAAACTTGCAATTGGACATAGAAAAATAGATCGAATCATGAAATTGTCAATTCCAATGGATTTAGGATGTTAGTTTTCACCCATAGGAACCCCTATAACAAGTTTTAATTTCCTAAAAATGGTCATACTATACCATCTCTGGATCAAGCATTTTTCTCAGTGAGCACCAATGCCAACTTTGTACAAGGGGATTAATTTTTAATTGAAATATCTTAGGAGAATGTGGGAAGTGAGACCACATGCAAAATGGCCAAACAAATTGATGGTAGCTGACATAACCCAATTATGCTTCGCAATTTGGATTTTGTACCCCAAAAAGAATTCAAAATATGTCACCCCTCACCTCTTGGTCTATATAAGGGAGGAAAGAGCTCTTTTTTTCATTATCATCATTGTACTCTTATTTGTACATGTCGCATATATCATAGGGTTTATGAGGGAACCCTATATGGTTGAAATACTAGTATGGAAATGTAGACTTGGATGTTAGCACTAGAGATCTCTTGTGATGTACTTGTGTGATGTAACATGACTAAGGTTTGCAAACCATAAGAAATAAAATAATTCTAGTGAGGTTAGATTGAGTGACATAATCTTGTTGTTGAATCTATACATGTAAACCATAGGAAAGAAAATGGTGCTAAAAATGATGATAGTTCTTATGACTCTTGTTTTAGCACCAAAGTTTCTACCCTCGTAGAAGACATGGAAAGTGTAGAAAACACCTTTCATGGTTTTGGAGCTTTGTTATTTTTGGATGTAAGGGTAGAGGAAGATCATGGATTTCTTTTATTCTTGATGACCCATGAGGTTCTTTGAGCTTGTGACGATGCAAGAGAATAATACATGCAGTTGGAGGATTCAAACACTATGATGACCATTTCAAGTTGGATGATAGCACTAGACTTTTATTTAAAGGGCTTGTAATCCCTAAGGAATACATTTATTATAGTATGGATATATTGGCTGATAAAAGATTGTTGTTGAAGCAAAGGAGCACTTATTGTTGAGTGTATTATAATGTCTAAATTAATCCACCTATTCTTTTATTATCAACCGGGGTTGGTAAGCTTAGAGTTGACACAAAATATATGCGAAGGCGGAGGGGTTCTTATGGTGTCGTGGAAATATCTTAACAAATAAAAGATCAAAAGATCTTTCAAAATGAAAAACCAAGTCAAACTCCTAAAAATGAAATTATTAAAGTAATTAAACTGAGACAGAATAGTAAACTAAATAATTGATAATAAACTTTAAATTGAAATACAATCAAATGGGAAACTAGGGTGTAAAAAAGACTTAACTTATAAGCAACTAGAAAACTTAATAAAGAAGAATTGATAAAATAAGCAAGTAGAAAACTTAATAAAAGAAGACTTGATAAAATAACCAAGTAGATAACTTATTAAAAGAAATATCTTTAGGTTCTATCATACAAGTTCTTTCAACAATAACACAACATAAAAGAGACAACCTAAAAACATACTAAAGAGAACACATGTAACACTAAACCTCACATGCAAACAAATAAATCAATCTAGAAAGCATAAACACAAAACAATACAATAGTAAAACAAAATCAGCAATAATATTCAAGAAACATAAACAACTTAACACACATTCAAAGAAATAAGGAAAATAATAAAACTTTAATAAATAACCTAAAACAACTAAACTTTAACTTTAATGTCAAACAAAACTATCATCTAAATATTACAGTCAAAGCATAATTCAGACATTAACAAAGCAAAACTAAAAACAATCTCAAAACACATAAAATAAAAACTAGAAACAGAACTAAGGGCTGAATGATAGACTGAAATATGGGTCTGAAAGGGGTGGCTAAATAACAAACTGAAAAAGCTGTCCAAATGACAGTCTGCACAGTGAAAGTGGTAAAAACTAACCTAAATGAGTTAATCTTCAGCTGAAGTCATGCAGATTTAATTCTAACGCATAAAGGAAATAAATAAACCTACTTCTTAAGCAAATTTAACAATAAAATAGACTTAAACAGATTCATAAACATAAGCATAAAGAAACCATTGCATATTAATAAATTGAAATGTAAATTGCATAAATTGATCATTAAAACAGAAATGAAATAGACAGAATTAAATATACTTGATTTGATAAACAACAATCTATTTTATCTAACTTGCAAATAAACCAAGCAATAAACTGAAAATAAATGACTGAAAGGAAAACTAGAAACAAACTATGCGCGTAGTTAACTATCTAATTCAGAAATAATGAAACAGACTGTGAATTAAACTAGTTACAACAAAAAAAATGAAAGAAATAAACAAGAAAAGAAACCTTTGTTTGATGAGGGGCCCTCTACAGCAATCAGGGGTGGTGCCTGGCTAACTTCTACTTAAACGCAATCTTCAACACCATCACATACAACTCTTTATTCAAACGATGGAACAAAAATACAGTGCTTAATAATAGATCAAAGCATGAACCGATTCTTCTTTGCTAAACTAACTCTTCTAGCTAACTAAGTTCTCATATAGAGGCTGCTATATATAATAGTTTAAAGAGATGAGCAAGTCAACCCTTTAGTGGTCGACTTCTCTCTAAATTTAGTCAATCATAAAGAAACATAACAGTTTAGAGGTAACACGCATGAAATCCTACTTCTTTAGCGTGGTTCTGATCTTTTTACTGGGCAGCGAACACATAGGATCCTCTTTAGCGTGAATGGTATTCATATGTGGTGCACAGGTTCCTTCCTTATCGCAGTAGGTGGGATGATAGTGAACAGAGGAGAGCATAGTGGTGAATCTTCTAGAGGGTGGGTTGAATGCATCAATCTAGCACATGGATTGTTGATGTTGTGGCGAGCAAAGGAGAATGCAGGATGACAATTAACTAGAACACAGCTTCATCACCCAGATGCATGGATAATAGTTCTTTTGCAGTTTGTTTCATGTTTTAAATGCATGGAAATAATTCTCAGCAGCACACAGTCTGATGGCCGATCTGGACGAAGAGCTGAACAGGAAGCTGGGCCGTGAGCTGGATAGGTTGGACGTCGATCTAGGGAGAACGAAGTGTTTGTCTGCTAGTGCACTTCAGGGCTACAGTCTACAACAACACATTTCAACATCTGGAAAACCACCAATGAGTTTGACGCAACGGGCTGGATGACAAGCTGGACGTGTTATGCGAAAGGCAAGCTGAATGCGTTCTGTTTATTAATTTGGCCCAAAAAGATTATAAAATCTGCAAACATATATAAAGCAGTTAATACATCAAATCCACTTTAATAATGTCATTTTTAATTAATAAAACCATAGAAAATGATAAATAAAAAGATATCATCACTTTGAGTTACATGAGTCCCACCATCATTTCACCTTAGTCAGTGATGAGTTATGCTCCAATGGGATGCATTCACTTGACTCTCAGTTATCCTAGCATCTATTTTGGAAGATTTGAGGATATATGCACCTTTTCTCACATACGTTTGTTAGTTAACTATCTATGAGGTGTTTCAGCTGTTCGGATTTGCACTAGTGAGTCTTCAGTGGTGCTTATTCCAAAGTTAGTCATGTATTGAGTCATTCTGGAGTCATGGATTCAAATAAATACTAGAGGATTCAAATTCCCTCTTTTGTATCGTGGATGTATTACATATAGATTAGGGATTATTGAGCTTAGTTTATGTTGTTAATTTTTTCCCACTTGTGTGATGAATTCCCTAGGCATGTTTAACAATTCTAAACACTGAAATTATTCCTCCATTTTTATTTCATTATGAGGTTCAATATAGCCAAAATATCTTGTGGAATTGATAATTTTACATGGTATCAGATCTCTACATAACTGGTTTACCTTTGAATCGAAAGTTTTATGCATGCTAATTGAATAATAAAGAAGAATGGCGTGCATCCTAAAGACGCAAAATGTATAATTCATTTGCATTGACACTAAGGATCCTCACAACTTTCAATTACATGGATTATAGGGGATATATGTAGATTTTGTTGCACAATAAGAGTCTATATAGGGTCACTATAAGAAAGGAGGTCAAACCCCAACATCCTTTATATAAATCGAAGTACATGAACAAATTGGATGAAATATTTGGTTTCATGTGTATTCATGTCTCTAGGGAGTTTCAGTTCCACCTTAATGTATTGAAAACATGGATGGAAGTATGGTTGAAACACAAATCATTTTTTGGAAAGGAGGATGAGTTTGTGGAAATTAATGCCAGCAATAGATTAATTTTACTCACAACAATTATCACTTGATCATGCAAAATTGCTAACAAGAGAGACTGAATATGGAGCTGTAACACTAAATTGTATTAAATGAGTGTACAATAGCCAAACCTATAATAACATAGGTTTCTGAATAAATAAAATACATCAAGAAATCAAATGCATGAGGAGGCATCCAAATCTAGCATAAAGCAGGCTTACCAAAAATAAGCAAATCCCCCATAGGTGTGAAAAGCTGATCCCAAATCTGTCATGGAGCTCACGAATTGGAAAAAAGGCATAGGAAAGCTAAAGAGTGGTGGAATGGAAGCTCACACATGCTTTTGCATGGATAAAAGAGAGGAGGATGTGTAGGACAAAAAACAAGTCAACCTCACCTAGTCTAGCTTTTCCTTTTTCCTTAAAACACCGAAAAAGCAGGCAATAAACCAGAAAAAGCAAAAGGGTGCCTAGGAGGCCAGGAATAAAGAAGAATTGATTCCTTTATCTCTCCCATGCACTACATGCGTCAAATGTGGCAATTTTGACCTCTATGGATAGGCAAATAGCAACTTGCACAAGGTGGGACACATGAACTAGGCAAATAAGACAAAAATAAATGAATTAATGTCTAAGTGGGTAAACTATGGGTTGATTATTCTAACACCCCCCCTTAAGCCTGACTTATGAGTAATATATCAGAAAATTATAGGTCCTAGCAACAAGGCTTAGTCACCCGTTACATACTGCAAATCCATTTAAACAAGGAAAGAGGCAAAACCAACTTGGGAAAATCCTCCCTTAAACATGGATTGTAAAACAAAATTGTAGAATCTTGTCTTCACTCATGCTTTCATAGCATGATCAGAAATACCTAGCAGTGATTTGAGATTACTGAAGGTCTTCTCACAAAATCCTTTGGTGAAGATATCAGCTACTTGTTCTGAAGATGAACAGAAGAGTAGGTGAATGGTGCCATCATGCACAAGTTCTCTGATGTAGTGCATATGGATCTCAATGTGTCTGGTTCTCTGCTTCTGAACTGGATCCTTGCAGATTCGAATGGTACTCTGGTTATCATAGTAGATGGTAGTTGAGTACTCAGGTTCGAAGCCACACTCTCCAAGTAAACCCTACAACCATAAACAATGAGTTGCTGCATTAACAACTCCTATGTACTTTGCTTCTGTAGATGAGAGTGCAATGGCACTCTGTTTCTTGCTTGACCAGCTGATTGGCCCTTCTGCAAGCATGAACACATATCCTGAAGTGGACTTTCTGTCTGTGCTATCACCTGCCCAATCACTGTCAGTAAATCCAATCAATTCAAGATCAGATTTTGCTTTATAGAAGATCACATGTGTCCTTGTTCCCTGAACAAAGTTAATTAGGATCCTTTTGGCTTCTTTCCAATGGATCTCTTGAGGCTGATCCATGAATATAGAAGCCACACTTACTGCATAACAAATATCAGTTCTAGTATGTGTCAGATACAACAAACAGCCAATCAATTGCCTATACAGTGTATTGTTTACCATCGGTGAAGAATCAGCTTCTTCCAGCTTCACTCCTGAAAGGAAAGGAGTTTTGCTTGCTTTGCAATCCTTCATTTTGAATTTGTTCAGCAATTCCAAGGCATATTTGGACTGGTGCACCTTGATTCCAGATTTGGTTTGAGAGATCTCAAGCCCCAAAAATTGACTTAAGAGCCCCAAATCTATCATGGAGAAGGCTTTGTTCATAGCTCCTTTTAAGGAAGCAATCTCATCCTGTGAGCTTCCTGTAATGAGGAGGTCATCAACATATAACACAATGATCATTAATGAACCATTAACTAACTTCAAATAGACATTTGGATTTGATTTGCACCGAACAAAATTCAGTGATAGAAAGAAGCTATCAATCTTGGCATACCAAGCCGTGGGGGCTTGCTTTAGCCCATACAATGACTTTCTCAATCTACACACAAGAGAAGGGTTAGTAGAAAAACCTTGAGGCTGCTGCATATATATCTCCTCAGTGAGATCTCCATTCAGGAAGGCACACTTTACATCCATGTGATGTACCTCCCATTTCCTTGAGGCTGCAATGGCTAGAGCTAGCCTGATGGAGTCCATTTTTGCCACTGGGGAAAAGGTCTCATTGTAATATATGCCATGAACCTATGAGTAGCCCTTGGCTACCAATATAGTCTTGTACTTCAGTGGTGAACCATCAGCAGCAAATTTGGTCTTATAGACCCACTTACACTGTACTAGTTTTCTCCCTGGGGGAAGATCCACTAGCTCCCATGTGTTGCTCTTCTGGAGTGAGCTGAACTCCTCCTTCATGGTTGTTTGCCATCTTGGATATCCTGCCGCTTCTTCATATGTTTGAGGATCAGACTCCACCATCAAATATCATTTTTCAGCAAACATAGGATCCTTCATGCACAGACCACTCTCAAATTGAGATCTAGTCCTCCTTGGGTCATTGGGATCCCCAGCTAGCTCACCTACTGCATGTAGTGTCTTGGATGCCCATTTTGGCCTTGTGGGGCTGTTAGGGTCTGTAATAAACTCATCTCCATCAGACAAAACAGAATCAGCATCTTCAACAAAATCTTTACTTCTTGAGGTTCAGGTGGTGAAGAGGCTTCACCAACTTCCACTTCTGCAAGGGGTTCTTCTTCAAACTGTACACACCTTTCAATGAAGGCTTTGTTTGTGCTCAAATTTATCAACTTGTACCCTTTTGAATCTTCATAGTATCCAACAAAAATACACTCTTCGCTTTGGAGCTGCAAAGACTTCCTCTTCTCTGTAGGGATTCTTGCCCATGCCTTTGAGCCAAAAATCCTGAAATGGGTCACATCTTGCTTGTGCCCACTCCATGCTTCAAAGGGAGTCATACCATCAAGCTGTTTGTGAGGCACCCTATTCTAAATATAGGCTACACAATTGATAGCTTTGGCCCAGTACTTTGGTGGCAAAGTTTTGGCCTCTATCATGCATGTTGCCATCTCCTTCAGTGATTTGTTCTTCCTCTCAGCAACACCATTTTGCTGTGGTGTGTAAGGGATAGAATGTTGCATCTGAATACCTGCATCTAAAAAATAGTTAATAAACTCAGACTTGACATACTCACCACCATTGTCAGATCTGAGGGCCTTGAGTTTCCTTCCAGACTGGTTTTCAACCAAAGCCTTAAAGACTTTGAATAGGCCAAAAACTTCAAACTTGTGTTTCAGGAAGTGAACCCAGCAATACCTGGAAAATTCATCAATGAAAGTTAATGCATACTTGGGAAACCCTATAACCATCTCTTTTTCACTAAGATCAGAAAGATATTTGTAGTTAAGGTGGCCAAATCTCTCATGCCATAGCTTGCTAGCTTCATTAGCATGAATGAGAAGAGCAGATGGGTTTGAGTAAGGTAGGAAGTGTGAGAACATGTATACCTTTTGAGCATGATTCGCAACTCCTTTTGCAATGACTCTACCAGTTGAAATCTCTGTGATCTCAAATTCATCGGGGGAGAATATGACCTTCTTAGGAGACCCAGTGTGGGTCATCTGGTACACTGACAGGAGGTTGGAGGCGAGACTAGGCACATACAGCACATTGCTGAACTTACCATGATCAAGATCTATCCTTCCTTTGCCTTTACTTTCAGTGAGAGAGTCATCTCCCAGTACAATAGATGGTCGTTTCGAAATATCCAGTGAGGAGAAGGCCTCCTTAGTAGAAACCATGTGTCTTGAAGCTCCAGAATCTATGATAAAACTAGGTGAGCTTGATGTGCCAGCAACTAGAGCATGAACCCTCTCTCTGTCATATGAACTTGGTCCTCCTTCTCTCTTCTTTGAGCTTTCTGGAAGGGAGATGCCATTCTTCTCCAGGAGATTGGTCAGCATGTCTATCTGCTTTTTCATACAAGAGCTTTCAGTGTGATTTCCCTTATTGCAGTATGCGCACTTGTTGATTTCACCTTTATTCTTCTTCTTTTGGTTATTCTTCTTGGGACCTTGTTGATCCTCCGGAGACTGTTTCTTGTCTCTCTTTTGCTCAGGTGGATTTTTAGCTTTCTTTTTTCTTTTTGAATCCACCCTTGAATATCCAGAAATCAAATCTTGATCTTTGGATGGTTTGATGGTGCCCATCATCACCAGCTTGTCATGTTCTTGTCTGAGAGATTCCATGAAATCTGCAAGGCTAGGCATCTTCCAGGCTCGAGCTGTCAGTTTTGTGGCATAGAAGGTTGAAACAAACACTAAATAATCAGGGCCCATCTTCGAGAGGATGGCCAATATGATCTGATCATCTTTCTTTTCAATACCACACTGTTTCAGCTGCAAAACTAGTGCTTTGAACTTGGAGAAATATAGCTGCAGGGATTCAAAGCTTGTTGGACTCAGAGAAATCAGCTCATTCTCGATTTGATGTCCCCTCATCTCATCTGTCTTTCCAAAAATATCAGCAAGATTCTCCCATACTTCATTCGGTGATGTCAATCCATCGAGATGGAAAAGGAGGTCTCTGGAAATACTCAGGCACAGGAGGCCATAAGCCTCATCCCTCTTGTTGTGCCATTTTATCTTCTCTGCAGCTGCATTGGGTTTTGCTTCGGTTGCCATAGTCACCCTGTAGAGACCTTTCTCTCTCAACAGTATCTCCATCTCTGCTTTCCATTCAAAGAAATTGAAAGAAGTCAAGATAGTTTTCTGTGATTGATCCATAGCTCTAGAAAATCTGTCCCGGCTGTCAGTAGAAGGCTCCCAGTCTTTGATGTCGAACCTGCAAAACAATTTTTGAAGGAGAGAAACAACCTACAATGGCTCTGATACCATGTGGAAATTAAGGCCAGCAATAGATTAATTTTACTCACAACAATTATCAATTGATCATGCAAAATTGCTAACAAGAGAGATTGAATATGGAGCTGTAACACTAAATTGTATTAACTGAGTGTACAATAGCCAACCCTGTAATAACATAGGTTGCTGAATAAATAGAATACATCAATAAATCGAATGCATGAGGAGGCATCCAAATCTAGCATAAAGCAGGCTTACCAAAAATAAGCAAATCCCCCATAGGTGTGAAAAGTTGATCCCAAATCTGTCATGGAGCTCACGAATTGGAAAAGAGGAATAGGCAAGCTAAAGAGTGGTGGAATGGCAGCTCATACATGCTTTTGCATGGAGAAAATAGAGGAGGATGTGTAGGACAAAAAACAAGTCAACCTCACCTAGTCTACCTTTTCTTTTTGCCTTAAAACACTGAAAAAGCAGGCAATAAAGCAGAAAACGCAGAAGGGCACCTAGGAGGCCAGGAATAAAGTAGAATTGATTCCTTTAGCTCTCCCATGCACTACATGAGTCAAATGTGGAAAGTTTGACCTCTATGGATAGGCAAATAGCAACTTGCACAAGGTGGGACACATGAACTAGGCAAATAAGACAAAAATAAATGAATTAATGTCTAAGTGGGTAAACTATGGGTTGATTATTCTAACAGAGTTGAGAGGCCACATTTTGGAGAATGAGTTGATTTCTCTTCAACCCAACAATTGCGAAACGATCCAATGCTTCTTCTCCAAATTCAAGTGTTTGGTCATGCATTGCAAGCAATGTGGATTTGACAACAAGGATGGGAAATTAGTGCCCTATATTATGAGAAAGCTTGGCCGTGAATTTTCAATTTTTGTTTCCACCTTCCACTCTAGGAGATTGATAACCCCAAACTGGATAATTCCCTCACTTGATGCATTCATTGAATACCTCATTCAAGAACACGATAAGTTGATCCAAATGGGATCTCTCAAAGCCTCCAAGAATTAATATCTTTTGGATTTGGAGACTAAAAATGCACAAGCTAAAGGGGAAAAAAGGGGGAAGGATGAGAAGAACACTGAAATGAAACCAAAGGAGAAGAAAAATCCTTTAGATAGAGTCTCTAGTTCTAAGAAGGATAAGCAGAAGAGGTTTGAAAATACCAAGTGTTTGTATAGTAAGAGAGGAAACCATCCATAGAACCTATGTATGAACACTAGTAGAAAATGAGAAATTAATGACTAAAAAAATGACTAAAATCAGGCTATAAATGACTATTTTTGAGTCGGTGACTAATAGTAGCAAATTACCACTATCTTATAGCTAGTCGTATTTCACTAGTCATTAATAGCTTGACTTAGTAGTCACTGATTTAGTCATTGATTTAGTCATTGATTTGGTCATTGATAGACAATGCTTTAGTCATTGATAGTCAATGATTTAGTCATTGTTTTAGTCATTGATAGTTAATTATTTAGTCATTGATTTAGTCACAGAATTAGTCATTGATTTAGTCACTGAGTTAATCATTGATTTAGTCACTGATTGCAACCATTAATGACCAAATATACGACTAAATAAACTACTAGATGTTAACATATTAATTAGTAAGCTAAATATGACTAAAATACGAGAAATTAGCTACTAATAGTCGTATATATGTGAATTTAGTCATTTTTGTAGTCACAAATTTATGATAGGGCACGGAGGAATCGAACCACCAACCTCCTGCCTATAATTAGGCAGGCGCTCTACCATTGAGCTAGCACCCTTTAAGAAGTTGTTATTGCTTGACAATGATGATATTCAAACAAATTTATGATAGATATCAATGTACAACTACAACTATATCAATTTATGTATATTGTTGTGAATTGTGGTCCTCCAACTATAGGTTATATTTCTATAACAAAAATTAAAGCCTTGCAAAAATTAAAAGAGAAATGAAGGGTAACCATACCAGTCATGATAAATTCCAATAAATCCTCTTTCATATATCACACCAAGTGTTTTCTTTTTTGCAATGGTTGGGACAACATTCATAACCCAAACTTTGTCGGATGTAAGTGCTGCTGCAAAGCCACCAAGACCTGCATTCATGTCCATAACATTGCGATATCTACTCTCCCCAATATATTTGTTCATTCTTTTGTAGCCTTTCACGTGATTTCTCCACAACTGTGTATCAGCATTATATGTCTCAGCAGTAAGACCTGATAATGAACCACTGAGAACTCTAGGAGGAACAGCATTCAGGCGCTTTGGGAACTTCTCCAAAATCCCTCCAGACACATCATTAGCATCACTGAATTTAGGCATTTGCGTAGTGCATCTTTGCATTCTCTTATGCCTGGGGGGTCGGCCGATTTTATAGACATTATCAGATAAGCATAAAATTTCAATCATCTGAGTAAAACTAGGCCATTTGAGTAAAACTAGGGCACTGTCAAAGCAAACTCTTCTTGTACTATAATGAAATATGAAGCCAATTATGTAAACATGCTTGAAATTTTTTAATATTTAGACAGTTAAACTTAAACCTGTCTGCAGCACAAGATCAATTCATGCATGGCCATTAAAATGTAAAAGCAGATAGGAAAATTCAAAACTCACATAAAAATGATGAAATCAAAATGTATCTCTGACTATCTGTAATAATATTTTCAAGGGGAAATATCTAATTTAATAACATGCCTTCAAAATTTGAAGTACATAATTAGAAAATTTTGGGAGTACTCATGGAATCTAATTCCTCTTTTGAAGAATAGGGAAGATATGCTTAGATGCAAAGAGGCTCTCAGGGAACAGGTCTGGAACAAAGTACAAAGCGATTAGATAACAGGAATCAATAAGGCCCAAGGGCATACTCTGGACACTATAGAGTATAGACTGATAGACTGGAATCTGGAGTCGTTTTTTGACGACTTTAAGAAAAGTGCAGAAAACACCTCATAAATGTAATTTCAATTTTCATGGGGAATAGAAATGGAGATTTTTTTCTTTGAAAAAATGGCATATTGCAATATTAACAACACACAAATGTGTTTAACGTTAATGTTATGACATGTGACCAAATGAAAATTTAAAGGCTAGGTGGCTAAACCACCATGCTATAAATGTGTGAATCAAGATGTTATATTTGTAAGAGAAAAGTATTCAATAATAAAAGTGTATCTTCTCATTTTTTCTTCTCTTTGGCATTCATTTATACATGTGTGTAACCTATAAACAAATATGACATATACCTGAAACCTGGAATCAAGTTTCTGAGAGCCTGCCAATCATTGGTGAACAACGCTGCACCATAAGAAGTCTGGACACCAAGTATAACAAGGCAAGTACAAATATATCTAAGATTTTAGAAAAGTCAAAAAGGCATTAATAATTTGAAAATTTTAAAAGTGCAACGGCCAGTTAATATTGAATTTTTTGACCTCAAAACTGAAGTTAAAAAAGGCTGCATTGATCAGGACCAATCTTCATTTATCAAGACATCACTGCAAGGGTCAAATGGAAGCATAAGAAAATGAACAGAGAGTGGATACATGAAGATCACCTGTGTGAAACATCATGGACATCATTTTAGAACGCACTGATTCTTGTGTGGGCGTTGCAGAACAAAGACCATGTAACCCATTGAGATCAACACAGTTACAGACAGTTCAAGATAGATGCCTAGGTTGAGTTTGTGCAGAACAGCAAAACCTTGAATACAAAAACACCCTGTAGTGGAGAAAATGGAAAGGAGAGATAGATCAGACTGCAGTGCCCAGATGCTCGTATTGTCAACTGAGATATCAATGTGAACAAGGGCCCAGATGGAAGATACAACCAAGCAGGATTCAATTGTGCTTCCTCTAATGGCAACCATGGAGAATGAAGCTCATGTAAAATAAGGCTAATACCCACAAATCTAGAAAGTTTGCAAACTGACAACACATCAAAAATATCAAAGACAGAATATGGGCAGTTTTTGCAGGCAGAAAAATGCCACACAAATTGTCACCAGCACAGTGAGTGCCTGAAACAAGACCTGGGCACAATGTAGATATGTTGAATGCAATGCAGATCAGTGGTTATGGATACCATAAACAGTAGCTTGAAATGATAGACAGATTTCAACACCAAGGAAACATTAAGCTGCAAATATATGGAACACCGAAGCGAAGGTCAAGATGTTACTGCAGACAAATGGTGACACCAATCTCCAGGAACAAGTTGTGGTAATGTTACCAGCAGCACAAATCAAAGCACGTGAAATTAATGATGCACTGCCGATGCCTGTAATTTTTAAGACTGAACACAGAAAAAATATTTTGCAACAGATCGAAAGTTGTTTTCTGGATCCAGACAATAGTTGAGCAGAATGTGTCTATTAATAGGATAAAAAAATAAAAAAGATAAACTTAATATTGCTCAACCAATGACCAAAAGATAGGTCAATGCCATCGAACTAAAAATACAATCAATTATACCAATCTCTGGTAGTATCATAAGCTACCCTGAAAGCATAAAGAAATATGAAACATGATTATACAAGAAATTGAAATACATGATCTAATATTACATTAAAAAAGAAGAAAGAGAAGAGAGTGCAAGAGATCAACTAGATGTCCATACGACAGGACATCTTTGTAAATTATATTTTACACTGTAAGCAAAGATGTTCAAGGCACAAAAAAGATCCAAGTGTGTTTCTAGACGTTATGAACTAGCATAGATCCATGTTAACCCCAGGTATATTAAGCACCAAGGGATCAAAAAATTCCCCTCTCAGTGCTCAACACATCTGGGGCTATTTATATATGCTAGTTTATTTGTTTATATTAAGGTAGTTAAATTAAATAAGAGAAACTTCTATTTTTCAATTGGTTTAATTAGCATTAAATGTTCCCTGAAAGAGAACCTCTCTAACACCAAGGATGTAAAAGAACCTCGCTCCTCTGGCCTCTGGGTGCAATTAAGAGGGGGTGAATGATGTAATCTGAGTATGTGTATTATGGGGGGGGTAATGGCAAAGTATCAACACGCAGATGTGTTTAACGTTGATGTTACTGTTATGGCATGTTGCCAACTGTACATCTAAATGTGGAAATTGCGGTCAAACCACTATAACCTCCTAGGGGTACTATAAATGTGTAATGTGAGATTAAAGATTAAACCACTGCAACCTTCGTATTCATTTGTATGTGTTTGTGCATTCTAAGAACTAATAGGCTAAACTAAAAACAAAATTCTCAAGTGAATGGAAGAATCAAACCTGGTGGCCAGATATAGGTACAATGGAGGAAAAGAAGAAGTTGCAAGATATTTTGCAAGAGGAAATTTCCCTTTATTATAGAACAAGAACAGCTCCTATAGGGCTTTGCAAGTAATATAATTTACATGCTTCATGAAGGATACAATTGTCTCTTAATTCAGAGTGGCACTATGAACCGAGACAAGTTATTGACCATACTTCAAAAATTGAAATAGCAACATATGGCCAAACACATAAGCTTTCTGTTAGTGGGCCAGAAAAGCAATATACTGGAAGCTTTAAAAAAAGGGCTTCTGAGGGTCCTGTGAGTTATGTTAATTGTCTTCAGATAGAGGAGAAATATTCTCATTTATTTTAGCTAGGTATAGCTACAATGGAGGAAAAGAAGAAGTTGCAAGATATTTTGCAAGAGGAAATTTCCATTTATTATAGAACAAGAACAGCTCCTATAGGGCTTTGCAAGTAATATAATTTACATGGTTCATTAGGGATACAATTGTCTCTTAATTCAGAGTGGCACTATGAACCGAGACAAGTTATGAACCATACTTCAGAAATTGAAAAAGCAA
This sequence comes from Pseudotsuga menziesii, assembly GCA_001517045.1. Taxonomy (NCBI): domain Eukaryota; kingdom Viridiplantae; phylum Streptophyta; class Pinopsida; order Pinales; family Pinaceae; genus Pseudotsuga; species Pseudotsuga menziesii. The sequence goes on along the minus strand of LPNX010910754.1, from coordinate 92,065 downwards.
CATATGGCCAAACACATAAGCTTTTCGTTGGTGGGCCAGAAAAGCAATACACTGGAAGCTTTCATAAGAATGGCTTCTGAAGGACCTCTGAGTTCTGTTAACTGTCTTAAGGAAAAGGATAAATGTTCTCATCTATTTTGGAAATGCGAAGTGACAAAGAAGATGTTAAGGAATTTAATGGAGGAAATAGGTTCAGAAAGGAACTCGGTGTAGGACTTGACGGCAGTAATAAGAACCTAGCCAATATTAAAATAGAAATTGTCAACAACTGATAATACTATGGGAGTTCAGATTAACAATCATAGTTGAACTTATGGAATGAAAGAAACAGAAGGTTCTTTAGAGGAGAAATACTACATCCATATCTGCTCTAACTTATAAAAGGAAGCCTTGAATGAACCACATGGGCTAAAATCTCAGAATAGGAGGTTGTGGGATTAGAGGTGATATCTAAGCAAGTCCCCTGAAATTGAAAAAGGTAACGAGTTGAATAGTGAGTGTCAATATTATTAGTGTCATATATCAATAAAAATAAGATTATGGGAGCCCATCAAAGATCAGAGAAAATGGAGGACTCCAAGATTTGGGTCATGTTAACACTCAAAAATGTCCAGTTACAAATATCAACTATGGCAGACTTAACACTTGAACCCGGAAGATTTAAAACTTATTATAGAATAATTGGTCCTATAAATAGTTCCTCCTCATGAGTTTAAACTTTATAGCCACCAATAATCACAGGGATACAAGGATTGTTGCAATTGCTACAGCTGCATAGAATTTTTCTCTTGAAATTCTTGCAAATCGAATTCAAGGAACAAATAATTCCATGGACTAACTGACCTTTCAACACAATAGTTGTTTTCACCCTTGAAGGAAAACCTGTAGTTATTTTCAGGGCATTTGTTGTATTTTCTCTGAGAAATACAATTTAACCAAGATTGGAAGTAGATCCAAAGGTCACTGATGCTCAAATAAAATAACAATACAAACCATATCCTCAAATGACTCCACAGGTGCAGGTGCAATAGGGGTGCCCGGGGTTATGTGGACATCAACATTTAGCCTGGCCATAACCTCTTCAATCTGTTTTCAACGACAAATAACCAGATTTCAGAACTACATAAATACGAAATTCAAGAAATGAAAATAAAACATGTTGGATATAGACTTTTAAATTAGAAGTCTAATTACACAGCCAATAAATTCTTCTTGGAAGTCAACATATACATTTTTCTGGCAACATTGTTTTGTGAATATTATGCAACAACATTTAACTAAAAGGGCACTCAAATCCATTATTTATCAATCAATGTTTCAAAACAGACCAAGAATAGTGCTCCAGCATATATGGTATAACGTTACCGAAGAGATTCAATGGATTTGCTGAACAGAAGGGAAAGCTAAAATCTTTGTGGTGGTAGATATGCTAACAAAATATGCACATTTTATAGCTATCTGAAAAACTAACAATGCCAAAAAGATAGCAAAAACATTTTCCAAATAAAAAATACAAATAGCATTGATTTCCATATGTGATTGTAAGTATTCGTAACTCCAAATTTAAAAGCAACTTTTGGAAAGAATTATGTAGAATCTCGAAGAACAAAAAGGAGAACAAGTTCTACATTAGGGTTTTACTCTTAGTTTCGAAATAAAACCAACCATGAAAATACTCATCCATCTTTTTAACTCAAAGACGAAGCCACGTGTAACTCAGTTGCAAAAGACAGCTATAAACACATTTACTATGATATAACCTAAAGACCTTGAAACTCATGAAAACAATCATAGACCTTATATTATCCAATTCCAGAAGTATGTCTTAATACTTACAAGTTACAACCAAGAAATGACTGGACTCCTCTTAAAACCCTAATCAAGGCAATCCCATTTTATTCAAGGAGGATAGAACCTAAAACATTATATAAACATGGCTCCTCCTGTTGTAATGGTTGTTGGAGAATTGAGTATTGAGACTCTTGGTAACTTTTCCTCTTCAAATTTCTTGAGTTATTGGCTAATTGATGGTGTACCCTAGAAGATTAAAAAGATCTTTCATATTTGTAAGCTGTCTTCTGATTCAGAATTCTACATTAGTAAGTGGTTGTGGAGATTAACAAGTGGTACTCTTTCCATTGCGCATTGCATTTTCAGTTGATATGAATTATTTAATTCTATATTTCTCTGTTGGATTGTATGCATGAATAATATATCATTGAGAACCATGAACTCCATAGTCACAGGTTTTGTCTGCTCTAGCAAACGCTCATTGAAAATTTATGGAAACTACGATACCAAGGAGAAGGAGCCATTGCTTGTACGCCTCAGATTTGTTTCCATCAAATCTCCTACATTAGGATCATCTCTGTGCAAGCCCTATCAAGACGCCATTGGCCCAATAGTGTAAAAGACACTGTAACTATTTCTTCAACCATCCAGAAATATAAATCAAAATTTTACTTTCTGTAGCACAGATCTGAAAAATACAGTCATAAAATCATATTTAAGATCTGTTGTTTGTTTACTAGATGCACAGGAATCATATACTAAAATATGCTAGGAAAACTTGTGTGATTTACAATTCTGTTTATGCTGAAAATTAAATAATTTACAGTAGTTTGGAAATCACTTGGTTTCATAAACGAATTTTTGAAACAATGCTCTAAAATCTTATATACCATCTTCCAAATGAATGTAACCATAAATGTACAACATATAGCAATTTCCAAAATTCTGTCATAATCTTCTCTTGTTGTCCTAGTAAACAGGAAATAATTCCAGCAAGTAAAACATACAAGTTTGGGCTCATCTATAATTAGTAACTCATTGATCACTCACATTTAGTGAGATAGGGAAGCCCCCCATGAAACTTTCATTATATATTCTTGAAGTGAGGGAAGAGAGTACTCAGGTGACAGTGCTAACTCTTCCAAGTTCCACTTTGAGCTTAACTGTGGAGAAGCCTTTGCACCTTAAGTGTAAGTTTGAGTGGTAACATGGCTTTCTTGCTATATTAAAGAGATATGAGCCTTGTGGTTTTCATATGCCTACTTGAGGCCTCCCTGCTATTTTTTACGACCTCCTTGCTTAAATTATAGGGTGGTCTGCTATTCTTGACTTTTGTTGACTTTGGAAAAGATTTCCTTAAAAAATGGAGTGTTTGCCTAAGAAAAGAGTTCCATGCGTGTATTTAGGCATTAAATCACTATATTTAGACAACAGTGGGTGTGCCTAGTGTATTTGTAAGACAGTTCTTTCAAATTTCTACTACTGTATTTGTAAGACCATCATGTTAGCCAAAACTTCCTCAATCCAAAATTTCCAAAACCTAAAAGTGGCCATCGATCAGCCGGAAACCAAATCAAGCCTGCAGTTTGTTTGAACCATTCTAGTTTTTTTGAATGTGTTTTGCACCGTGACGGCCTTTTAGTTTTAAATTATACAGTATCCTTCGATCGGTTAAAGAGGCACAGTTGTAAAAAATTATTACTAAGAAATTACAGATTTCTGTATACTGATCAGTTGACATTGTAGACTAGAAATTTTGATTTTCAATACCTAAAACCATGGATCAAACAATATAAAATTGCTTCAAAATTTTGAAAACTAGAAAGGGAAATTAATAAAAACCCACCTGGTGATGAAGATAAGGAAGATTCTGGGGCTGTTGAATCTTGTTCAACCCCATCATTTCAAAGAATTTGTCATTCTCCAGCTCAGTATAAAGAATTTGCGACACCTGATGCTAGTGCAGAAACTGCAGATGCTCCATCGAACGAGGGCGCTAGTCCTCCGGATCTCTCAAGAAAACCATCATTGAAATCTCCTTTCCAAGTCAACTCACCAGAAACAGTGTCACTAGTGACCCGAGATAACTTGCACGGAAGACATTCCAAGGGCAATGGAGATCCTCTTCGCAGCATGCATAAAACTTTAAAGTTGAAGGACATCAATAAGAGTTTAAAAGTGATTATTATATTCAATAACATATATGGTTGCATATTTTTAACATGTATTGATCATTTTACTCTATATATAAGAGGGATTCATTCTAAGACACCAATGTCTGCAGGTGTATGGCGAAATAAAAGAAGAATTGGAAGTTTGGAATGAGTCTCTGAGAGCAGAAGCAGTAACGTTCTGTCAAGAAAATGGTTTCAACACGGGCTTTTTTGAGGGTGGAGATAATCATACTGTAGTGGACAGCTATGAGCTAAAGGTAATGGGTCTGTAAAGATATTTCTTATGCGTTTTGCGTGGAGATATTACTGTTTTGGACAATGTCGTGGATTAGGGATGGGGCGGCATTGAACAACAGGGTCTTTTATCCTTTACTATGCTTTACATAATTACTAAGAAAAAATGAGAAAATCTGCAAGTCTAGAACTAGTTTTCTAAGAGCTTTTGAATATTTCAAAAGATTTATTTTTAATTTTCGCTGTTACAGGGAAGGCTGGAGCACCTTCTTGAAAGGATGGCTTTAATCTCTCAGGCTGCAGACACAGAGCGCCCTTCCTGTGTTACAAATAATTTGTTTGTTGGTGGAGCCTTGGCTGCAAGATCTCTTCACACATTTCAATATCTTGGAGTTACTCACATCCTGTGCCTCTGCCCAAATGAGCTTGGTCAATCAGAAACACAATATCCAGAACACTTCGAGTACAGAAATTTTTCGGTGCTATTTTCTTTCCTTCTTTTCCTGTACCATTTGCTAACACTGGTTTTTATGAAGTATCTGTATTGTTGAATTTGCTATCTTAGAATTGCATTATTTCTCATCGGTCAGGATGCTTTGCATTTATAGGTGTTTTTAAGGGTGGAATATTTTTCATTAAATCAAAATTTGATCCATGTAACAGATATATGATACTGATGATGCAAACATCAGTTCTCTTTTTGAAGATGCTTCTGATTTCATCGAGAGTGTTGAAAGCAGCAACGGTGGAAAGATTCTTGTTCACTGCTTTGAAGGAAAAATTCGCAGTGCAACAATTGTCCTTGCATACCTTATGTTACGCAAGTAAGAATCACTTGTTTTGGGGGTTTCTTTTCTGCCAGATGGTATACATATTTCCTATCTAAACTAATAACAAAATTTATGTTATGGAACTTATCATATTTATCTTTGTTTTAATTTTGATTTCACCACCAGGCATCAAACTCTTTTGGAAGCGTGGAATCAACTCAAGCGAGTTCACCGCCGTGCACAACCAAATGATGGGTTCATGAGAACTCTTATAGACCTAGATAAGAGATTGCATGGGAAAGCTTCCATGGATTGGCAACAAAGGAAGCCTGTCACGAGGACTTGCCCATTTTGTGGGAAAAGTGTAGGCCTGAGTACCAGTTCTCTGAATCTTCATTTGCAAAAGTCACATCGACGTATTTCTTCAGGGAGCGTGGATAGCATTGATTTAAAAGACTTGCAACGAAGCATAGATTCAGTCAAAACAAGCTAATAAATTAATAATATGAAAATTACCTATTATTACTATAAGATTGGCTGGCATCTCCTTTTGGAAAGGATTCTGCCGGGGGCATCTTCAATGGATAAAT
>LPNX010910754.1:25587-79479 GCA_001517045.1 Pseudotsuga menziesii | reverse complement strand
CTACTTCCAACTGAATCCTATTGTTGAGAGGGATGCCATCAAGATGGAAACCAGCTACAACAACAACAACAACAACTACCTCAATTTGGTCAACAGCTACCTCATCTAATCAATAGAACAATCAACAGCAATCTCAGCCTTGATTTATGTAGTTTCTGTTTAGTTGATTGCAGAAGTTGGGGTTTGGATCAGTTTTGTTTGGAGGCAACAGTCACCATTTACCGAATTCTTCTCTTGAGATCTCATATTCAGTGGTCTGCAATAGTTAGGGCTTGTTTAGTGTGACTGGTGGCAGCAGTCATTGTCCATCTACAAGCAGTCTCTGTTGGAATCTTCTTACAATCAATGGCATGCCAGTCTCAAAGCAGTAAATGATAAAGATTTGGGTATGTATTAGATGGAAAAAGTCATCATCATCTACAGGTTGCCATGGTTTATCATCTATTTATGCTTACCCTCGTGTGTTAAGGGTTTGATCATTATGGTCATTTCATGTGTACTTGTTCTTCTTGAAACTATAATAAGAAATGTTGGGTTTTTCCCTTCTGAAAGAAAGAGGGTTTTCCCAGAGTAAATCATGGTGTCTACTTTGCATGATTGATGTGATGTGATTTGTTTACTTTCATGACTATTGTGATCTGATGTGTTCATTTTCTACTCTATGTTTGTTTACTATTACATCTATTAATGTTATACTGCTCTGACATTTTCATATGTAATTATGCCAAAATATATATATATATATATATATATAGCTAAAATTTCAACAAAAATAAGTGACCTCTAAACAGTGGGAATGACTAAAACACTCCTAGAGCCAAAATGTTACCAAAATACAGGAGATCTAAATGACAATTAAGAAAGAGAAGAACCATAGTTAACCAAACTCTATGAGGGGTGAGGCCCTAACTCCACATCAACATCGCAAGTGGAAATACAAGTAAAGGAAGAGGAGTGTAAAGAGGCCTCCATGTCCTAATCAAGGAATGTGAAGAGACTAATGCAAAGCCTGATGATGTCATCCAGATAGTCCCTGGCTGTACAACCCTGGAAGGAGCTGTACAGCGAAGCAGAAAGAATCTAGCAGGGGTTTTCATAATCTGTTCCTTCATCTCATATTCCGGTGGAGGTGTTATTTATGTCAGTGTGTAATACAGGCTTATTTTCTTATCCATTTCGTCAGTTTACAGACTAAAAACTCTAAACATCAAATCTCTTTGTTTGCATGGTATAAAATTTAAGGGGATGTTAATGGGGCATTGGTTCACTGATGAGGTTGATAGAGTCATGTGCCATCCTCCAGGACTCCCTTCTTGCTGCGGACTGTCCCACCCAAACTGCATATCTTACGAAACGTTGAATAATTATCCCTCCCAACAGGCATATAAGCCTAAGGAAGTCTCTGTCACGCTTGGCAACCCTCGAATTGAGGTGTGTTTGTTGAAGAAACTTTAAACGATGGAGAGCACAAACATACCTGGGAGGATTGTGGAAGGAAGGCATGAGAGAATCCATTGTAAATATCGGTTTTGGCTCTCTTGGACTCCAATAGCGAGGGAGGGGGGGTAAGAGTGACGGAGTGGGCATCGTTGGCTTGCAAACAAATGTCTTGCTCCTCTCCCCTGTGCAGAATCTGTGTCTTGCGCTTCTGACGATTGCCATTCAGAATGCCAACGGCCGAGCTCCTCACTTCCTTCAGCTTAGCCGGCCGTATACGAAGAAAAACCTGAAGACTCTTCACCCCATTGGTGTTGTCAATTACAGGGCACTGATGATCCTCATTATTTTTCAGTCTTTCTTCTACTAGAGCATTTTCTTCGCTAGGCTCTTTCGCATCATTTTGTTCACCACACTCTGCCTGATTCGATTGGTTTGAGTCTTTTTCATCCGCAGACTCTGCAGGATTTGCCTGTTTTATATCATTTTCTTCCGGGGCTTCGGCGGGGTTCGAAACAGAATTTTTGGACGATGGCAATGGCGGATGCTCTTCTAATTTAGGCCGAGGATCTTCCGTCGGAAGCAAGAGCTTTGAAGTCTACGGGTGTTTTCTGGTAGACGGAGCTAAAGGGGTCACTGCTGTTTTGGCTCTTCGTGGAGGATTTCGTCTAGCTATGGGTGGAGGGCTATGAGACTCCATTCTTCTTTTCCCTTCTTCCCCACTGGTTCTCCTCTCCTTTAACTACAATCTGCTTTGAAGTCTGGAATGGCGGGAGTGAATTTCTTTTGGTTTGTGTGGTTCAATTTATTGAACAAACTTCAAAGTGCTAACATGTCACTTGCCTCATTTGTAATGAACGTCCCAAAAAGGAATACTGGAGTAGTGAGGAGTGGGAATGGAACCTTGGTTGAGCAATAATGATGATTTATTTCATTCCGAAGTGACTTAACAAGTGGATAACTTTTTTAAGAAAATTAATTCAATTTTTTTTTGGGTACTTTTTTATTTTGATTATTTGAATTTTCAAAATGCTAGTGATGTAGGGTTATATATATGTGTGGGGGTTGTAATTATAATTTTATTTTGATTATTTTAATTTTTTTCAAAATGTTAGTGATGTATGGTGGAATTATAATTTTAAGGGTTGGGGTTAAGTAATATTGTAGATTGCAAAAAAAATTGGTTTGTTTTTTTTTTCTAAGTTATGTGTTAAAAAAAATCATTATATAAAATTGGGTTTTGGTTGCATGTTTTAAGTTGATGTGAAAGCATTATTTATCATTCTAATAGGTAACATTGTTAGTGGCTTCATTGCTATGCTTTGTAAACAATTTTTTATCTATAATGGATCACTATATTTTGTCATCTATTTTGATACATTTTTTGTGAATAAATTGGTGTCGTTGACTTATAGCTCTTAGTTTAGGCATAGGCCTTGTTTTAATGATTTGGGGCCTTGAAACCTCTAGAGCTCATTTTGGGCACTAAATGACTATTTGGGTCAAAATTTACATACAAAATATCAACTCTCCTTTGATGTTCTACACATCGAGAGCTTTCTAGCAACATAAAGATCACTTCGATGGGGTCTATATGATAAAGTTATGTTTCTCGTAAGTTGATATATGTTGTTGACCACCATGAAAATATGGGTATGCCATGTCATCTCTCATTATGCATACATGTTGAGCTAGTCATGTGTGAACTTTCAAGAAGATTCTCAAGGGTCTCAAATTGTAATCGAGAGTTTAGGCATGCAAAAATGTTAACCCTGATCTTATACAACTATTAGGACATGTAAAATACTATGTTGTTAGGAAAACAAGGGGTTCTAGTCTTATGGTATTGATTTATTTTTCCATGGTTGAGTAGAGAAAATGAGTGGGATATTGTGAGCATAACAAATAAAGTAAAAGACTTTGTGGCAACTATATAAAGCACAGTGTCTAAGGCAACTCCATGGTGAGTTCATCTTTCATTGTATTTGCATTTCATATTTGAGAATAAAAGAGCAAGGCATAGTCCTCATCTTTTGGCTAGGTTTTCCAATATCTAATTTCTCAATGTACATCGTATATTTATTATATGGATGGTGTGGTATTTGTTTGACTTCTTTTTATTTCATTTTCAATGTATTTCATTGTTTTGAGCTCTTAGTTTATAATATTATTTTGATCTTAAGTAAACACCACATCACCAAGATTTTGTAGAAACATGTAATATGTACTATGACAAATTGTTTAGTGGAATATCCACGATAATTTACACATCGCGTTGGTATCATAGCAGTTTTCTTTGGGGTTCTGTGGGGAAATGCAAGATCCATAAATTGGCTTAAATAAATAAGACTCAAAACCCTAACCATGACAGTGACCATCCAAGGGATAACTGAAGAAATGGTTTTCAAAGCTGGAAGCACAGGTCTCTAACATCTCTTGCGACATGGAAATCCTTATGGAAGATCTACGGAGTGAGCTTAAACCTTTCAAGGAGTTTGGTATGTCTAACTCAAACACTCACTCTAATGGGAAATATGGAAAAAAAAAATAAGTTAGAGAAAAAAGAGACCAAGTTCCAGCATCACTTTTTCCCAATATTTGTTCAAATTGGAAATGAAAATATACATAAAACCCTATCAAGGCAAGTCTAGTGAGTTAAGTTGAACCAATGGTTGCAACAATTAAAAGTCCACTCCAATGTTCATGATACTGGAGAAGAGGAAAATATATCATTTCCCATGTTAATGTTTAGATGGTCATGTTGAAACTTGTTGGGAAAACCACACATAAACAATTAATATAGAGGGTTATTCCCTAGTAACTAACTGGGAGGTGTTTAAAACCCCTCATTAAGTTCCATTTCTACCTTTTTGGGAGCAAAAATAACCAATAGTTCTATTGCCATTACTTTCAACAAAAAGTAAGGGTAGAGTGTACAAGAGTATACCATTGAGGACAGTCAACAACAACTTAAATTTGGTCAATAGCTACCTCATCTGATCAATAGAACAGTCAACAGCAATCTCAGCCTTGATTTATGCAGTTTCTGTTCGTCACTTAAGCGACGCTTACTAACGCGTCGTCGCTTAACCGACAGTTATGAGAATAGCCGTCGCTTCACCGACGCTTGTGGCCACATTTACAAAAAAAAAATGTATCCTTGTGATTTTTGGTAAGTTTAAAAATAGAAATCCACGCGCCGTCGGATTTTGGATCGAAATGTAGTAGTGGCTGACAATCTCTCTAAATATGCACTCTCTTTTCCTCAGGGTAAAGGCAGTGTTAAGGAATACTTTGAGAACCATTTGGTTTCTCAGGACACTTTTCAACTCTTCTAAGCATGATAAAGGGATTTTTTCATTTCCCTCATATATTTTATGATTGAAAGAGTGCTCACTTTTAGAATGTTGTTCAGAGCCCTTTGGCACTCGGTAGATGTGGATGAGAAGACAGTCCTCACTTTATGATGAGACAGTTTTCTGATAGGATATTTCTTTATTATTGTTATGCCTTTCCCCCCAGCAGAACTCTTGTGGGTTGTTTTGGTATGTAACCCACTTATGGGATGATTGTATTGATGACCTTTGATTCTTCTAAGAATAACAAGGGCAGGCATTTTTCTTTCTGAAAAAAAAATTATTCTGAATTAGTCTGTTAAAAGGTTGGATTCTTCGAGTAATGGAAGGCTTATTTCCGTATGAGATTGTTGTAATCCCAAAAGTTAATCAATGAGTCTTACAATTCTTGGGGGCTGCTCATGAATCTTACAAATATAACAATATTAAGCAGATTATGCAGTTTTAGACGTATTTAGGAAAGCATTATACTTTACTACAAAAAAATAGGTGCAACAGCAGGTAAAGACTTGCACAACTCCTCTCGTAAGTGTTTCTGGAAGGGGTCCCGTAGGGAAAGTAAAGAGTCCAGGTCCCTCCCTTGAACCTTGAAGCGAGGAAATTCTTAGATATTATAACCTTTATTCTGAAATTCTGTACACGACATTTTTGGTCTACCAACCCTTGAATTGCTAGTTCCTGAGTTTTATCTGTAAACATAGCAATATTATTATGAACCTGGGAAGGTCTGACCTATTTTCGGGGCTGCAACTTGTGAAAATCATAGGATATCCAATAATAGATTTGATCCTTATGGCCTATTATAGTGCATCTGCAGGTGTAGCATTCTTCTGTTACTGTAAGGGAATTATGTTCTAGCCATTTCATCTCCACCACATCCACAACAAAGAAAAAAAACATGAATAGAAAAAAAACACAATAGATAATCAAGAAAAACATAGAACAAACCTGAAGGTCTAAACATTAATGATGCCATTCTGAGGCAGTGGAGACCCAACGTGAAGCTCAATACCAATATTTTTCAGTTTCAATTTCTATCCACCGACACCAATCTCATCACCATGTTTAGAATTGCCTAAATTCCAATTCCATTTACTCTTCTTAGATGTGTCTTCAAGCATCTTCTTAGATTCAGACAAATTACTTGTAAATCTAGTCCTCTTAGCCTAAGTATTCAACACAGTAGGTCCGCATCAGAATTGAACTCCCTGTACAGGTACATGCCTAAAGGATAAAGAAAGAAAACAATTCTTTAGGAGCCCAATCCTTTTCAACCAACAATCATATATAACTCAGTGACTGCAACTTGGTGAGACCTCTGGCCCAATCAATTATCATGCTGACCTTTGATTCGCCAAAAATAGAAAGCTAGAGAAATTTTTTTTTTTTTGCGAACCATAAAAGCCCCCATAAGGCTAAAAGTTCATGCAATTGCTTTGTTGGATCTATGAAGATCGAGGTGCATGGCACTAATATCACTAATAGAAGGTAGAAAACTTACAAAAATTACACTTCATTGCCAAATTTGCAATTTTCCATGACACAATTAAAAATGACTAACATAAATGACTAATTCATATTCTTCTAGCTAGTCATTTTTTATGTCGTGACTAAATTAGTCATTTATTTTAGTCATTTTTAACTCTATCACTTATTATCTAGTCATATTTGTTAACTAGTGACTAAATTAGTCGTTAATTTTAGTCTTTTATAGTTGAGTCAATCAAAATTGCTCATATTTAGTAGTAAATCACTTGGAAAACCTGTGGCGACTAGAATTTTTAGTCACCTAGTAGCTAATTCCTCATTTTGTACTAGTGGAATAAAACTATATATCATATGTCAATAGTTGTTGAGAATAATAATATTTACCTCCATAAAGGTGCAAGGAAGAATGATTTTGAAAACAAGACTAAATATCATGAGAGATTATGTGCACTAAAGGATGGATTCTCACAATCACAAGCCTTACTCATTGATTTGGGATCCTCCAACCACATGGTTTACTCCAAAGAATCATTTTATTCTCTAGATCTCACAGGTGGTCCTAGCATACACATGGAAGATGACTCTCAAATACTAGTTGTTGGGAAGGGTTTAGTTCAATCCAATCATGGAGTATTCAATAATGTCATGTATGTTCCCTCCTTAGCAACAAATTTGGTATCTATTTATCAAATGACCCATACTAGTTCACCAAAGCAAGTTGTATTTGAACCTAACACAATTGAGATATCATATATCTCTACTAAGAAGCTGATAGAAAAAGTTTCTTTAAATCATGCCTCCAAGGCATATGATTTCTCACATTTTTTCCATACTAACATCAAAGTTCCCTATTGACCCATGCTAATGATACAAGCAAAATACGGCATGAGATATTCAACCATTTGAACTTCAAGTACCTCCAACAGCTGCACAATGAAGAAATGGTTGAGGGATTTCCACTCATCAACTCCTATCAAGGTGTCTACAATGGTTTCTTGGTAGGGAAGCACCCAGATGAAGTTAAATTGATGTTGGGAAGGAAACAAGAGATTCCTCCACACTTGATTTGATACATAGTGATGTCTCTAGACCAATTCCTACAACATCCATGAATTGATCCAGATACGTTTTGACCTTCATTGATGATTACTCCAAGTATTGTTGGATCTACTTTCTTTAGAATAATTATAAGGTGTTTTAGACTTTCAAAGATTTCAAATCTTTATTTGAGAACACTCTTGGGAAGAATATCAAATCACTCAAATCAGAGAATGGAGGAGAGTATATCAAAAGACAGTTTCAACAACTATGTGCTTAAGAAGGTATTCACATGCAACATTCAGTTCCTTACACACTGTAAAAAAATGGTGTAGTTGAGAGGAACAACTAATCCTTCAAAGAGATGGGTACATGCCTTCTTGAAGCAAGGGATCTTCCACCATATCTATGGGCTAAAGTAGTGAACTATGATCTGTACATCCAGAATAGAGTACCTCACAAGTCAGTGGTTGGGGTCGCTCCATTTAAAGAACTAATGGGACATAAGCCTAATGTCTCACATCTGAGGATTTATATATCCAAAGCATGGGCCAAAATCCCATCTGACAAAAGGAAATCCTTCCAACCCTAATGTAGCAAATGCATTCTGCTAGGATATGTAGATGATGCAAATGATTACAAGTTGATGCATATTGCAACAAAAATATGCTTCATAGATAAAAGTGTATAATTCAATTAATATCCATTGCATGATCTACATCTACTGAAGAGGAAGGTATAAATTGTCAAACTACACCATTTTCATATGATGCTATTTCTACTTATGTTTTAGATTCAGAATCTGAATATGAGGACCAAGAGGAACCAAATATTTATATTGAGAATGAATATCAAGTGGATCTAGATCCAAAAAAATCTCATGCTCCCAATCCAAGGCCTAAATGGGCTAAAAAAGACATTGAATCCATTACGAACAATGATAGGTATTGATATGATAGAAGGATAACCCGATCTTAATTTCAATATGAGAACATTGTGCTGTGTCATATAGGTCCACTTCTCCCAGAGAGGTGCTACATGATGCTTTGGTTTGATCCACAATCCTACAAAGATGATTTCCATGATCCAAGGTGGCAAGAATCCATGGATGAGGGATATGATTTGATATATAACAAAAAGACATGGGATAATGTCTCCTTACATGCATGGAGAAAGCTTGTCCAATACAAATGGATCTACAAAACCAAACTAGCATTAGATGGATCTACTACCAAGTATAAGGCTAAGTTAGTTGTAAATGGGTATTCAGGAGTTCATGGGTTGGAATACAATGAAACATTTTCCCCAGTTGCAAAAATGGACTCCATAAGGATGGTTTTGGCCATTGCAACTTCAAGTAAATGGGAGATACATCACATGAATGTGAAGAGTACCTTACTCCATGGTTACTCGGAAGAATAGATATACATGAGACACCTTTAGGAGTACACTATGTTAGGTTTTATAATCCTCCCTTCTCCGTACTTGTATATTAGATTATATTTTCCTAATTTAGGTGTCATTAATTAATATTAGGTCAACTAGTACCATTGGGTCCACTTAGGTTATTAGTCTCACTAGTACCAGTCACTAGAGTGTGGGGAACACATATAGAGGTTAATTGCAACTAACCACACCTTCATGCATTATTTTATGTGCCTCTAATACCAATCCCTATAATTTAGGACCCACTAGGAGTGCCACCACCAACCTCCTTCAGTTGTTGGTAGTTGGTAACTAGTCAAGCTAAGTTATGCTCTAGTTACATTCAATTAGATGTCCTCTAGTTCAGTTAGCACAAGTCTTGCTTGGCTGCATGTGGGTATGCACCTACTTATCACCTAGCACATCATTTTAATTGGTTTAACTGATTATCAATGATTGAGGGACTGAATTAGACATACAAAGTTAGACTAGTGAGCTATGATAGTGATTTAGACACTTCTATTTAGTCATGAAGTCAGGTTGAGTTGTGTTGGCTGAATATACTGACCTAGGCCAACAACGGAAAGATATCCCACACACTCAACTTACTGCAATCTTGTGTATGTTTGGAGTGACTGTCTCTCACAGGATAAAGGCCCTGCTGCCTATAAAATGTGCTCTCAAGGTACATAGTCTCTTGAGGTGTAGGTGGTGAGTTTTACTTAATCAAATATTCTGACAAATCAAAGAGATTCAATCTAAATGAATAACTACTACTGACAACTATCTTAAGCTAAGTACAAAAAAATAGTAGCTCCTAATTCTATCCTATAATGACCTAAATGCAGATTATCTATCTCAGCTGAGAGCATGTTTTGTTTGGTTTGAAAAGAGGTATCAATGTATAAGATGATCTGTAATTCTGCATTTGTTAGAGAAGTCTAGCATTAACAAAACCAAATCTAAATTAACTCATAACAAGATGATATCTCATTACAATATAATTTAAACAAAAAAAAATGAAGCCTGTAATCAAATAAATTTAACACAATGTTGAAATATGACAGATACAATGAGATATTAACATGAAGATGAGTCAAGGTTAGCTTACACAGTCAATATTTCATGTAACATAGTTTCATAATCAATTGAAAAATCATGAAGAAGCTTACTCACTTTCAACATAACAATGAATCATTCATACTTAAATACCATGTAATCATTCGAAACCCATTAAAGAATGGTTCCACATATACTATAACGATATATATATATATATATATATATATGAAAACTAAATTCAAGAAAGGAAAAACATTATTAGCACAGTATGAAATAACTGAAAGACTTAGCTAAGGTCCTTAGTGTTCTGTAGCATCCAAGAATATTCAGAAACTGTTCTAAAGAAACACAAGCACAACAGAATAATGTAGCACTGTAAAATATCATTTTTCCACAAGTTTTTGGAGTCGAACCCTTTACTTCTGTTTAGAATTTGTTTATAAAGGGAACTACAAACTACAACTAATTAACTAAAACTCCTATTTCTATGGTAATATATGGATGTTATCCAAATATAGGTCCAAGAATGACCAAAATCATAGGCACATTGTTATGTAACCATCAAGAGATAATAACACGCCAAAACTATTAACTTACTGGAGAAATCTAGCTTTATATTCTCCAAAACATGTTAACACTATATTTGATGATCCATATGCTTAGAAACAGAAGTGTAGAAACCATAGAAGAGCAATCAGTTGCAATCCCGAAACAGCCTCCAATGGGTAAGTGTGCATAGTCAAAAACCAAAAATGTAGGATGGCATCTAGCTTCATCTCAACAGCTTCATTAACACCTGGAGATGCGAAACACAATCTGTTAGCAACAGACAACTAATTTCTCATATAGAAATGAATGAAATGTCTACTGAATTTTAATTCTGCAGATATCTCCATTAAATAATCAAACTATGCGCTAAAATTCCTAAAATTCAAGAACTGACAAAATCAAAATGTTACTAACCTGTGAGGGCCAATTCGAAATCATATGTATGCATGATTGAAGATTCAAAACATAAAACAAAATTTAGAACTCATTGTAGAAAACAAAATGTCAAGTTTTTAAAGCCGATTCGACAAACAGTTGAATTGGTACACTTCTCCTCGCTCCATCCAACTTGGCTCTGAACCTGATAGCTCTAATCTTGGAAATCCTATTCTGATTCTTCAACCTTTGATTCTCCAATAGAAACCTTTTAACTTGTTCTTTATATTTCAACTTCTTTCCCCTCAACACATTCCACTTTTCAATCCAAGATATTAATTCAGTTTTTAAACCTGTGATTTCATCCATGGCAAATGTTTAGATAACTTGACCTTCCTTTAAGTCGGTTTGTAGAGATGAAATAACTCAGGCATGAGGGTTTTGATCAATTTTCTCTGTCTATTCTCTATTCAAGGAATTTCTATCTTCCTCCGCTAGGTAAGTATTTTGATCAATTTCTTAATCACATTCATGGTTCACTCAATGAGTATCAACAACATTATCTCTAGAGAGAGATACATACTATAGATCAAGAAAAGCTGGAAGAATAGGAACTGGACTAGGATGAGGTGCTGAGGATTCAATTACTTCAATTATAGGAATGTCTCCAATGCTCAAATTTCTCCTAGCAAGAAGAGAGACTATCATACTACAAGTTGTCCTTCGGATAGCTCGATTACTCATCACTCGGCTAGTCTGGTCTTCATCCTGCGTCTTCCTTATGTCAGCCTGTGAGTGAGGAAGGTTCTTGTTTTGACAAGGTATGGGGATTGGAAGTTTTCTCATTCGATCTTGAGAATTATCAGCAAGAACTTCAGAATTTGTTTCAACCTTGACCTTAACATCACTAATACTTAGGGTTTGGCTAGGTTCGGATATTTCATCACCCAAATTATCCTGAGAATCAGAGTCTTCAAGTTCAGGCTTAGATTCTTCATTTTTTATACACTTACATCTAAACCTAATCCTTTGTCTAGGCCATTCTTCATTCTCACCGAACCCATTACGCATTAGGAAGGAATTCCAAGTTTCACCTAGTTCTCCTAGTCGATAGGACACAAGGATTTTAATTAATCCGTGATGGAATAAACTCCTCTCCTTATCTCGTATATTAGTTTGATATGTGCAAGCCATTTTTTGCAAGCTATTCAAGAAAAAATAAGGCATATTCACTGGGTGTCCTTTGAATATCATCAACAATCGGAGGTGATAGAATTGAGTTTGAGAAAGCCTACCCTCGCAGGCAATGTACCTGATGATCAGCTCCAACAAAGCACAACATTTCCTCATTAGCAGTCTGGAGGGGAAACCGGATTTAAACTTAGTTTTCCTATGAGCTGGGGTAAGAAACCCCTTCCAATAATCATTTTTTATATGCTTTCCCTTGTACGACCGCTCACCTGTCTTTGGTAACCCAACGGCTTGAGAAATAAATTCCTCAATCAGCCTTAGTTCAATATCCCCAACCTGTGCATTAACCCCATCAAACAATTCTGCAAACACCTTGGAAGCTACTACATTGAACCCAAAAAATGTTTGTAAGAACCCTAGCCATCCAACCCTAAGTATTACCTCACGACACTCAGGAGCAGCATACAAGTACTCATCACCTATGAGTTCAAACCTGGACACCGGAGCCATGGTAGCGATTACACAAACTTTGAGGGTTTTCAAAAACCATACTGAAACATACAGTTGATTTATCCGCAGTTCACGTATTTCCATCAACACCAGCAAATGACCTATTTTATCAAAGAACTGTCAATTTCCCTACAAGTTCATCATAATGCGAGTTGACAGATAAATGAGATTTTGAAAACAATTTACCAGATCATGATGATATGCAGGGAAGTCAAGTGAGCGAGTTATTAAGTGTGATGTTGGTATGATGAAAATTTGACAAATGGAAACCTTCAAGTGACACGAATATCAAAACCCTAGTTGCAATCATAACCTCAGCATTGATCAATATTTTCATAATGTTGTGATAACCTAGAAAACTCATTGTTTCAAAACATGATTGAATGGTTACAAGGATCCAATCCTTCATTCATCGGATAAAACCATAATAATGTTACCAACTAAGGATATAATTGTTGAACTTAGGATCAAGGTTATTATAAAAATGATCGGGAAATAATTTATAATGTAACCAAACCTATATCAAAACTCTAAAAGTCATCTTAGCCCCTCAAGGTAAACTTTAACAATGACTCACTTCGAACATACAAAAGTTGAAATAAGGATAAGTGTATAGTAATGTGTGGCTCATGAAGATTATACTAAATACACTTTTAAACCTTATGACAGACATGATGAGATAAATAATTCAGAAGTGAAGAAGCTTTATCAAGTCTCCTATATGAATTGAACAGAAACAGTTATCACACCATGTAGTAGCTTGCTTGGATTAATAGTAATAAATTCATTTGATTTTAAACATGCATGAGTGATAAGTGGAATGAAAATAGGAGTTACTAAATTATGTAATTATAGTTTTCCATATGATCAAAAGAAATAAGAAATTAAGACCATGAGATTTGACATAAACTGATGCTAACCCCTGTAAATCGATCAATCAATTAATTTTTGATTGGAAGTGCCTTCAGAATAAAAAATTATGATGGAACTCCTAAAATATCTATAGATGAGTGCTGATCCAGGTGGGAATATCAAGTGTTGATCAAAATATTACCAATTTTCAAATTAATCGTGTTCAAAATGCTCTGAATGGTGTTGCTTGCCAACAATTGGGGACATGCTGGGACCGAACCAGTAATCTATGTGGAAACAACACTCACACTTCAGATAATAAAAAATAATGCCTTAAAAGTACCAAATCTCTACCTAAGTGATCCCAAATTGAAACCAATCTGAACATATAACCAGACCTCAACATATTTCTGAAACAATCCTATGGCTATTAGCTGAGTGTTCTTAGTCCTAATCAAACTCAGGAAAGAGTAAGATGACTTAACTCCAATGTAGATATATAAGTCCAAATACAGGTTAGCCAATACCGGTATAGATGCATCTTCTTTAGAACATCAGTTGGTTTTCCCCTCATTCAAGCAAAATAGCAGACAATACTCCCCTTTTTTTTCTTTTCTTTTTTTTGCTTTTTTTTTTTAAATTTAAAACCTTGTTAGTATATATACAAATTATATACACAGGGGTAAACACAAAAATAATTAATTAGAAATACTATCTTAGCTTGGTGACCAAATAATGATAGCCTTATTCACCAATCCTACCAGAAACTGATCAGGCCAGCCCATGATGAGACTTCCTATCTCTTAGTTATTCGACTGAGAGTCACTATCATTGGCTTGGTCACCAAATTTTGACAATGTCATTCCCATAGAATTTATGATCATAAACAAACCGGCTCGTGATGAGACCTCATGTTTTATGATTAACCTTTTCACATTCACCTTATTTCAAGAGTATTGCCCTGGTCGAGTGACGAAATGTATTGATGAAAATGAGGGGGGGGGGAACCACAGAATTCTTAAGATAGCTTAAAGATGACCAGATATATTCAACGAATCTTTGAGCTTAGTAGACATCCATTGGAATCAGTAAATAAATTCCCTGAGGTATTTGATATGTGGGAAGACACCCGAAGACAACAATCAAGGACTGCCAAGAGAAAAAACATTATGGAGGATAAAACTAATACAAGTCTGAAAACAGATCACTTATGAGACATTGGATACTGCCATCCCTCATCAGTGGTTACGATCTGATATGTATTTTAGTCATTTCTATTTAACACATTTCATCATCAGGTTCTTCTTTAAGTCTGTGCAGAATGCTTGATGCTAAATCTTATGTTTGAAGATAGGAGATGTGTTGGAGGAAGCAACTATTTACAGAGGAAAAATACAATCTTATGTACAACAAATGATCTGAAGAGTTGAATTATTTTCATGACCTGTCATCTGAAATTCTGAATGACTAAACATGATGATGATAGTAAAGAAAATAACTGGTAAGTATAAGATCGAAAATTCTAACTAGAAATCATAATAAAAACAAAATTATGTAAAGAAATCTACACAAATGAGAATGTACAATGGAAATGACTTGATGATGTGACATTACTTAAAGTACCTTTTAAGGGCATGCCCAATTACTGGAAGGGTATCAAGCTGTCCTTGCAAAGTCTTTAAACGGAAGGTATTAGGACCAATTTTTTCTGCTATCACATATGGACCTAACCAAAGACGTTGGAATTTGGTATGTTCCCCTTTATCTTCATGTGCTTTGTCCCATCTCAAAACCAGATCATCTACTCATAATTCTCTATTCAAGGATGAGCCATGATTGAACCATGACTTAACAATTTGTTGGTGTTTCGCAAAATGTTTCTTAGCATTCTCTCTTTCCTATTCCAATTTTAACAGCATATTGATTCTTTCTTCAATGGATAAACACTCAGTCTCTTGTACAGCTCGTGCAAGCTGTAATGAAGGTAAAAATAGATTTGGGGGAAGGATAGAATCCACTCCATATACCAAAAAGTGTTAGAATAATCAACCCATAGTTAGCTACCTTAGACATTAATTATCTCCATTTTTGTCTTATTTGCCTAGTTTCCATATTCCACTCTATGCAAATTGTCCTCCACATGTCCTAGATGGTCAAACTTGCTAAAACTGAGTCATGTAGTGCTTGGGAAACCTATTGGAATCATTTCTTCTTTTTCCCTGGCCTTCCTAGTGCATATCTGCTTTTTCTGCTTTATTGCTACTTTTACTAAGTTTTAAGGCAATTGGGAAAGTTTGACTAGGTGAAGTTAACTTGTTTTTTGTCCCCATCATCCTCCACTCTTTTCTCCTAATAAAAGCATGTATTAGTTGTCCTTCCATCACCTTTTAGCCTCCCTAATTGATTTTTCCAATTCGTGAGCTCCTAGACAGATTTGGAAGTTGCTTTATGCACCTATGGGGGATTTGATTAGTTTTAGTATGCCTGCTTTTGACTAATTCAAATGGCATCCCAATTCATTCAAATATCTCATGTAATTATTTATTGCAGCAGCCTATGACTTCAAAAAGTTGGCTATTGTACACTTATTCAATACAGATTAGTGTTATGCTCCATATTCACTCTCCTTTGTGTGTAATTTGCATGTGTAATTAGCAATTTTTGTGAGTGTAATTGTTCTAACACCTGGATTCAATTTCCACATGGTATCAAAGCCTTTGTAGATCAGTTTCTCTTCTTCCATATTGTTATTACAGGTTCAACATCATTGACTGGAAGCATTCTGCTGACTGAAGGGACAATTTATGAGCAATGGATCAATCTCAAAAGATCATATTGACTCCATTTAATTTATTTGAATAGAAAGCAGAGATGGAGATACTATTGAGAGTGAAAGGCCCCTATAGAGTGACTATGGCAACAAAAGTAGAGCCCAATCCAGCTACAGAGAAAATTAAATGGCACAACAGGAGGGATGAGGCCTATGGTCTCCTGTGTCTGAGCATATCCAGAGACCTCCTTTTCCATCTTGATGGATTGAAATCACCAAATGAAGTATGGGAGAATATTGTTGAGATTTTTGGTAAAAAAGATGAGATGAGAGGACATCAAATCAAGAATGAATTGATCTCCTTGAGTCCCAACAGCTTCGAATCCCTGCAACTCTACTTTTCCAAGTTTAAAGCCCTTGTTTTGCAGCTAAAACAGCGTGGAATCGAAAAGAAGGAGGAGCAACTAGTTTTGGCCATACTCTGGAAGCTTGGACCTAACTATTCAATGTTTGTTTCGACCTTCCGTGCCACCAAGTTGACAGCTTGAGCCTGGAAGATGCCTAAACTTGTAGAGTTCATGGAATCTCTCACAAAAGAACAAGATAAACTAGTGATGATGGGCGCCATCGAACCTTCCAAAGACCAAGCTCTGGCTGCTAGAGATTCAAGGGTGGATTCAAAAGGAAAGAAGAAAGCTAAGAAGCCACCTGAGCAAAAGAGAGACAAGAACAAGTCTCCATAGGAGCCCCAAGGTTCCAAGAAGAACCCCCAAAAGAAGAAGAACAAAGGAGAAATGAGCAAGTGCACATACTGCAGTAAGGGAAATCATCCTGAAAGCTCTTGCATGAAGAAGCAAATTGACATGCTGACCCAAATCCTGGAGAAAAATGCATCTCCCTTCCTGATAGCTCAAAGAAGAGGGAAGGATGATCAAATTCAAAAGACAGAGAGAGAGTTCATGCATTGGTTGCTGGCACATCAAGCTCACCTAGTTTCATCATTGATTCTGGAGCCTTCAAGACATATGGTTTCAACCAAGGAGGCATTCACCTAAATTAACATGTCGAAAGGTCCACCAATAGTACTGGGAGATGACTCTCTCACTGAAAGTTTGGGCAAAGGGAGGATTGATCTTGACCATGGTAAGTTCACCAATATATTGTATGTTCCAGGTCTTGCCTCTAACCTCTTATCAGTGTATCAGATGACCCACACAAGGTCTCCAAAGAAGGTCATATTCTCCCCTAATGAATTTGATATCACAGAGACCTCAAGTGGTAAAGTCATTGCAAAAGGAGTTGCAAATCACACTTCGAAGGTATACATGTTTTCACATTTTCTACCCTACTCAAACCCCTCTGCTCTTCTGATTCATGCTAATGAGGCAAGCAAGATTTGGCATGAAATATTTGGCCATCTTAACTATAAGTTTATTTCTAATATTAGTGAAAAATAAATGGTCATAGGGTTACCAAAGATTAAGTTTTCCAAAGGAGTCTGTCAAGGTTGCATCTTAGGAAAACACCTAGAGCATAAATTTGAGAAAGCTAGTCATGAGAGAACCTCTGCACCTCTTGAGTTGATCCATACTGATGTTGCTGGCCCATTTACTCATATGTCAATGAGTCAGGCCAAATATGCATTAACATTCATAGATGAATTTTCCAGGTACTCTTGGGTTTACTTCCTGAAACACAAGTCTGAAGTTTTTGGCCTCTTCAAAGTATTTAAGGCTTTGGTTGAAAACCAGTCTGGGAGGAAACTCAAAGTCCTTAGATCTGACAATGGTGGTGAGTATGTCAAGTCTGAGTTCATTCAATATTGTGCAGATACAGGTATTCAAATGGAGCATTATATCCCTTACACACCACAGCAAAATGGTGTTGCTGAGAGGAAGAACAGATCACTGAAAGAGATGGCAACCTGCATGATGGAGGCTAAGACTTTGCCACCAAAGTTTTGGGACGAAGCTATAAACTGTGCATCCTATATCCAAAAAAGGGTGCTTCATAAACAACTTGATGGTATGACTCCTTTCGAAGCATGGAGTGGGCACAAGCCAGATGTGACCCATTTCAGGATTTTTGGCTCAAGGGCTTGGGCTAGAATTCCAACATAAAAGAGGAAGGCTTTGCAGCCCCAAATCCAAGAGTGTCTATTTGTTGGGTACTTTGAATATTCAAAAGGGTACAATCTGATCAATTTGATCACAAACAAAGGCTTCATTTAAAGGAGTGTTTAGTTCCAAGAAGAGCCTTTAGCAGCAGTTGAAGTTGGAGAGTCTTCTTCACCACTAGAACCACTGAATGTAAGTGAAGAGATAAATGAGTTTGCTGATTCTGATATTTCTGATATTGATTATTTAATTGCATATCCTAATAGTCCTACAAGACCAAAATGGGCATCAAATACCATTCATGCAGCTGGGGAACTAGCTAGAAATCCTAGTGATTCTAGGAGGACTAGATCTCAGTTTGAGAGTGCCCTGTGTATGAAATACCCTTTGTTTGTAGAGAAATGATATCTCATGGATGAATCAGACCCACAGACATATTAATATGCAGCATATGATCCAATATGGAAAACACCTATGAAAGAAGAATTCAGCTCACTCCAGAAGAACAACACTTGGGAGCTGGTTGATCTTCCCCCCCGGAGGAAGCCAGTTCAATGTAAGTGGGTTTTCAAAACTAAGTTTTCTGCTGATGGTTCACCTTTGAAATATAAGGCAATATTGGTAGCCAAAGGCTACTCATATGTACATGGAATAGACTGCAATGAGACCTTTGCACCAGTGGCATAGATGGACCCCATCAGGCTAGCCTTAGCCATTGCAGCTTCGAAGCAGTGGGAGGTACATCACATGGATGTGAAGTGTGTTTTCCTGAATGGAGATATTACTGAAGAGATTTACATGCAGCAGCCTCAAGGATTTTTTACTAATCCATCTCTTGTGTGCAGGCTAAAGAAATCATTGTATGGGCTTAAGCAAGCCCCCAGGGCTTGGTATGACAAGATTGATGGCTTTCTGCTATCATTGAATTTTGTTCAATGAAAGTATGATCCTAATGTTTATTTGAAGCTGATTCATGTTTCTTTGATTATTATTTTCTTGTATGTGAATGACCTTCTCATTACAGGAAGCTCAAAAAAAGAAATTGCCTCCTTGAAGGATGCAATGAACCATGCATTTTCTATGACTGATTTGGGGTTGTTGAGCCAATTCTTGGGTCTCAAGATTGCTCAAACCAAACATGGAATAAAATTACATCAGTCCAATTATGCTTTGTATTTTCTGAACAAGTTCAACATGAAATATTGCAAGCCAAGCAAGACTCCCTTCCTTTCAGAAATTAACCTTGAAGAAGCAGATTCTTCACCTATGGTAAATAATACACTGTATAGGCAACTGATTGGGTGTTTGCTGTAACTTACACATACTCGACCTGATATTTCTCATGTAGTAAGTGTGGCTTCAAGATATGTGGATCAGCCTCATGAGATCCATTAGAGATCAACCAAAAGGATCCTTAACTTTGTTCAGGGAAACAAGAACTCATGAGATCTTCTACAGAGCTAAATCTGATCTTGATTTGATTGGGTTTACTGACAATGATTGGGAAGGTGACAACACAGATCAAAATTCAACATCGGGATATGTGTTCATTCTTGTTGAAGGACCAATCAGCTAGTCAATCAAGAAACAGAGTGCCATTGCACTCTCATCTACCGAAGCATATTACAAAGGAGGTGTAAATGCAGCAACTCAATGTTTATGGTTTCAAGGGTTACTTGGTGAGTGTGGCTTCGAATCAGAATACTCAACTACTATCTATTGTGATAATTAGAGTACCATTCGAATCTACAATGATCCAATTTAGAGACAGAGAACCAAACACATTGAGATCCATATGCACTACATCAGACGGCTTGTGCATGATGGCACCATTCACCTACTCTTCTGTTCATCTTCAGAACAAGTAGAAGACATCTTCACCAAATTTTTTTGTGAGAAGACATTCAGCAATCTCAAATCACTACTGGGGATTTCTGATTATGCTGTGAAGCATGATTGATGAGAAGATTTTTCAAATTTTGTTTTACTGTCCATGTTTCAGGGAGGATTTTTCCCACTGGGTTTTTGCCTCCTTCCTTGGTTAAAGGGACATGCAGTATGTAAAGGGTGACTAAGCCTTTTTGCTAGGCCTTATTATTTACTGATATTTTACTCATAAGTCAGGCTTAAGGGGGGGTGTTAGAATAATCAACCCATAGTTAGCTACCTTAGACATTAATTATCTCCATTTTTGTCTTATTTGCCTAGTTTCCATATTCCACTCTATGCAAGTTGTCCTCCACATGTCCTAGATGGTCAAAATTACTAAAACTAATTCATGGAGCACTTGGGAAACCTCTTGGAATCATTTCTTCTTTATTCCTGGCCTTCCTAGCGCATATCTTCTTTTTCTGCTTTATTGTTGCTTTTACTAAGTTTTAAGGCAATTGGGAAAGTTTGACTAGGTGAAGTTAACTTGTTTTTTGTCCCCATAATCCATGACTCATTTCTCCTAATAGAAGCATGTATGATTTGTCCTTCCATCACCTATTAGCCTCCCTAATTTATTTTTCCAATTCGTGAGCTCCTAGATAGATTTGGAAGTTGCTTTATGCACATATGGGGGATTTGCTTAGTTTTAGTAAGACTGCTTTTGACTAATTCGAATGGCATCCCAATGCATTCAAATATCTCATCTAATTATTTATTATGGCATCCTATGACTTCACAAGGTTGGCTATTGTACACTTATTCAATACAGCTTAGTGTTCTGCTCCATATTCAGTCTCCTTTGTGTGTAATTTTCATGTGTAATTGGAAATTTTTGTGTGTAATTGTTCTAACACCTGGGTTCAATTTCCACAAAAAGAAGGGAGAGTTACCAATAGATGATTTTGGAGTAACCCTATCAGCCCACAGATCTTGATACATAACAGTATGCCAGTTCCTATGATGCTCAGCTATATATCTTTTCAGAATTATCAACAAGTTCTTATTTGTTGATTCAGCAAGGCCATTGCCTTGTGGGTAGTAGTTTGCTGAGTACCTGATTCTGATTCCTTTTTCTAGTGAAAATTTAGTTAATTTTCCAGAAGAAAAATAAGATGCATTATCAAACATGGGAGATTCAGGCACTCCAAATCTGGTGACTATGTTAGTTTCAAGAAAATGCAATACCTGATTTGTATTAACCACCCGCAAGGGTTTGGATTTAGACCATTAAGTAAAATAGTCAGTGTCAGTTATGATGTACTTATGATGAAGGGAGGAGGAGGGATTTATTTCTCCAACAATGTCAATTCCCCACTGTTGGAAAGGCTTGTCCACCACCATAGACTATAAAGGAAAAGCTGGTTTTCTAACTTTGCCAACTGCGGTCTGGAAATCTTGGCACCTTCTAAGAAAAGCATGGGCATATTTAAATAGAGTTGGCTAAAAATATCCTACTCTTAGAATTTTATGAGCATTAGTATCACCACTGAAGTGGCCACCAGCAGGCCCGTCATGCACTTGTGTTAAAACCAAATCAGATTCCTCCTTCTCAAGACAACGATGCAAAACTCGATCTGCATTTTTCCTGAAAAAGCACATTATTTACCAATTGGTAGGGTGTTGATTTTAATCTTACCACTCTCTTATTTTTTGGATCTAAGTTATCTAGATCACTGCAAGTTTCAAGATAAGTGCGAATGTCGGTATACCATGAGCTAGTCAGGTCTGGAATAAAACAAATTTTGTTTTTGGATCAAGACATCATCTAAAGGTATGTCATTTCGGCCAGCAAGAAGATGTGCCAATTCGGAAGCCAGTTTACACAATCCCAAACCATGTATGACTTGAGAGGGTTTAATATCTAGGGCATACTCCTGAAGAGCAGCCATCCAATGTGCCCTTTTTTCTCCAAGGTCTTTATGTACCAGCAAATTTCTCACAGTAGAAAATGGGACAATTACCTTGGTTTTCGATTTAAGGAGATAAGGGTGGAAATGTTTTACTACTTTGAACACAAAAAAATCCTGTTTATCCACTTTGTGGTAGTTCAGTTTAGCTCCTTTTAAATTCGAGCTCATGAAGGAGATAGGTACTTCATCCTCCTACTAGTTCTTTTGAGTAAGAACAGCGGCATAGGATATGTTAGATGCAAAAGTATAGAGAATAAAGTCTTTCTTAAAGTCAGGGCTCACAAGTGCAGGTGCCTCAACTATGGCCTCTCTAATCCTGATAAATGACTCCTTTTCTTTATCCCCCATGAAAAACAACCATTATTCTCAATCATATTCTGCAGTGGGCGCACGATTTCAAAGAAACTTGGAACAAATCTCCTTACGAAATTTATCTTCCCCATGAAGGACTGCATGGATTTCTTTGTAGCAAGAAAAGGAATCTTAGAGATATCTTTTGTTCTTTCTGGATCAATCATGATCCCTTCTTTCGACACTACAAACCCTAGCAAAATCCCATCATTTACTGCAAATATTGTATTTTTAGGGTTAAGGGAAATACCAAATTTCCTACAATGTTCAAGCTCTTTTTGTAAGTGTGAGATGTGATTAGATCTGTTTTTTGAAAATATAGTGACGTCATCCAAATAGACAACGACAGAGTGATTTATCAGACCTCTAAAAGTAGCGTCCATTTCCCTTTGGAATGTAGCCCCAGCATTTATAATTCCGAAGGGCATTTTCCTGTATGCATAGGTTCCCCAAGGTGTCCTAAAAGTGGTTTTCAGCTGATCTACAGGAGAAACTAAGATCTGGTTATACCCAGAGAAACCGTCTAATAAAGACATCATCTGAGCACCTGACACTTTTTGGAGGATTTGTTCCATGGGAGGGACAGGATAGTTGTCCTTTTCTAATGATTGGTTTAAGTTTTATAAATCTACACATAGCCGAATATATCCATTCTTCTTCCTAACAGGGACAAGATTTGCCACCCATTGTGAATGGCATACAGGAAATATGATCTGGGCAGTAAGCAATTTATACAATTCTTTCTTTACTATTGGTTCTAAGGCAGGGTGCATTTTCCTTAGTTTCTGCTAGAATGGTTTTGACTGAGATTTCATGGGGATTACATGTTGTATAATCTAGGTATCAAAAGTCTTCAGGTCATCGTAGGACCATGAAAATACGTCCTTGAATTCGCTGAATAGTTTTAGGAAGGATGATTTCTCGTTTGGGGTGCAGTCTGATCCTAAGTTGATATTTTGAGGATTTGCTTCCGTGCCTAAGTTTATGGTTCCGTAACGCATGTTGGAACTATTTTTCTTGCAATTAGGCACTCCCTTGAACTTATCATGCAGGTCATAAAACTTTTCGAGCCTAAGCACTGACGCAGGGATTGAATTTACCTGTTCAAAAGATTGATCGACGGGACGAGGTGGGTGGATTACTGAGAAATTGTGTAGATCCTCATCATGTGTGATCTCATCAATCGCTGATTCCTTAAAATCATCTTCCCTTGTTAAGAAGGCAATAATCTGTGAATCATCATTAAAGACATGCCAGTTAGTAATGTTATCTGGAATTGACGGTCTAAATAATAGTTCGATAGAAAAAACATTAGGGGAAAATTTTTCTATGGGAATAAGTCGTGAAGCTACATTTGCCAACAAGTCAGCTTCCTGATTTTGAAAATGAGGAATTGATTCAATATTAAAGGCATCAAGTGCTGAAATTAAATTCCATACCTCCTTTTGATAACTTTGCAAATGATTAGATAAGCAATGAATGGAATTGCGGACTTGTCGAACAATAATTTTAGAATCACCAAATGCAATCAGAACTTTAACCTTTAAATCTAGTTCCTTCTTGAGTCCCTGTATCAGGGCCTCATATTCAGCTGTGTTATTTGTGCAAAGAAATTCTAGCGTACAAGATAGCATGAATTTGTTTCCTGCAGGATCTAGGAGCATGCAACCTACTACTACACCTTCCTTTGATATTGATCCGTAAAAATACAAATTCCAAGGCTTATTAACGAGACTACTTACATCATTTACATTATTCACAGTGTTAACCAAACTAGGAGAAGCTTCCAAGAAATCGCAATGTAAAATATCTGATTTATTTACAGAATCAGTAAATGCAGATTTAAGTGCAGGGAAACTTCCCAAGTCTTAATCGTATCCGTAGTTCCCTAAAATGGAATCTCTAAAAAAGACTAGTTCATTGGGAGCGTTTATCTCGGTCACAGTGTGTTTCATGTACCTCTCCCTGTCAATCCTGATCTGATTTGGTCGGCCGTTTTTAGGTAACCACAAATGTGACCAATCGGTTGAAAAGTATCCTTTTAAGGCTTGAGACCAGTCATGAATTAAGAACAACCCATAGACATTAGGTATATATGCTACCACTACATCAATAACCTAGAAGAGTTGTGGATTGGTGGCCATTCTAATCATTACTCCTTTTAATTCTCCTATAATCTTCACCTTAGATCGATCTAATTGGCTGATTTGAATTTCACAAGGAGTGGGCTTCGCATTCAACTTCTTATAGACCGAATAAGGCATAACATTTTATGAAGCTCCGGAATCAATCATACTATTACTAAAATTCCGGTTGAAGATTTCAAACATTAGTAGAAAGGGTGGAGTTTTAGATTTGGAGTTTTTACCTATCAGTGCATCTTTATTAGCAGTTGTTTTGATATTACTATTAAGACTTACTATTGTTTTACTGGTTGAAGGATCAAGGTTATTGACTGAAGGTACAGAGGGATGATTCTTTGTTTTGGTGGTTGCTGGATTTGATAAGTTTGAAATTATTGAACCTCCAAGCATGGGATAAATTTTCAATAAATGAAACATGTTGATATTTTCCCTCTGTTTCTTGAGATCTTATATGATGTCATATTGGAGGTCTATACCCTGAGTCGCAGGCTACTGATTTGAAGGTTGGGGACTATTCTTAGGTGTTGATGATGGTTGTGAATATACAGGGCCTTTACTTCTTGTATTATGGGTGTGCTAGTTGACAAAGATAGAATGATCACTAGACTCCCCTTCTTTGGTTGAACTATCCCAGAAATGGCAATTAAGCGAGAGAGGATCTTCAGAAGTTTCCTCTTGTGTTCCAGACTACTCGGGTTCATGATCTTCATCTGACTCTTGATCGGTTGAAGAATCAGGTAAGGCATAAACAACCCTTATAGTATTGAAAACTTCCTCATTAGTTGATATGTCAGGCAAAGTGTTTTGCCTGGAATTCAAGGATGTAAAAGGTCGGTATGGGGTTTTTAAATTCCCTCTGTTTGAAGTACCTTCTCTGTTATTTCATTTCAATATCACCACTTCATTTGTAAGATACCTAATTGCTTGTTGTAATTTTTCTACATCAAAATCAGGAGCATCTCTTTTATCCGTGTTGGTTCTAGCAGGAGTTTCGTTGTGTTTACGAAGGGAACCATCAATTTTGCCCTTATTTTCTTGTTCAAACGTTAATGAATTCTTTTCAAACTTTATTGTTTCTTTGAAGGTTTCAACTAATGTGATTTTACCATCTTGTTTCACAAACATACCCAGGTATTTAAGTAAAGCTGAAGCATAATTCTCAATTATGATATCTTCTGGAGGTTGGAAGGCTACTGGTATCTTATTCAAGAGAGTAAGGAAACGTTTATTGAAATCCTTTATACTTTCTTTGCTCTCCATCTTAATTCTATCCAATTCTAGTGCTAACATAGCAGGGGTTTTATCTTCACCAAACTTGTTCAGGAATGCTTGACTAAAATCACTCTAGCTAGTTATGGATCCTTGAGTTAGGGAAAAATACCAAACTGCAGCTCTTCCTTCAAAATTTAAAGGGAATAGTTGACATACCACATCCTCATGTTGGACATTCATAGTTTTAACATCCAGGATGAATTTGTCAATGTGATTTTTGGCCAGGCCCTTATCATCTGGGTCAAACTTAGGTAGCAGTTTTTTCAGGGTGTTTGAGTAGGTTATGTTGTAGTCCAGGCACAACAACGGCACCATGTCGTAACCATGGTCTATCAGCATTAGTATTACCTTGATCATGGAAACCCATGCCTAGATCGGATTCTGAGTCTGATGAAGACTCATTATTATGGTCACAGGGACTATCAGGTGGTGATTTAGGAGGTGAAGGGGGTAGATCAGATCCACCTATAGATAACAATCGTTGGGAAGTGTTGTGACTAGCCACTCCTCTCAAAAGATCACTAAGATGATAATCAGGAGACCCTCTCAATGGTTCAAGAGGCTCTTCTCCAATCGGATTAGCAGCTGACTTAGTTACTGCCAAGGTTTGAAAATGAGCTCTGTTTGGTAGTCTGAAATCTATCGGAGGGATCCCTGTTTGGCAAGAATAAACTCTAGTTAAAATTCTACGTGATTCCTCTAAATTTTGACTTATCTGCTCTGGGAAAACTGGTGAGATAGTTAGATCTCTTACAATAATGGTCCTAACTACATCTTAAAAAGGGGTATTTACAGTTTTGGGTTGAGATGTAGAGACCGGGGTAGACAATGTTCCTAAACTTGTGAGGGAGGAAGTAGGTTGATTATTGGTAGGAGCGTTATGTGATCGATCAACCATCAATCTTTAAGCTCGAGCCCTCCTTCTAGCACCATTTGTTGGCCAAATATACTAACCTAGGCCAACAATGGAAAGACAGCCCACACACTCGACTTACTGGAATCTTGTGTATGTTTGGAGTGACTGTCTCCCACAGGATAAAGGCCCCGATGCTTGTAAAATGTGCTCTCAAGGTAAAGAGTCTCTTGAGGTGTAGGTGGTAAGTTTTACTTAATCAAACCTTCTGACAAATCAAAGAGATACAATCTAAATGACTAAATACTACTGACAACTATATTAAGCTAAGTACAGAAAAATAGTAGCTCCTAATTCTATCCTATAATGACCTAATGCAGATTATCTATCTCAGCTGAGATCATGTTTTGTTTGGTTTGACAACAGGTATCAATGTATAACATGATATGTAATTCTGCATTTGTTAGAGAATTCTAGCGTTAACATAACCAAATCTAAATTAACTCATAACAAGATGATATCTCATTACAATATAATTTAAACAGAAAAAATGAAGCCTCTAATCAAATAAATTTAACACAATGTTGAAATATGATAGATACAATCAGATATTAACATGAAGATGAGTCAAGGTCAGCTTACACAGTCAATATTTCATGTAACACAATTTCGTAATCAATTGAAAAATCATGAAGAAGCTTACTCTCTTTCAACATAACAACGAATCATTCATATTTCAATACCATGTAATCATTCGAAACCCATTAAAGAATGGTTCCACATATACTATAACGATATATATATATATATATATATATGAAAACTAAATTCAAGAAAGGAAAAACATTATTAGCACAGTATGAAATAACTGAAAGACTTAGCTAAGGTCCTTAGTGTTCTGTAGCATCCAAGATTCTTCAGAAACAGTTCTAAAGAAACACAAGCACAACAGAATAATATAGCACTATAAAATATCAGTTTTCCACAAGTTTTTGGAGTCGAACCCTTTACTTCTGTTTAGAATTTGTTTATAAAGGTAACTACAAACTACAACTAATTAACTAAAACTCCTATTTCTATGGTAATATATGGATGTTATCCAAATATAGGTCCAAGAATGACCACAATCATAGGCACGTTGTTATGTAACCATCAGGAGAGAATAACACGCCAAAAAGATTAACTTACTGGAGAAAGCCAACGTTATATTCTCCAGAACGTGTTAACACTATATTTGATGATCCATAGTAGTAAATGCTTAGAAACAGAAGTGTAGAAACCACAGAACAACAATCAGTTGCAATCCTGAAATAGCCTCCAATGGGTAAGTGCACATAGTCAAAAAGCACAAATGTAGGATGGCATCTAGCTTCATCTCAACAACTTCATTAACACCTAGAGATGCCAAACACAATCTGTTAGCAACATACAACTAATTGCTTATATAGAAATGAATGAAATGTCTGCTGAATTTTAATTCTTCAGATATCTCCATTAAATAATCAAACTATGCACTAAAATTCAAGAACTGACAAAATAAAAATGTTACTAACGTGTGAGGGCCAATTTGAAATCATATGTATGCATGATTGAAGATTCAAAACATAAAACAAAATTTACAACTCACTGCAGAAAACAAAATGTCAAGTTTTTAAAACTGATTCGACAGACAGTCGAATTGGTACACTTCTCCTCGCTTCATCCAGCTTGGCTCTGAACCTGACAGCTCTAATATTGGAAATCATATTCTTCTTCTTCAACCTTCGATTCTTCAATAGAATCCTTTTAACATGTTCTTTATATTTCAACTTCTTTCCCCTCAACACATTCCACTTTTCAATCCAAGATATTAATTCAGTTTTTAAACCTGTGATTTCATCCATGGAAAATGTTTGGATAACTTGAGCTTCCTTTAAGTCGGTTTGTAGAGATGAAATGACACGGGCATGAGGTTTTTGATCAATTCATTCTTTCGATTCTCCATTTAAGGCATTTCTGTCTTCCTTCGCTAAGTAAGGATTTTGATCAATTTCTTGATCACATTCATGGTTCACTCGCTGAGTATCAGCAACATTATCTCCAGAGAGAGATACATACTTCAGATCAAGAAAATATGGATGCATAGGAACTGTACTAGGATGAGGTGGTGAGGAGTCACTTACTTCAATTACAGGAATATCTCCAATGCTCAAATTTCTCCTAGTAAGCAGAGCGACTGTCATACTATGAGTTGTCCTTTGGATAGCTCGATTACTCATCACTCGTCTAATCTAGTCTTCAACCTGCATATGCACTATGTCAGTCTGTGAGTGAGGAAGGTTCTTGTTTTGATAGGGTGTGGGGATTGGCGGTTTTCTCATTGGATCTTGAGAATTATTAGCAAGAAATTCAGAATTTGTTTCAACCTTGACCTTAACATTACTGATACTTAGGGTTTGGCTAGGTTCGGATATTTCATCACCTAAATTATCCTGAGAATCAGAGTCTTCAAGTTCAGGCTTGGCTTCTTCATTTTTTATACAATTACGTCTAACCCTAAGCCTCTGTCTGGTCCATTCTTCATTATCACTGAACTCATTACGCACGAGGAAGGAATCCCAAGTTTCACCTACTTCTCCTAGTCGATAGGACACAAGGATTTTAATTAATCTGTGATGGAATAAAATCCTCTTTTTATCCCCTATATTAGTTTGATATCTGCAGGCCATTTTGTGCAAGCTATTTAGGAAAAAATAAGGCATATTCATAGGGTGTCCTTTGAATATCATCAACAATCGGAGGTGATAGAATTGAGTTTGAGAAAGCCTACCCTCGCTGTCACATGCCCCAATTTTGTAAAATAATATTATCATATTTGATTTTATTCCAAGACATTATGTTAAATTTTATGCTAAAGTTGTAATTGATGAATCAGCAGAGTCAAGGATGTTGAATGTAATTATGAATATTTTTATAAATAAATAAAAAGTGGAGACAATAGCTTGGGAGAGTTGTAAAAAGAGTGTTTACTAGTCAATTTGGTGGAGGATATTGGGATGGAGAGCAAATAGACAAGTGGCAGCATCCTCAAACACTTCCAATGTTGCAGGTGGCAACCTCCCTACATTTTGGGTCATGATCCCCCAAGAAAGTAGGATCATATCAGGTGGCTCAATTAATGACAGCTAACCCAAAAAGACCTAGGAAATCTTAATAAAAATGCCCATTGAAGAGAGTTGAGGCTGCTCATTCCAAGAAGAGAATCATTCAGGTGAATGTACTTCAAGGATTTCATTGGGAAGGGAATTTATGGAAGGTGTTTGAAGGGTAAACTACAGAGAATGATCTGGTACAGCTATTTAGCTAAAGGATCTTGCTGTTGACTGCAGAGTTAGTATTGAGTCATTGGACTAGTATTTGGTTGCTTGCTCCACCCAGTCCCAACCAAGGAGACCAAGAATAGGCTCGGGGGTCCTGAGAAGACGTTGTTTGAGCACTCTCTAGGAGTTGGTAGGGAGGAACAGCCTCCCAACGATGTTGTCATCCATTTTTAAACAGTTTCTATAGTCTTTTATTGCTGTGTTGGAAGTTTATTTCTGAGAATGAATGATTTACATGTTATGTAGTGAACAATTAGAATTTATAATCTTTTAGTCGTTGAATGTTTAATCTGTTTTTTGATTTTGAATGAGATAATCCTACCTATGTTTTTCCCTGTCTGGATAAACCAGACAGTACTCTAGCACAGGTAGTGTGTTTAAAATAGATGAAGATATGATAGAAATATGGATTGATTAGAGTTGTTTTGTATTTCAGAAAAATGGAGTAATTTATTTCTATATATAGATGTTTTTCAGGAAAGGATACTAATCTGTCTAATTAAGTTATGGTTTAAAAACCAGACTATTGTATTAAGAATGCTAGCAAATAAGTTTACATAATACTTTTCAAACAGCAGGTTTATTTATTTTAATATGTTGATTACTGTAGATAGGTTATTTATCTTATTAAGAACTGTATTTTCTGCAAAATGAAACTACTAACCTATCACATAGGTAAAATATTTAACTTAGATAAACACTTGTTTATTTCTGTGAAGAAAGAACCAAGTTATTTTACAGAGTTATTTTATTGTACATACTGCTTAACTATTTCTACAAATGTTCATATTTCAAGTAGGATAATTCTAGTATAGTCTTTTTATAAATAAATTAAGTATAGCAATTATAATAGTGTAACAATGAAATATTAACAAAATCCTATCTATGTACTTATAAAATAGACTAAGTGCAAGGGTAAATAATATTTAATAAATATTATTTATATATGAATAAATTTATTTAAATAAACTAAACAAAAATTAATCATAAAAGAAAATACAGGGTCGAAACCCTTACAGTATTAACATTAAAAATACTAACATTATAACTTATAGTAATAACATTGAAATTAATAATCAGATAAGCAATAATTCAAGGATTTGGATTTACTTAGTATTCTAAACATAAAATTATGAAATGTTATTACAGACCTATAAGGACAAAGAAATATAACCATGAACGTATAAACAACTATATACCTGCAACAAACAAATAATTTAACTTGTACTGATGAACTAA
The DNA here is from genome assembly GCA_001517045.1 of Pseudotsuga menziesii. Classification (NCBI taxonomy): domain Eukaryota; kingdom Viridiplantae; phylum Streptophyta; class Pinopsida; order Pinales; family Pinaceae; genus Pseudotsuga; species Pseudotsuga menziesii. The sequence goes on along the minus strand of LPNX010910754.1, from coordinate 48,249 downwards.
ACCTACAGAATAAATGAAAGAATTTACTTTATACACAGGTCATTAACAGGATTCAACCTTGCTCATACATTCGAGCTTATAAACAAAGTACTATAATAGAAAGAATTAACATAATAAAAATTAATAATATAATTTAATTCAAGATAATTTTAACAAGTAAAGATTTATTAACACAGTGGAAATAGGGTAAAAACCCTAGTATTCAAAATTACAGTAAGAGCATCAAAATAACCGAGTCCGAGCTCAAGAGAGTCAAATATATTCACTTAAAGTTTAAACAGAGAATGGCTTGACAGGCCGCAAATATTCTTTACATAACTATACACAAAATTGGTAAAAAAAAACAAAATTTACAAGTCACATCTTAAGTCGGAAAACCCTACTAACAGCAAGGGTTTTGTAAAAACTAAACAAGCAAATCGAGAATAGTAAACCATGAAGGGTTTTTTGCAGGCCACGATGACCAACCGAAACTGTTCCATAAAGAAACATACAAGTATGGATTTCCATAAGTCGACCAGGGCTTACCCGTAGCTAGGAAGCCGACCCTATTCATTGCACCAGCAGCAAGGAGAAATGTCAACCGTCATCTATAAAAATAAGAAATCACAACATTAATATTATCACATTATATAATAACTGAGTTAAGAGTAAGAACTGTAAAACAAACGAGTTTCACATACCTGGAAACAAAGGTAATGTAGCCACCAATGAAGAGGAGCGCCGCCACCAGCAAGACGAAAAACAAAACCTTCATCTCCCTTGTGACAGAGACGGTTCCACTATGTGCCCAAACCACTACTAACAGTAGCAAGGAGAAGGGAGCAATGGCCAAGCGAGAAGCAAACAATGAAGCTTGCACTGTCACCACATTTCAAAGCATGAGAATCCACACTCCCAAAAACCCTATGATAGACAGAGCTGCAACAGAATCAAGAAATCCATTAAACTATCCCAACAAGCAAGCCATGGAGGAGCGAACCCAAGAAAACTACACACAGTCCAAGCTGTAAGCAAAATGTCATGACTCTCCTCAAACCTTTGCAGGATAAACTCACAATGCAGGAAAGGTTTCGAGGACGACAAAGGTGGTAGAAATATTGTAAAATAGGACGCAAAGCTCGTTCTTTTCACAGAAGGGAAGCATGGCGTCCAAGACACAGTTGCAAAGCAGCCTGAAGGCCCGAAATCTAGGGGGAAGAATGACAAAGGGTATTGTTTGTAAACCCTTATAATCCCAACACTTGGCCGAGAAATAACCACGTTTTCACACAAATATTTCAACCATGCAGTGGGTAAATCGTATAGTTTCCTGCATGCAATCGATTTCTAATTATTCAAACGTAATTTAAGCACAATCATATAGTATGGAAATCATTTACAAAGGTTCCACATTATCATAGTAGTCAAACTATGGTTGCATGGTATAAACTATGAACGCTTAATCTATAAACTTTCAAATCAATTGCCAAGCTTATAATTTAGTTGTTGTATAGTTTGGAATGAGGGCGATGTCAAAGCCTTGTTTTATACACAACCATACCCATAATATCATCGATGGAGTGGACTAACGTTCATTCCTTTCCATAATAAGTTAGCTTGTAAACTTATATTTGATATGTTTTTCATATTAAGCCCTTCGTTGACCCAGATAGTGATGCAACCCTATAATCTTTATACTTACCTTAAGTATTTTATGCTTGAAACTTTAGTTCATGAACTTTATGACTATATATTTATTTACATTAAGCTTTTTGTTAATCGATAAATCGATGCAATATCATAATCGATATTCTTGCCCAAAGTATATTTAATGCACAAAATATTTAGTTCTTCACTAATGGAAAATCCATTTAGTCATAGCATAAATAGTATAGTTACAAACGTCGATAAGCCTTGAGCTATAAAAACTAGGTTTATAAAGTAAATCTCATAATACTTGGAAGATAGAAATTAAAAAGGTTATTTCATCACCTAGCCAAACTATGATATTAAAAAAGTATTCATACTACACTTGTATGGCTAATCTTATTGCCACTAACGTCTAAATTGTGACTTGATAGTTTTATACAACATAGTTTTTAAAAATGATTATGAACATCATAAACCTTATCTATTTATAACCAGAATTACTGGTAAACATGAATACATTATAAATAAGATAATTTATGTGTGTATCATTGAGTATCATAGAAAATTATAAATCAGTGAGTGGTAAATATTAAGATGATGGCTATGAATCCTTTACATAGCTCAGATCAACAAAGATTAATGACATTTGGTTATTTACTAATCATGTCAAGTACTAATAGTTTCGCCATGTTTTCGATTAGTAACTTAATTTTTTCTTAGAACTATCTAGTACTTACATAAGGTAATAAATCAATCTCTCTTGAAGAACTGACCTAAGTTAAGTATTGTGGTCAAAGGCTTAATTCAAGAGAAGTATTACAAGAATAAAATAAGAAACTGAAGTGGAACAATTCCACTAGATTCTAAGTCCTTAGGACTTTATGTACACCATAATGTTTATAACCTTAGGTAGTAATCTTCATTACATAAAATGAATACTAAGCAGATGCTTATATTATTATTATAAGATTGATAATGTTTATTACCATTAGAACAATCATTACTACATTACAGGTTATGCACTCTAGGTGAAATTAACTTACAACAAAGATCACAAGTTGTGAACCAGGGAAAATAATTACTATCGCTATTTACATTTTAAGGAAGAAACTCTTCTATACATATATCGTTGACAAAAATAATTGGAAGAAACAAACTACTTGTTCGGGCCTCATAGAAGCAGATTGAGTTGTAACATCTTATTTATTGAGCTTTTTATTTTGCAAATAGAAATATACCTGAATTATTTATGGAATTAAAAGGCATTACTCGATCATTCATACCTGTAAACCTGTAAGGACAATAAGCTTACTGCGTTACCTTAAAATCTAAGTAAGCCCCAAAATCCAAGACGGTTCCACCTACTTGTCGCAAAATATAACTCATCAGCAAAAAGAAAGAGGAATTATTGCTCAAGTTAAACCTAACCTTGCATCAAAAGTAGAATGATAAGTTACTTAATTAAGATTATGTATTAACTAATCTGGTAACCAATTATTTTATAGATAACTGTTAGCTGTTAGCAGACCGCTTTCTCAACATTTTATGTATTTTCAAAATTTTAAATTTTTATGAAAATTTGGGGTTTTGACACTCGCAAGTAACGTACCTAATGATCAGCTCCAAAAAAAGCATGACATTTCTTCATTAGCAGTATGGAGGGGAAACCGTATTTAAACTTAGTTTGCCTATGACTTGGGGTAAGAAACCCCTTCCGATCATCATTTTTTATATGCTTTCCTTTGTACCACCGCTCACTTGTCTGTGGTAACCCAATGGCTTGAGAAATAAATTCCCCGGTCAGCCTTAGTTCAATATCCCCAACCTGTGCATTAACCCCATCAATTGATTCTACAAATTCCTTGGAAGCTGCTACATTCAACCCAGAAAACTTTTGTAAGAACCCTAGCCATCCAACACTAAGTATTACCTCATGACACTCAGGAGCAGCATGCAAGTACTCATCACCTATGAGTTAAAACCTAAACACCGGAGCCATGGAAACGATTACACAAACTTTGAGTGTTTTCAAAACCCATACTGAAACATATAGTTGATTTATCCATAGTTCACGTATTTCCATCAACACCCGCAAATGACCTATTTTATCATAGCACTGTGAATTTCCATGCAAGTTCATCATAATGCGAGTTGACAGATAAATGAGATTTTGAAAACAACTTACCAGATCATGATGATCTACAGGGAAGTCAAGTGAGTGAGTTATTAAGTGTGATGTTGGTATCATGAAAAATTGACAGATGGAAACCTTCAAGTGACACAAATATCAAAACCCTAGTTTCAATCATAACCTCAGTGTTGATCAATATTTTTATAATGTTGTGATAACCTAAAAAACTCATCATTTCAAAACATGATTGAATGGTTACAAGGCTCCAATCCTTCATTCATCAAATAAAACCATAATAATTTTACCAACTAAGGATATAATTGTTGAAATTAGGATCAAGGTTATTATAAAAATGATGAGGAAATAATTTATAATGTAACCAAACCTATATCAAAACTCTAAAAGTCATCTTAGCCCCTCATGGTAAACTTTAACAATGACTCACTTCGAACATACAAAATTTGAAATAAGGATAAGTGTATAGTAATGTGTGGCTCATGAAGATTATATTAAATACACTTTTAAACCTTATGACAGACATGATGACATAAATAATTCAGAAGTGAAGAATCTTTATTAGGTCTCCTATATGAATTGAACAGAAACAATTATCACACTATTTAGTAGCTTGCTTGGATTAATAGTAATAAATTCATTTGATTTTAAACATGCATGAGTGATAAGTGGAATAAAAATAGGAGATACTAAATTCTGTAATTATAGTTTTCCATATGATCAAAAGAAATAAGAAATTAATCCCATGAGATTTGACATAAACTAATGCTAACCCCTGTAAATCGATCAATCAATTAAGTTTCGATTGGGAGTTCCTTCAGAATCAAAGATTCTGAGGGAACTGCTAAAATATCTATAGATGAGTTTTGATCCGGGTGGGAATATCAAATGTTGATCAAAAGATTACCAATTTTCAAATTAATCGTGTTCAAAATGCTCCGAAGGGTGTTGCTTGCCAACAATTGGTGACATGATGGGACCGAACTAGTTATCTCTGTGGAAACAACATTCACACTTCAGATAATAAAAAATAATGTCTTAAATGTACCAAATCTCTGCTGAAGTGATCCCAAATTCAAACCAATCTGAACATATAACCAGACCTCAACAGATTTCGAAAACAATCCTATGGTGGTTAGCTCAGTGTTCTTAGTCCTAATCAAACTCAGGAAAGAGTAAGATGAATTAACTCCAATGTAGATCTATAAGGCCAAAGACAAGTTAGACAATACCGGTATAGATGTGGCTTCTTTAAAACATCAGTTGGTTTTCCCCCCATTCAAGCAAAATAGCAGATAATACTCCCCCTTTTTTTTCTTTGTTTTTAAAATTTAAAACCTTGTTAGTATATATAAAAATCATATACACAGGGGTAAACACAAAAATAATTAATCAGAAATACTATCTTAGCTTGGTGACCAAATAATGATAGCCTTATTCACCAATCCTACCAGAAACTAATCAGGCCAGCTCGTTATGAGACTTCCTCTCTCTCAATTATTCGACTGAGAGTCACTGTCATTGGCTTGGTAACCAAATTTTGACAATGTCATTCCAATAGAATTTATGATCATAAACAGACCAGCTCCTGATGACACCTAATGTTTTCTTATTAACCTTTTCACATTCACCTTAGTTAAATAGTATTGCCCTGCTCGAGTGACCAGATGTATTCATGAAAATGAGGGGGGGGACCATAGACTTCTTAAGACAGCTTAAAGATGACCAGATATCTTCAACGAATATTGAAGCTTAGTAGACATCCATTGGAATCAGTAAATAAATTCCCTGAGGTATTTGATATGCAGGAAGACACCCGAAGACAACAATCAAGGACTGCCAAGAGAAAAAAAATTGTGGAGGCTAAAACTAATACAAGTTTGAAAACAGATCACTTATGAGACATTGGATACTTCCAGCCATCATCGGTGGTTACGATCTGATATGTATTGAAGTCATTTCTGTTCCACACATTTCATCATCAGGTTCTTCTTTAAGTCCATGCAGAATGCTTCATGCTGAATCTTGTGGTTGAAGATAGGAGATGCGTTGGAGGAAGCAACTATTTACAGAGGTAAAATACAATATGATGTATAGTAAATGATCTAAAGAGTTGAATTATTTTCAAGATCTTTCATCTTAAACTACGAATGAGTAAACATGATGATGATAGTAAAGAAAATAATTGGTAAGTATAAGATCAAAAATTCTAACTAGAAATCAGAATAAAAAAAAAAAATATGTATAGAAATCTACACAAATGAGAATATACAATGGAAATGACTTGATTATGTGCGATTACTGAAAGTAAATTTTAAGGGCATGCCTATTTACCGGAAGGGTATCGAGCTGTCCTTGCAAAGTCTTTAAACGGAAGGTATTAGGACCAAGTTTTTCTCCTATCACATATGGACCTAACCAAAGACGTTGGAATTTGGTATGTTCCCCTTTATCTTCATGTGCTTTGTCCCATCTCAAATCTAGATCATCTACTTGTAATTATTTGTTCAAGGATGAGCCATGATCGAACCATGACTTAACAATTTGTGGGTGTTTCGCAAAATATTTCTTAGCATTCTCTCTTTCCTCTTCCAATTTCAACAACATATTGATTCTTTCTTCGATGGCTAAACACTTAGTCTCTTGTACAACTCACGCAAGCTATAGTGAAGGTAAAAATAGATTTGGGGGAAGGATAGAATCCACTCCATTTACCAAAAATTATTAGAATAATCAACCCATAGTTAGCTACCTTAGACATTAATTATCTCCATTTTTGTCTTATTTGCCTAGTTTCCATATTTCACTCTGTGCAAGTTGTCCTCCACATGTCCCAGATGGCCAAAATTGCTAAAATTGAGTCATGGAGCACTTGGGAAACCTCTTGGAATCATTTATGCTTTATTCCTAGCCTTCCTAGTGCATATCTGCTTTTTCTGCTTTATTGCTGCTTTTACTGAGTTTTAAGGCAATTGGGAAAGTTTTTCTAGGTGAAGTTAACTTGTTTTTTGTCCCCATCATCCTCTACTCTTTTCTCCTAATAAAATCATGTATGAGTTTTCCTTCCATCACCTATTAGCCTCCCTAATTTATTTTTCCAATTCATGAGCTCCTAAACAGATTTGGAAGTTGCTTTATGCACCTATGGGGGATTTGCTTAGTTTTAGTAAGCCTGCTTTTGACTAATTCGAATGGAATCCCAATTCATTCAAATATCTCATGTAATTATTTATTGTGGAATCCTATGACTTTGCAAGGTTGGATATTGTACACTTATTCAATACAGATTAGTGTTCTGCTCCATATTCAGTCTCATTTGTGTGTAATTTGCATGTATAATTGGCAATTTTTGTGAGTGTAATTGTTCTAACACCTGGGTTCAATTTCCACATGGTATTAGAGCCTTTGTAGATTGATTTCTCTCCTTCCATATTGTTATTGCAGGTTTGACATCATTGACTGGGAGCATTCTACTGACCGAAGGGACAATTTCTGAGCTATGGATCAATCTCACAAGATCATCTTGACTCCATTTAATTTATTTGAATGGAAAGCAGAGACGGAGATACTATTGAGAGAGAAATGCCTCTATAGAGTGACTATGGAAATATAAGTAGAGCCCAATGTAGCTGTAGAGAAAATTAAATGGCACAACAGGAGGGATGAGGCCTATGGTCTCCTGTGTCTGAGCATATCCAGAGACCTCCTTTTCCATCTTGATGGATTGACATCACCGAATGAAGTATGGGAGAAGCTTGTTGAGATTTTTGGTAAAACAGATGAGATGAAAAGACATCAAATCGAGAATGAATTCATCTCCTTGAGTCCCAACAGCTTTGAATCCCTGCAACTCTACTTTTCCAAGTTTAAAGCTCGTGTTTTGTAGCTAAAACGGTGTGGAATCGAAAAGAAGGAGGAGCAACTAGTTTTTTCCATACTCTCGAAGTTTGGCCCTGAATATTTAGTGTTTTTTTTTACCTTCCATGCCACCAAGTTGACAGCTTGAGCTGGAAGATGCCTAAACTTGCAGAGTTCATGGAATCTCTCACACAAGAACAAGATAAAATGGTGATGATGGGCACCATCAAACCTTCCAAAGACCAAGCTCTGGTTGCTGGAGATTCAAGGGTGGATTCAAAAGGCAAGAAGAAACCTAAGAAGCCACTTGAGCAAAAGAGAGACAAGAACAATTTTCCAGAGGAGCCCCAAGGTTCCTAGAAGAACCCCCAGAAGAAGAAGAACAAAGGATAAATGAGCGAGTGCGCATATTGTAGTAAGGGAAATCATCCTGAAGCTCCTGCATGAAAAAGCAAATTGACATGCTAACCCAACTCCTAGAGAAGAATGACATCTCCCTTCTTAATAGCTCAAAGAAGAGGGAAGGAGGATCAAATTCAGAAGACAAAGAGAGAGTTCATGCATTGGTTGCTGGCACATCAAGCTCACCTAGTTTCATCATTGATTCTGGAGCTTAAAGACATATATTTTCAACCAAGGAGGCATTCACCTCACTTGACATGTCGAAAGGTCCACCAATAGTACTGGGAGATGACTCTCTCACTAAAAGTTTGGGCAAAGGGAATATTGATCTTGACCATGGTAAGTTTAGCAATATATTGTATGTTCCAGGTCTTGCCTCTAACCTCTTATCAGTGTATCAGATGACCCACACAGGGTCTCCAAAGAAGGTCATATTTGCCCCTGATGAAGTTGAGATCACAGAGATCTCAAGTGGTAAAGTCATTGCAAAAGGATTTGAAAATGACACTTCAAAGGTATAGATGTTTTCACATTTTCTACCCTAATCAAACCACTCTGCTCTTCTTATTCATGCTCATGAGGAAAACAAGCTTTGGCATGAAATATTTGTCCATATTAACTATACATATCTTTCTAGTCTCAGTGAAAAAGAAATGGTCATCGGGTTACCAAAGATTAAGTTTTCCAAAGAGGTCTGTCAAGGTTGCATCTTAGGAAAACACCCAGAGCATAAATTTGAGAAAGCTAGTCATGAGAGAACCTCTGCACCTCTTGAGTTGATCCATAGTGATGTTGGTGGACCATTTCCTCATATGTCAATGAGTTAGGACAAATATGCATTGACATTCATAAATGACTTTTCCAGGTACTGCTGGGTTTAATTCCTGAAACACAAGTCTGAAGTTTTTGGCCTCTTCAAAGTTTTTAAGGCTTTGGTTGAAAACCAGTCTGGGATGAAACTCAAGGTCCTCAGATCTGACAATGGTGGTGAGTATGTCAAGTTTGATTTCATTCAATATTGTGTAGATTCAAATATTTGGATGCATCAATCTATCCCTTACACACCACAGCAAAATGGTGTTGCTGAGAGGAAGAACAGATCACTGAAAGAGATGGCAACCTACATGATGGAGGCTAAGACTTTGCCACCAAAGTTTTGGGCCGAAGATATAAACTATGCAGCCTATATCCAAAATAGGTTTCCTCATAAACAGCTTGATGGTATGACTCCTTTCAAAACATGGAGTGGGCACAAGTCAGATGTGACCCATTTCATGATTTTTGGCTCAAGGGCTTGGGCTAGAATTCCAACAGAAAAGAGGAAGGATTTGCAGCCCCAAAGCCAAGAGTGTCTATTTTTTGGGTACTTTGAAGATTAAAAAGGGTACAATCTGATCAATTTCAGCACAAACAAATCCTTCATTGAAAGGAGTGTTCAGTTCCAAGAAGAGCCTTTAGCAATAGTTGAAGTTGGAGAGTCTTCTTCACCAACAGAACCACTGAATGTAAGTGAAGAGATAAATGAGTTTGCTGATTATAATGTGTCTGATATTGATGATTTAGTTTCATATCCTAATATTCATACAAGACCAAAATTGGCAGCAAATACCATTCATGCAACTGGGGAACTAGCTGGAAATCCTAGTGATTCTAGGAGGACTAGTTCTCAGTTTGAGAGTGCCCTGTGTATGAAAGTCCCTTTGATTGTACAGAAATGCTATCTCATGGTTGAATCAGACCCACATACATATGAATATGCATCATATGATCCAAAATGGAAAACATCCATGAAAGAATAATTCAGCTCACTCCTGAAGAACAACACTTGGGAGCTGGTTGATCTTCCCCGAGGGAGGAAGCTAGTTCAATGTAAGTGGGTTTTCAAAACTAAGTTTGGTGCTGATGGTTCACATTTGAAATATAAGGCAATATTGGTAGCCAAGGGATACTCATAGGTACATGTCATATACTACAATGAGACCTTTGCACCAGTGGCAAAGATGGACTCCATCAGGCTAGCCTTAGCCATTGCAGCTTCGAAGCAGTGGGAGGTACATCACATGGATGTGAAGTGTTTTTTCCTGAATGGAGATCTTACTAAAGATATTTAAATGCATAATCCTCAAGTATTTGTTACTAATCCATCTCTTGTGTGTAGGCTAAAGAAATCATTGTATGGGCTTAAGCAAGCCCCCAGGGCTTGGTATGCCAAGATTGATGGCTTTCTACTATCATTGAATTTTTTTCGATGAAAATCTGATCCTAATGTTCATTTGAAGCTGATTCATGGTTATTTGATGATTATTTTCTTGTATGTGGATGACCTTCTCATTATAGGAAGCTCAAAAGATGAAATTGCCTCCTTGAAGGATGCAATGAACCATGCATTTTCTATGATTGATTTGGGGTTATTGAGCCAATTCTTGGGTCTCGAGATTGCTCAAACAAAACATGGAATAAAATTACATCAGTCCAAGTATTCTTTGTATTTTTTGAACAAGTTCAACATGAAAGATTGCAAGCCAAGCAAGACTCCCTTCCTTTTAGGATTTAAGCTTGAAGAAGCATATTCTTCACCTATGGTAAAAAATACACTAAATAGGCAACTGATTGGGTGTTTGTTGTACCTTACACATACTCGACCTGATATTTATTATGCAGTAAGTGTGGCTTCAAGATACATGGATCAGCCTCATGAGATGCATTGGAGAGAAGCCAAAAGGATCCTTAACTTTGTTCAGGGAACAAGAACTCACGGGATCTTCTACAAAGCTAAATCTGATCTTGATTTGATTCGGTTTACTCACAGCAATTGGTTAGGTGACAACACAGAACAAAAGTCAACATCATGATATGTTTTCATGCTTGCTGAAGGACCAATATTCTGGTCAAGCAAGAAACAAAGTTCCATTGCACTCTCATCTACAAAAGTAGAGTACAGAGGAGTTGTAAATGCAGCAACTCAATGTTTATGGTTGCAAGGGTTACTTGGTGAGTGTGGCTTCAAATTAGAATACTCAACTACTATCTATTGTGATAATATGAGTACCATTCGAATATACAGTGATCCAGTTCAGAGGCAGAGAACCAAACACATTGAGATCCATATGCACTGCATCAGACGGCTTGTGCATGATGGCACCATTCACCTACTCTTTTGTTCATCTTAAAAACAAGTAGCAGACGTCTTCACCAAAGTTTTTTTTGAGAAGACATTCAGAAATCTCAAATCACTATTGCGGATTTTTGATAAAGCTGTGAAGCATGATTGATGACAAGATTTTTCAAATGTTGTTTTAGTGTGCATGTTTAAGGGAGGATTTTTCCCACTAGGTTTTTGCCTCTTTCCTTGGTTAAATGGACATGCAGTATGTAAAGGGTGACTAAGCCTTGTTGATAGGCCCTATTATTTTCTAATATTTTACTCATAATTCAGGCTTAAGCGGGGGTGTTAGAATAATCAACCCATAGTTAGCTACCTTAGACATTAATTATCTCCATTTTTGTCTTATTTGACTAGTTTCCATATTCCACTCTATGCAAGTTGTCCTCCACATGTCCTGGATGGTAAAAATTGCTAAAACTAAGTCATGGAGCACTTGGGAAACCTCTTGGAATCATTTCTACTTTATTCTTGTCCTTCCTAGTGCATATCAGCTTTTTCTGCTTTATTGCTGCTTTTACTGAGTTTTAAGGCAATTGGGAAAGTTTGACTAGGTGAAGATAACTTGTTTTTTGTCCCCATCATCCTCCACTCTTTTCTCCTAGTAAAAGAATGTATGAGTTTTCCTTGCGTCACCTATTAGCCTCCCTAATTGATTTTTCCAATTCGTGAGCTTCTATACAGATTTGGAAGTTGCTTTATGCACCTATGGGGGATTTGCTTAGTTTTAGTAAGCCTGCTTTTGACTAATTCGAATGGAATCCCAATGCATTAGAATATCTCATGTAATTATTTATTGTGGCAGCCTATGACTTCACAAGGTTGGATATTGTACACTTATTCAATACATATTAGTGTTCTGCTCCATATTCAGTCTCCTTTGTGTGTAATTTGCATGTGTAATTGGCAATTTTTGTAAGTGTAATTGTTCTAGCACTTGGGTTCAATTTACACAAAAAGAAGGGAAAGTTAACAACAAATGATTTTTGAGTAACCCTATCAGCCCATAGATCTTGATACATAACAGTATGCCAATTCCTATGATGCTCAGCTATAGATCTTTTCAGCAAGGCCATTGCCTTATCGGTAGTAGTTCGCTGAATACCTAATTCTGATTCCTTTTTATAGTGAAAATTTAGTTAATTCTCTAAAATAAAAATAAGATGCTTTATCAAACATGAGAGATTCAGGCACTCCAAATCTAGTGATTATGTTAGTTTCAAGAAAATGCAATACCTGATTTGTATTAACCACCTGCAAGGGTTCGGCTTCAAACCATCGAGTAAAATAGTCAATGGAAATTATGAAGTACTTATGCTGAAGGGAGGAGGAGGGATTTATTTTTTCCAGTGATGTCAATTCCCCACTATTGGAAAGGATTTTCCACCACCACAGGCTGTAAAGGAAAAGCTGGTTTTCTAACTCTGCCAGCTGTGGTCTAGCAATCTTGGCACCTTCTAACAAAAGCATGGGCATATTTAAATAGATTTGCTCAAAAATATCCTTCTCTTAGAATTTTATGAGCAGTAGTATCACCACTGATGTGGCCACCAGCGGGTCCGTCATGTAGTTGTGTTAAAACCAAATCAGATTCCTCCTTCTCTAGACAACGAAGCAAAACTCCATTTGCATTTTTCCTGAAAAGCACATTATTTACCAATTGGTAGGGTGCTGATTTTAATCTTGACACTCTCTTATTTTTTGGATCTAAATGATCTAGAGCACTATCAGTTTCAAGACAAGTGCAAATGTTAGTATACCATGAGCTAGCAGATGTACCGATTCGGCAGCCAATTTACACAATCCCAAACCACGTATGACTTGAGAGGGTTTAATCTCTAGGTCATACTCCTGAAGAGAAGCCATCCAATGTGCCCTTTTTTCTCCAAGGTCCTTCTGTACCAGCAAATTTCTCACAGAAGAAAATGGGACAATTACCTTGGTTTTCAATTTAAGGAGATAAGGGCGGAAATTTTTTACTACTTCGAACACAGCAAAAGCCTGTTTATCCACTTCATGGTAGTTAAGTTCAAATCCTTTTAAATTCAAGCTCATGATGTTGAGGCCTGGAAATTCGCAGGCGACAACAGAAAGGGATTCTCCCCAATCAACGTTCCCAACTAGCCCGTTGATTGTTTGGTATAGGGAATCCGTCCGGTTTTGCGGTCCAGCTACCGTAGGTCAAACAAAAACAAAGGCTTTACCGGTTGCGGCCTGGTCCACCAGAATTTGTATTTTAACTTAAGAATACTATGTAAGAATCGAACTAAACATGCAGGGTGGTGAAGAATGCAGGGAGCAGTCACAATGTGATGCATAGGTTCTTACCTCTCGTCTTAGGGTCACCAACATTTGAATCACACATGCATCTATGCACTGACCTAGCTATCTATCTATCCATCTATCTCTATCTACCTATCCCCGGGGAACCAACTTGTAATTCATATATATGAGTAATGCGGATGTGCACACATGATAAAAGCAATTACAGATAGCTGAAATTTACTTTTACAAGCATGAACAATGAAAGATATTTCCACAACCAGATAACTAATTGTTTCATGATAAGCATGCATTACTCATGGTGGTTATTTCATAAAATAAATCAGAAATCATTTAAAGAAGACATGGGTCATAAAGTTAGAATGATCTCACGATTCATGGATACAATGCTGAAAAACAAAGTAGTTCATCTTTCAACTATCCATGGCAAAACATTTGAAATCCCACTGATCTTCTTTCAACAGGCAAATTGTAATTTCTATTGCAAAATGAAGTAGTTCTTCTTACAATATGTCATCACCAGTCTTACTGGGGAAAAAAGCCTCTTTTCCTTCTATGCTTCCTACTTTTATACAAAAAGGTCAAAATGGTTGGGCTGCCCAAAGTGACCTTTGGGCTTCCCAACCTTTTGCTTTCCCAATGCTTCATTTCTCAAAAACCTTTTACAAAATTATTAAATTATTACAAAGTTGACCGGTCCTTTATAAGGAAGGTCCCACCTGGCTATCTAAAAACTTCTTCCACGCTACTGCTTCAGCAGCAATGCCTTCAAATGTGCATGGCTCTAGGAACTGAATGTTGATTTAGAACTTTTCAACTTGGTTCTTGATGGCCTCGATCCTTGCTGGGCTCAACCAAAGCTGATCTTCTAGAAACTGCATGCTAACGGCTGCGTGGCCTACCTCGTTCTTCAGTACTAGGTCATCAATGGCTCTAATCTGCTGAGTTCTGGCCTCTGCATCTTGATATATTTTCTGTAATATTTCCATAAAGGCCTCATGGTCCGGGAACTCTTCAAGCCTATGCTCAGCCTCTGTTTGACATCGGGTTTACGTATTCAGGAGCCTTCTGAAATACTCTGAGCATGCTCCCTGCGTCTTTTTTACAGCCTTCTTGAAATCTTCTGCAGTACTGATGGCGAACTCTACCAAGTTGTGATTTCTCTTGAGGGCTTGATGGTCTTTTGCTGGTAGCCCTTCTGGAATCTCAGCATCATCTTCCGGCCTTGCCATTCTGGCACTCAAAACCTCAAGAACCTCCTGATATCGATCAACGAAGTATGAGGAAGTTTCCATGATCTCTTCCAGCCTGCTGTCAATTTGAAGGACTTTGCACCTCTCTTCTTCCAGATCCGTCTGCAGTTGTAGCATTTGAGCTTTTTGAGCCAGGATATATTCTTTAAATGGCTGCAGATTTACCTGCTATTCCTTAGCCGCCTCCAGGTCAGCAGTCAGAGAAGCTAGCTACCCTTTCAGCTCTTGAACCTGTGAATCACTGGCCTCATAGATGATCTTCTGCTGCTCTTCCAGATCTACCACCTTTGACAGTAACTGCTTCTTATCACTCTTTAGACTTTGGGCTTCCTGTTGTACATTTTCTAGGGACTCCTGTGCTGTTCCCTTTGCTTGCATCTCCACTTGAAGGGTATAGAGTTCACCTTTTGAGGATTCTAGTTCCCTTTGCATGTGCTCATATTTCCTCTTGAGTCCATTTCCTTCATCTCTTTCTTTTCTCGGTGTGTCTTTTAGCTGAGCAGAGGTCTTTTTAATTGACTCTAGTTCAATCATTACCTAATTTATGTTATCTGCGGAGGCATCGATTAGTGTAGCCCCGGCTCTTATCGTGAGCCTAGGATCCTTGTCTGTCCCTAGCATGACGGCTGTATCTGTTACCATCCTCCCTGATAGGTCTTTTGCTTCAATCTTCTTTTCTATCCTCCTCATTATTCTTTTGTTGGCCCTGTCATAATAGATAGTATTGAAGTCGGGGACTTCTTCACCCTTTTTCTGGATGAAAGGCACTAGCTGGAGCGTAGGAGTCACCAGGGTGCTAGCAGCAGGTACTTGAAGTATTTGTACCTTGGGGTTTTCCTCCTCTTGGGTCTATCCTATTGATGTTTCAGCAATTGATTGTTGTGGCAGCTCTGTTTTTTCAGCCTCCTACTTTTGGAGCTCTTCATATAGCTTTCTTTTTGCTTCCTCAGCTGCCTGTCTGGCTGCCTCTTCTGTTTCTTTGGCTGCCTCTTGCGCCTTTTCAGCTGCTTCTTGGGCAGCTTTTATTTTTTCTTCTTCTCCTTTCTGTAGCCATTTTGCAGCTTCCTGTTCTAGCTTTTGGGCCTCTTGCTGTCTCCTCTTAGCCTCTTCTTCAGCTCTGGCCTACTCATCTCTGGCTTGCTCAGCCCCTTTTCCACCCTTGGTGGGGTTCTTAGGCTTAAACCTCCTTCTCAGAGCTGTCAAGTTAGGGGCACTTCGAAAGACATATTCTTCCTTGTCAAAGTGGTGAGTGTACTCAAAATGTACTTTATGTTCTTTACAATGCTCTACCATTTTACCATGAGTATCATTCCTTCGGAAAGGGATCTCACCAAAATGGAATTTCCCCAATTCTTCTATGAACTCAGCAGCTTGTTTTACCTTGGAAAATCTGTAGCTACCTAGTTTGAATGGCAGAGGAGGATATGTAGCCTTCTTTTGTTCAAAAAGGTAATGCCCTATTCCATCAATGAAAACCTGCCTAACTTCCTCTTTATGAATAATATAATCTGTTGCGTATTTGGGCAGCAGTAAGGGGCATTTAGTTCCACCAAACATTCTGATGTACATGCCATTCTTAGTCAGGAAATAGTCTGCATGCTCTTCTATTACTTGCATAGCCTCCTCTGACATACAGTCACATTCCTTCTGGAAGATGAGTGTATAGAGTGACATAATGAACTGCTCGCAGACCTCCTTGTAGTGGCTATGGTACTGCTGAGCCCACAATGGTCTATAGGCGGCATACACAGGCATCCTTTCCCTGTCCCAGACACACTTGAGACTAGGAAAAGGCTGGTTGCATAGTATACAATCTACCAATATCGAGCTCATGTAGAATTCGGAATTTTTCTTGGATTCTTCTCCCAAGGCAGCAGCCACGCAAGAAGAAAGACTGGTTGATACTAGTTTGGCCCAATTGAAGACTGTTCCTTGGGTTGCTACGTGGAACATAATGGGTATTCATTCAAATTTGAAGAGTCTTCCATGGGCTCTCCCAAAGATCCTATTCAGCATCAGGGCTATAAATCTGTAAGGAGCCCTCAAGCTTGCTATATCATACTCTCCAGTTGCTCTGTGTCTGTACAGCTTTCCCGGCAAGAGCATTCTCTTAAGGGTTTCTATCAGGTCCATTATGATGTTATCCAGCCAAGCATCAGATAGAAAGATTTGAGGTTCTGGCAAGTGATAGGCCAACGCCACATATCCTGGGATGAATGCAGCATAGCCCTGGCCTTCCACATTTCCTATGAGCATGGTGGTTGTATTTGTATGGGGCAGAATCCATCTAATCACCTCAGAGCAAGGGAACAGCTCTGGTCTGGTAGCCACCTTCATGATGGCGGAATTTTCTATGTTGGCGTAAATGGGTTCTTCTTCGAGACCCATGTCGGGGACCTCCCTTTGGGAAATTAATCTATAAATCTCACCCCATTTTTACTCGGGCTCCACACCCGAAACACATTGGGTGTCTTCATATGTGTATTCGGTCTTTGTGATGACCTCTACATCTGATTGTTCTTCGACCATAGGGGCCTTCTTCTTCTTCCTTTTGGACATTATAAATCTATCCTGCCATGTATAACATTGTGACATTAAGCAATTTGAATTGCAAACATTATGTGGCAGTTTATTCCTTCTCAAGTGTATCATGATAGTAACCAGTCAATGGAATTACTACATAAGCCCTTTGGGCTGAATAATCAAACTAGTATGCAATGCTGTGCAATGTACTATTATCCTGTGTCTAGTATGATAAGGTTCAGTGTATCAATGCATACATTGCTCAGCCCTATAATGCCTTGAGACTAGGGTGCAACATTTTATGATCTGATCTACATGAAGCAAGCTTATCGACCATACTTATGCCAGTATTAAATCTACATTATTCTGCAACATGCCACTTTTCCCATGGTAGCAATACATTGAAGCAAACATATATATCATATGCAAGGTGCGACATTCAGCTATTATTCTATTGTATAGCAAACACAGCGAAGGCTCGTGCCAGTCAACACTTTAACCATAAATCCCAGAAGACACATAACTAATGAAGACTCATGCGACTCGCGGTGGGAAAGTTACATTAATTTGACTATACATTTCACGGGGATTATTTTCACTTTCTGCATAGGATAATTCCATAAAAACACTACCCGCACTATTTTCAATCAACGACTTATAATGATGACATATCCCCTTTAACCAGCTAGGGTTTCAGGCAAATGAGCACCACAGGGTCGTGCGTGATGGCGCGAGCAATCGGCTGGGTCCGAGTGGCGAGGGAACAAACCTGGTGAATGTGAAATCCTTTCAAAAACCTATACGCCCTGGAAAACTATGGGTTCAACATTCAAACCTCGATGAGGCCGCGCAGAAACGTGAAACGGCTATGGCTTAAAAGGCCGGGTAATGCACCCTGGGAATAACAGTCGACCAACAAACCCCTACAGTAATTCTCAGACCTGTCTATCTTCTACCTAACATGAAAGTGCAGGAAGGTTTGGCGCAGACGGCGTAATGGCCGTCTGCGCTGAAAACCCCTAAACCCCTATGCGCGCAAGGCAACAAAATAAAAGGCGAAAACAAAACCGCTCAAAAGGTTAAAACGCCTCCCCCATGGTCAAAAGATAAAAATCCCACTCATACAAGCTTAAGACCTAGTCAGACAAGGGAAACAGCCGGGAACACCCAAACCATGGGAGATAACCATTAATAGTTTAAGTGCGATGGGGAAAAAAGACCTACCTGGCAATCTGGCGAAACGGGCAAGTCGATGACGGTTGGAATTTTACTTCTGCCACCTGGAAGCTGGTACAGCGACAGCAGGACCTTCACTCACTCCAAAGAACGACAGCTCAATGCTATAGTGCTTACCGCGATAGTGCTCGACAGTGACAAATAACAATAAAAAACCAAACTGTCGCCCCCGTATATATAAACCTTTCACACATGCGAGGAGACAATAAATTGGGTGTCGGAGGGATTTCCAATCGACAGCCAAGAGTGGCCTTCCCTCCACAATGGCAGAAGGGCACAACGTCTACCAAGCCAGGTGCATACGTATGGTGGGCAAAAAATCGACCGATCGGCCGTCGGACAGTTCTCCAATCGGGAGGTGAAATCTCGAAACCATCCGCAACGGTGGCAGCAAAGAACCTGAAATATTCCGATTTTTGTTACATGCGTCGAACGTTGGGAGGATCTCAAGTCGGCGAAAGAAAGATCACAACCTTCTGGAACGGCGGAAGAAAACATGGTCAATGGTTCCGATTTAAAACTTTAAATCAGTCAAAAAAACACGTAATTCGGGAGAAAACCGGAAGTTGACATCAAAGCCCAGCCGCAACGGCGGGATAAAAGATCGAAAGAGCATCTGATGCCCAATTAGAAAACATCCACCGTAAATAAAAGGAATTGGCAGTCAGAAGGTTATGCAATCGGGGTGACAATCTTCAAAACAGCCGCAACAGCGGAAAACTCAAGCAAAGCAACTTCCGATTTCAACAAGCTTCAAGTACGTTTAATAGCAGCAATCTGGCTAGTTTTCGAAGGCATTCCAAGGCAGCAAATAGAGCAACTCAGGCATTAAAACATTCTGAGAAAACATTGCATCAAAGTAGGGAAGAAAAAAACAGGCTAATCCAAAACAAAGGAGGGTCTCAAAATTTTTAGAATTTTGGGAAATTGTTGCAGCTGCAACAAGGAGATAGGTACTTCATCCTCCTGTTGATTCTTCTAAGTAAGAACAACTGCATAGGATATGTCAGATGCAAAAGTATAGAGAATAAAGTATTTCTTGAATTCAGGTTTCACAAGTGTAGGTGCCTCAGCTATGGCCTCTCTAATCCTGATAAATGACTCCTTTTCTTTATCCCCCCATTAAAAACTATTGTCTTTCTTAATCATATTCTGCAGTGGGGGCACGATTTCAGAGAAACTCGGAACAAATCTCCTTATGAAATTTATCTTTCCCATGAAGGACTACATGGATTTATTGGTAGCAGGAAAAGGAAACTTAGAGATAGCTTCTATTATTTATGGATCAGTCATGATCCCTTCTTTCGACACTACAAACCCTAGCAAAATCCCCTCGGTTACTGCAAATATTGTCTTTTTAGGGTTAAGGGAAATATTGAATTTCCTACAACCTTCAAGCACTTTTCATAAGTGTGAGATGTGATCAGATCTGTTTTTTGAAAATACAGGGATGTCATCCAAAAATACAATGACAGAGTGATTTATCAGACCTCTGAAATAAGCATCCATTTCCCTTTGGAATGTAGCCCCAGCGTTTATCAATCCGAAGGGAATATTCCTGTAGGGATAGGTTCCCCAAGGTGTCCTAAAAGTGGTTTTCAGCTGATCTACAGGAGAAACTAAGACCTGGTTGTACCCAGAGAAACCGTCTAATAAAGACAGCATCTGAGCACTTGACACTTTTTGGAGGATTTGTTCCATGGGAGGGACAGGATAGTTGTCGTTTTTTGATGATCGGTTTAAGTTTCAAAAATATACACATAGTCGAATATCTCCATTCTTCGTCCTAACGGGGACAAGGTTTTCCACCCATTGTGCATGGCGTACAGGAAATATGATCCGAGCAGTAAGCAATTTATTCAATTCTTTCTTTACTACTGGTTCTAAGGCAGGGTGCATTTTCCTTAGTTTCTGCTAGAACATTTTTGAATGAGACTTCATGGGGATTATGTGTTGTATGATCTGGGTATCAAAATTATTCAGGTCATTGTAGGACCATGCAAATACGTCCTTGAATTCATTGAACAATTTCAGGAAGGATGATTTCTCATTTGGGGTGCAGTCTGATCCTAAGTTGATATTTTGAGGATTTGCTTCCGTGCCTAAGTTTATGGTTTCGAAATGCATGTTGGAATTGTTTGTCTTGCAATTAGGCACTCCCTTGAACTTATCATGTAGGTCATAAAACTTTTCGATCCTAAGCACCGATGTAGGGATCGAATTTACCTGTTCAAAAGATTGATCGACGGGACGAGGTGGGTGGATTACTGAGAAATTGTGTAGATCCTCATCATGTGTGATCTTGTCAATCGTTGATTCCCTAAAAGCATATTCCCTTGTTAAGAAGGCAATAATATATGAATCATCATTAAAGACACGCCAGTTAGTAATGTTATCTGGAATTTACAGTCTAAATTATAATTCGATAGAAAAAACATTAGGGAAAAATTTTCTGTGGGAATAAGTCGTGAAGCTACGTTTGCCAACAAGTTAGCTTCCTGATTTTGAAAACGAGGAATGGATTCAATATTAAAGGCATCAAGTGCTGAAATTAAATTCCATACCTCCTTTTGATAACTTTGCAAATGATTAGATAAGCAATGAATGGAATTGCGGACTTGTCGAACAATAATTTCAGAATTGCCAAATGCAATCAAAACTTTAACCTTTAAGTCCAATGCCTTCTTGAGTCCCTGTATGAGGGCGTCATATTTGGCTGTGTTATTTTTGCAAAGAAATTCCATCCTACAAGATAGCATGAATTTGTTTTCTGCGGGATCTAGGAGCATGCAACGTACTCCTGCACCTTCCTTTGATCTTGATGAGTTCAAATCACACCTGGGATTACTCATGTCCCATGCTTACAGGCTATTTTGTGGAACCTAGGGGTATAGTGGTAGTGGGAATGGATCCATGGACCTAATGTCACATGAGTACCATCCCAGTCCCTAGTTTCCAATTCCCCTAGGAAAAAAATACTTGTAGCTATTCTCATCAATTTTGGTGTGAATAATCAAGTACCAAAAGTCTCTTTCAAAATTGTGTCTGGGGATTTGATGTCAGTTTTCTCTCATGATTTTACTGATATAATATTTTTTGAATCTTTGGATATTTTGGAAATAATATCAGATTTTAGGAGTGATCCATTCACTCTCATTGATCTTGAGCTTCTAGGAAATTCCTACATGATTGAATGCACCAATACTTTTGAAGAAGGAGAAAATTGTGCATCTACCATCTCGATGGAGAACTTGGATTTGTTAGTCATTATTGGATATGATATGAACTTATTTGGATATGATATGATATTATTTTTTTCAAGTTTTAAGTTTCAATAGCCTCCAGTCATGCTTATAGTTGTTCTCATCAATTTTGGTGTGAAAAATCAAGTGCCGCAAGTCTCTTTCACAATTGTTGTTGGAGATTTGATGTCGGTTTTCTCTTATGAGTTTGCTGATAATATATTTTTTGGATCATTGGTTTTTTTTGAAGCTATATCAGCTTTTGGAGCTCAAGCATTCTCTCTCCACAGTCCTAGGGATTATCTACCTTTCTATTTGATCACATTCTCATCACCTCATAGAACTAGTAAAGATGGAGACATTCTACATTTTCCTAGAAACTTGCTACTAACATTTGGATCTGATTTTACCGCACATGGATTGATCTTCAAGGCTGAAATATATCAGCTTCTTGGGTTTTCCTCACATGGTTCGAATTCTTGAGAACGTTTTCTCTCTCATCAGTTGATCTTAGTTGCTCTACATGGGTCCAGTTTTAATCTAGTAGATGCCTATGTTCTTGATTCAGTTGATCATTTTCTTCTTCTTCCAAAGAAGAAAATTCCTCGAGTCATAATTATTTAGTTTGGATTTAGAGGTTCACATGCATAGTCTCAGGATGTTGCTGCACAGAAGAACCAATATACTACATTTACTGCTACAAATTGCAACAAAAATTTTACTCAAAGAGAGAAATTTTCTCATAAGTATACAATACAAAAAAATACCGTTTTGGGGGTAGTTTTGTCTTGCGGTGGCTTTGATAAATGCCCTGCCTCCCCCCCCAAAAAAAAAGCAAAAAGTTGTTTTAGGTATTTTGGGGCAGTTCTTAAAACCCCCTCTCAAAAATTCTGAAAATTGGACTTTTGGGGGTGGTTTTTAAAC
>LPNX010910754.1:0-23139 GCA_001517045.1 Pseudotsuga menziesii | reverse complement strand
ATTACCATTTATCATTGAAAAGCAAATACATTATTCAAGACACTTGCAAAAAGTAATCCTATTTCAATATCATTATTGTAAGATAAGATTATTTAGTAAATTGCGTTTGCAAAATCCTAGAAAGAAGGACAAGTATATTAAACTTAGATTATGTTTAGAAAATCTGAAAAAAGAGCTTGCGACACTAATGAGTGACTTGTTTTGGTGCATTGATCGACTTGTACATCCTTAGCATTCAATCCTAATAATTATTAAATTCACGAAGTAAAATGTGATCCATATTGACTTTTGCTAATATATATTTGTTTCATTTGATCAATTTATTTTTAAAATGTATTCTCTTAGTTGAAAAACTGACTGGAAATTTCTTTTAAGGATGAGATTAGGTCAAAATTATCCTATTAAAAACAAATCATATATCCTATATCACTTCATACTTAATTTTTTTCCTCAATTAATAAACACCTTCTTTATGTGAATGATATTATCTAATATAACAGGTTACATGTCATTGTTTGTAATCCTGAACAAAACGACATATGAGAAACCATAAAGGGATTCCAAATTGTGCATTTTCAAACAATCACCAAACATCAATTTAAAAAAATAATAAAAATATTTAAAATTGTATAACCTTGTAACTTAACAAAAAATTATCCATTGAGACCACGCATATTTATCAACAATCATGCTCTGTCTAACAATACATTCCATGCATGAAATTAATGCTCAGGTGAACCAACAATTTGCTCCAAGTTCTCTACTGGAACCTTAATGTTCAAACTTGGTCATTGTAGACTAAAAACATGAAATTGTAGCTGATAAATTCGTTTCAGTAATTTATTGTATCCTTTTGAGATGGAAAGTGGAATATTTAGCAAGGCTAAGGGTTCAAATTACACATTTAAAACAATTACTAATCCATTGTAAGAATTAAAATTCGCTTGAAATATGCCCCACTCCTTGAGATATGTATCACTATTTTACTTAAAATTATCAAAATTAAGCTGAAACACATTACTTTGGCACTGATATGTATCACGTCATCCTGAAACGTATCTGTACCAGTCTGATATGGATTTATGGCATTTCAGAGCCATATTCACTATGTTTATGTATATGAAATGAGGAATGGTAATTGACAGGGGCTAGTAGGACATTTTAGGTAACTTAGATTCCATACAAACAAAACCAGAGAACATAGAAAACCCAAAACCTGAAACAATATTGATAAAATCTATCCCAACTAAAAGAGGCATCTCCCAAATTTAACGAAGCAACAACATAACATTTGAAAGCTGTCGAGAACATAGTACCTAATTTAAAATCTATCCAACACCATAAGCTTACCTAGTAGAACTAGACATTCTTAAATGCCTTATGTTTAGATTCAATATCAGAGCACCTCATCAGCATCCTTAAGCTTTGACGCTGAAAAATTATACTAGTGGGAATAGAGGACCTCAATATACATTGTTGATGTTAGATTTTTATCATTTAAGCAATATGATCTTAGGATCTTATCTGAGAGAATAACATGCACAACAATTAATCACAAGAGACATTAGAAACAAATATTTTCCTCTGGGAAACCATAAAGGAGAAAACCCTGCAACTTCCTCAAAGATAGAATTAGCACTAATGGCAATAGTAAAACCCAAATACAGAAAGATTATCTCCAACAGTTGTTCTCTCTCTCACTTGTGTGAGCTCCTCTTCTCTCACCTATGCATTATAGTTGGGTTAGTGTGTGTCACAAATAGAGAGTCTCACTCTCTATTTATAGTGATTTATGACTTGACAATTACTTACTATGGCTGACTTCTCTAAGAGAGTCTAATAACCCTAGTGCCCCTCAACTATGGGGACTTTTCCCCTCTGATCAACAAGGAGGGTTAACCTCAACTCAATTGTGGCGACTATTGCCCTGACTTATAATGGAGGGTTAACCTCAATGAATTTACATGACTTTATTATATTAATGACTCTCCTGATAGGAACATCGGGGTACAGTGAAATACAAATGAATCTCCCGATAGGAACATCCAGGTAAAATATAAAATATACAAGTGAATACATTCTGAAGTTACAAATACATTAACACTCCCACTTAAATAGGAAGGTATTCTCTTAACGCAATTCATCAGCACAAGTCTTCATCACAGTATCATCATCAAAGCTGGATCATCATCAAAGATGGATCATCACTGGATCATCATCATCCTCACTGCTCCTGCTATCTTGAGAAAATGGTGCTATCTATCAATTCTACTTGTCATAGGAAGTTCTATAGAGCCATCCCTTTTTCATGCTGGTTGTATGCCTATCCTCCATGTAGGTCTTCATCTTCTTCAGCACTTATATCTGACCATGGGAGGCCCAGCCTAACACCATGTTGAAAAGGCCTACCCAGAACTTATAGCTGACCATGGGAGGAACACATCTAGGATCCATGTCAAAATGGCACGCCCAAAACTCACATCTGACCATGGGAGGCCCAGCCTGCCACCATGTTAGAAAGGCCCAACACTCACTTCTAACCATGGGAGGCCCAACCTACCACCATGTCAAAAAGGCTCATCCAGCACTTATATCTAACCATGGGAGGCCCAGTCTGCCACCATGTCAAAAAGGCCTAGCACTCACATCCAAACATGGGAGGCCCATCCTACCACCATGTAGAAAAGGCTCAACACTTATATCCAACCATGGGAGACCCAACCTGCCACCATGTCAGAAAGGCTCAGCACTTATATTTGACCATGGGAGGCCCAACCTTCCATCATGTCAGAAATGCTTTGCACTTACATCTAACCATGGGAGGCCCAACCTTCCACCATGTCAAAATGGCTCTGCACTTACATCTAACCATGGGAGACCTAGCCTACCACCATGTCAGAATGGCTCTGCCCTTACATCTAAACATGGGAGGCCCTAACTGCCACCATGTCAAAATGGCTCTGCACTTACATCTAACCATGGGAGGCCGATCCTGCCACCATGTCATAATGGCTCTACACTTACATCTAACCATGGTAGGAACCAATCCTACCACCATGTTAGAAAGGCTCATGAACTCATTACTTTCCCATGGACAGAACCTCGATCTAGAGAACACCAAGCTTCTCCCTGAAGTACTCAAACTTCACTCTGGCCTTTTCTATCATAGAATCACATCAGGGATGATTACATCTAAGGATAACCTGTGAGCTTTTCCAGGACTGATTACATACGAGGACAACCTATAGGACTATTTACGTCTGAACAACCTACAAGCTTAGCCAGGATTTTATGTTCAGTCAACCTATCTCACCGGCTATGCTAGAACTCCCTCTTTCAAGAGATCTTGATTTAGATCACATACTAGAGCTTCACTGCTCCTCTGTGCATCATACAAAAATGAAAGTCAAATAAATCAAATAAGATATTAGTTTTCAAAAGAAACATACCACCTCCCAAATAGCCAAGCAAGTGGCAACATATTTTTCCTTGGATGTACTCAGTGCCATGCAGGACTCCTTCCTACTAAAACAATAGATCACACTTGATCCCATACTGAAGCAGCACCCCGAAATGCTCTTCATATCATTGAACTGCCCAATCCAAATCCACAAAACCATCTAGGTTAATATTATGATCCATATCATAATTGAGCCCATACTCAATTGTACCCTTCAGATACCTCAGAATATGCTTTGCAGCAATCAGGTGAACATGTCTTGGATCTGTCTGCAACTGGCTCAATGTGTTCACAGCAAAGCAAATATCTGGTCTCGTATTCATTAGGTACATCAATGACCCAATCATATGATGATACATCATAGCATCAACCATCTCTGATGAAGCAACACTCAATAGATTCAAGTTCGATGTCATAGGTGTGGTCATGGCCTTGCAGTCCATCATCCTAAACCTCTTCAAGATCTCTACTGTATACTTTCCTTGTCCCACGTAGATTCCATCTATATTCTGCCACACCTCCATGCCTAGAAAGTAGTGCATCATATCCAATTTCTTCTTCTCGAACTTGGCAACAAGTCTCCTTCTTGCAACTTTAATGAGTTCCTCTTTTTGTCAGGAACAAGTCATCGATATATAATAGGAGCATCACTGGTCTTCCACCTTCAACCTCGAAGTAAAGGTTGGAATCTGCTTTGCTCTCAGTAAATCCTAGATTCATAAGTAATCTATCCATCCTATCATATCATGTCTAACCTCAATATCTTCTGCAGTGACTCCCTCTGAAGCAGAGCATCATTCTCCCTCTACCTTTCATACTCTATGCATTGAAACATTATGTACTTGAGTGACAAGTAGATTCCTCTGCTACTAATATTATATGTATCCATCTAGGTTCACTAGATACCAATATCATTTATCTTAAACCTTTTCAAAAGTTCTCCTTGTACCCATCTATGAGCTTGTCATCCTCTATAGGATTTCATTATCAACCTTGTAGAAAATTTTAAGATCTTCATCACTCTAGGTGATATTCAAGCTCCTCATGTATGTGTTATCCCATGGGTTCCTTCTGATATCGTACAGGGCCTTATTTAATTTTCACACATGAGTCTTCCTGTCATGTGCCTCAACTCCAAGTAGCATCAAATGTATCTTCGTAGTCTATGCCTGATTTCTGTGAGAAGCCTCATGCTACAAATATTTCCTTCTATCCCACGACGTTGTCATATACTACATGTTGGATCTTGTAGATCCATATGGAAGACACTATGTTCTTCCCTTTAGGTATCGATACCACATCCTAAACACCATTCTTCTTCAACAGTTACTCTTCTTCCCTTTATTATTGGCTACTTCTTCATAGCTGGAAGGTTCTACATCAATGATGTTGCTCAAATATGTCACATAACTGCACCGTGTCTCAAACCTCTTTCTTTCTTTGAAAGTATCATCATATTATTTCCTGAACTGTCATCACTTGTTATTCGAAACAAGTCTCATCCTTATTTTCTTGTAGGCGATTGTACATGATTTTTCCTACAGGTCAAATGCATTAGTTGTATGGTTAGAAACATTTCATAAGGCATATTCATAATGGAAAATTCTTATGCATCATGCAACTATTTTATCCAATACAACATGCATCCATATCTCATGGAAACTTTCTAGATGCCTTCCCTCTCTACCATGACATCATTGAGATTATGCACTAATCCACTATTTTGAGAAATAGGTTTCATTCTAGATAAATAGCAATGGAGAGTTGTATAGTACCATGGGATATTTACCCATAACATGCATAGCAATAGTATACTGTCATTAATGCAAACATTCTATCATGCATAACACATCAACTTAACATAAACAAATGCATAACAAAATAACATCATGAAATGACAATTAAATACTTATCTTTATTCATTTCGTGGGTAGAATCCTTCTTGATCCTTCAGCTTCATCATCTTCTTCATTTGTAACAACATCATTTCTTATACAAATGCTAAGATGGATAAGAGGTTCTTCAAGAATTGAGTCCTTCATATTCCTCATCGCTTGAGGGATCTTCTTTGAATCGTGAGAGCTAGATCTTCAATTGCTCCCATTTTCTTTTCTCTTATTATGAGTCGAGCTTCTCCTTGTGTACGCTCTTCCCAGAGTCTACTTAAGGTAATCACTTCCTTCTGGCACACATTCCTCAAATGAATGAATCCCATGATCACAGGAGGCCATTAAGGTGGTTATCACAATTTATGCATTCTCTACTTCTTCATCCACTGCTTCAATTTGTTCTTTGATTTGAGATACCCTTGTAAAGTATAATTGTATGGTCTCTGCATTATGGATCTTTACATTCTTCAATTGGTTTCTCAAAGTCATCTTACTTATGATATTCCCTTTAAATAGCTTGGTTAAAGAATCAAATATCTATTTAGGTGTCTTCATGGAAGAAACTTGTGGTATAAGATGATCCTTGATTGAATCAACAACAATCCTCTTGTTCTTAATCAAGTTCTTCTTGTGTAAGGCCTTAGCCTCATCTCCCTCTGGAATTGGAACCTCTCCACTTATGTAGGTGTCCAATTCATTTTCTTCAAGAACCAGTGAAAAATTATACTTCCATGCTTGAAAGTTTTCATATTCACCAAGCTTGTCATCAAGCTAGTGTGATGGGTCATTTTGAAATGAGAACCTCAAATGTAAATAGCAAAAGATTAGATCTTACCGATTTGAGGTGTCTGTCCTGGTTTTAGATCTGGCTGATCTAGGGTTTGTCAGAGAAACCTTAATTTTCAAAACTTGCAATATTTCATATCCTATTGGATAGAAATATTCGCCTCTTCAAGGTGAGTTGTCCAATGTGCCCATTTTTTGAAAACGGTGGAGGGAAGATCCCGGAACAAGAAGCCCTAGTTTTCCAATTTCTTCTACAAAAATTCCTGATACTGTTTCTGTGGTATCTCTTAAATTACTACTTCTCTATGTCTGCAATGTTGTACTCAGGTATCCTTGTCTTTCCTCTTTCCAACACCACAGGTTTTAGAATAATGTGTTTCACCAATTGGGACTTATGATAGCTTTCCCAAGGTGACTTATTTCAGGACTGTTCAACATAGCGAACATGTATAGCCTTCCACATGTTACTGTTTCATCTTTGGGGTATAAAACTTTTACCACAGAAATTAAAGTCCATTTCCTATCTATAACATCTTGAGAAATTTCATTTGGGCCTTCGTATCCATAGATATGGCAATTGTCCCTAGGTGTCTTGTTTAGGGATGAATCCTAGAAGGGGTTGGAATCCTCATTTGGGGGAATCATATCTCCGAGAATATAGCGAATCGGTGGATGAAATTTTCGCACAGGGTATACCAGTCTTTTATATTCAGGCTATGAAACTTTTGGCTCTTGATCCTTCTTAAATCTCCAAATATAACAAATGTACCAAAACTACCAGTTTTAGTATTTTAGGGTTTTTCAGGACCGGGGTCAAACTAGGGTTTGACTTTCCTAGAGTTTTACTCAAACAAAAAATTTGAACTTGGTATATAAAATTCTATTTTAATGAGGATATATATCCTATGGTGGGCTCACTAAGAAATTCCTCTTCTGTGAAAAGCCCTAATTTCTCGCAACAGTAATTGAAAATGCCCGGAATCAACTTCTTCTTCGTCTCAGAAAGACGCGCCCTTCAATGGAGAGTTAACCTAGCCTCCTATTGCTGATGGATTATGGAGAGAGACCCAAAAGGTAAGAATCCATAGATTCTGTAGCTGCATTATGTCTTTTTCTCAAGTTAGCTCTGATACCGTGTTATATTTTTATCATTTAAGCAATATGATCTTAAGATATTATCTGAGAGAATAACATCCACAACAATCAATCACAAGAGACAATAGACAAAAATATTTTCCTCATGGAAACCATAAAGGAGAAAACCCCACAACTTCCTCAGAGATAGAATGAGAACCAATGGCAATAGTAAAACCCAAAGACAAAAATATGATCTCCAACAGTTGTTCTCTCTCTCACTTGTGTGAGCTCCTCTTCTCTCACCTGCACTATAGCTAGGTGAGTGTGTGTCACAAATAGAGAGTCTCACTCTCTATTTATACTAATTTTTTACTTAACAATATTTACAAGGGCTCACTTATCTAGGAGAGTCTAATAACCCTAGCTCCCCTCAACTACGGGGACTTTTCCCCCCTGATCAACATGGACGGTTAACCTCAATGAATTTACATGACTTTATTATATTAATGACTCTCCCGATAGGAACATAGAGGTACAATGAAATAAAAATGATTCTCCTAATACGAACATTGGGGTACAATATAATATATATACAAGTGAATACATTTTGAAGTTACAAATACATTGTAATACTCCAAAGATTCATAAAAATTTAAAATTTTTCCTATGTCATTAAATGTTTTCAATCGTCACTACTGAGGAACATTTAATTGTTAACGGTTATCATAATCAAACTTAAACTAGCATTGATTCTTTTGTTAAATTCTAGACTTCCATACTTAATTATTTGCTTCCATAAACCATTGTTAAGAATTGATTTAGCGGGTTATGATTTGGAACAACATGAATTGAAACATCTATTTAATTACTAAGTGCTAAGTTTGTTTTACTGTTTGTGAAAATATGAAGGAACTTCAGTTGAGTCCGAAGATTACTTAGTTTTATAGCGAATGGAGTTAAGTGATGCTTATTTTACAGGTCTTTTATAGGTAAGACATTTTGTAACCAGTTTTCGGATCGAGATTATTATCTCAACTAGCATAAAATATAATGCTAGTAAATTTGTTTACTTTACATCTTTTATCAAAATGAATGAGGTATCGTTGCTCTATATATTTATGCTTTTAATTAGTTTTCTGGTAAACATAAGTGTTTAGTAAACTAAACATAGTCCAGTTGCTATTCCATTTCGCTTCAACTATAACTTGTACATCTAACTTTTATCTATCTATTATCAGTTTAGGTCCTGTATGTAATTCTAGTGAAAGGTAAATTGTATAGAAGGTCCTTTAATACCTTATTACTGGATACCATGGTAATTCAAGGGTATTCGTTTCGACCATACTCAAGTTAAGTAAACTTAGAAAATCCTGAATCTAGGTATAGTCATAAGTATAATGATTTCCATTCACACATGGAACTAAAAACTTAGTGCAGAAGACAGTTTACTAACTATTTTAGTACTTACCAGGTAGCGATGCAATAATACGAATTTTATATCGTTACTAAAGTATTACTGCTATTTTTGTAAAGAAATAAAATATTATCTTCTAAAAAATATATCCAACCTAACCTTCGCATAATCTTTATCTCACAAGGAGATATAATAATCATTATTACCCTATATCCAAACTAAGTATTAACACTAATACTAGAATTCAAACTGAGAAACTTTTTATACATGCGAACTTACACACATAAGTGTTTTTCACCAATATATTATTATAGGTTTTCTACAAGGTCTTATAGTTTATCACAAGGTTTTATTTATGATGTAATCCAGGTTTAAGAATTTATTTGTATAACTATTACCCATTTACATGGTGCATAAACATAGTTTGTAAACCCTATTTTATTCAAAAACTACAACCATTATCATTTACCTTTAAGATTATAACTTGCATATTATAATATAATGTTATTATCCTATCGTTGGAAAGGGTTATAACTAAGTTTTTATATAAAACAAATGTGTGTGCGGGATGCTCCTTTGGTTCTTGAACTATAATGCTAAACCCACAACTCGCAAATATATCCAACACCACATGGTAGGTGATCATTGGTTAAGGTTTTGAATTTTGGAGATTTATTATATAATCCTCCTAAACCCTAAAAATTTGCATTTTACCTATCTTTTACTACTGTTGTGGAGAGGAAGCCGCAGGCTTACAGCCTCATGGCTTAACCATTTCTATTCTGCTACAAATGAGAACTTCCATTTCTATAGGTTACCTTTACCTGTGAGAGTCCTTAGCATCCTTGTTACTCTCTACGTATGAGAGTTTTATTGCCATTCATTATCTCTGTGGGTGTGTGGTCTTTGTCGCCATTACTAAGCCTCTGTGTGAGATTTCCTTCGGCACTGGTGCAGTGGTAAAACTTTGTAGTGTGAGCTCAGTTTTTGGTTTACCTTAGTGTTGATTTGGACATTCTCGTTAGGGTTTCTTAACAGAGATTCCTTCGTTGGTCGATGTACCCTATTTTGTGGCTAGGGTCTGTGTTGGTGAAACCCACCAACAAATATTCATCAACAAGGGTCCCCACTCAATCAACACCCTAAAGCATGAACTCCCTGACCAATGGCCTAGACATGTTTGACCCTGCCTGGCAACGTTTGCGAAGCAGACGAGTTCTCACCTGAGGCGTTCAGGGAGATCTATCAGAACTAAGTTTCTAACTATGGGAAAGGAGGATATGGGGATCCGATGGACATAAACCATAACTTATGCAATCAACACATATTATCGCAATATCACAACATTATTCATGGAACATCATTACATCAACCAGTTTCAAAAACACAGATTGCATCGACATAGAAGAGACAAATTGTAGTGGTATAGCAGAAAGAGACTAAATTGCATCTACATTATCCCATCATAACAAAACAGAGTCGTAGCATCATAATAGATCTATAATAAAAGACAAAATTTGATCCATACTCATCACATCATATTAACCTTGTGTAAATGTATTACACAATTCTTCTCCAAAACCGGAGACTGCATACATGAGGAAAAAAACCCGGATAAATCATAATTAAGACAGAAAATTCTCCATAAATCAGATTTCCCAAGACCTTATCCGATACAATCTTGCCCCCTTTCTCCTCAAAAATAGATCTATAAATAGGTATACACCTTTACACTAAGGGTCCACTACTAACTGACTTCTAATCGCTACTAACCTATTGCAACAAAACTTGGTCAAAATATACATAAAATATTCTAAAAGCGGTTATTCTTTCGCTCATCGCACTGATCTGCCCTTGCACGGTACCACATGAGCTTGCATAGCTATCACGATGTTGTGCAACTCACTTACCCCAAATCCCTTGCCAATAGGCTCCCAACACAATTTTTTGGCTCGCCCTCAAGCCACGTCAAGTCGACAAGGTGTGTGTCGAAGTCTTGTCCTTAAAATCTTCAAATTACTATGCAATTTCATGAACCTGAAGCTGGACTGTACTAGCGATACTCTGACAATTAGTCAAGGGTTGTTGGACAGGATGTTCCTCACTAGCCTTGCTGTCGACCATTTGTTTATTCTCTTGAACGACCTGGAGCATGGAAATAGCCTTAACAGCCAACTGGCCACCGATTTCTTGGAATGCATCAAACTGCATGCAATGCTTTTGTTGGCGTTATTGTGCACAAGCAGCTCGCTGCTGTAGATCCTTTAGTTCTATGGACCGGGTGATCTGCACCACTAGAGGCATGGTCTTTAGCAATGTCTTCAGGGTTTTCAGTTGGCCTTCTGCCTCTTTCACCTGCGCAGTCAGCTGATCAAGTTGTTCATCCTAGACAATACTTTTCCAAAACTACGTGGACGCCTCCATAATAGTCTTAGCCTCTTGCTCCATGGTGCCGAACTAAGTGGAGATTTCTTCAATGGAGGTCTTGCGTTTTGCAAGTTGCTCCAGCAGCATTGTGGGTTGAACTAAGGAATTGAGCATGAGGTTAGTGTCGTGAAGTTGAACCAGAGTTTGCCCCAATCGCTTGGAATTTTTTACTAAGGTGAGCCCTCCTGTGTTGTCAAAAAATTT
This sequence comes from Pseudotsuga menziesii, assembly GCA_001517045.1. NCBI lineage: Eukaryota > Viridiplantae > Streptophyta > Pinopsida > Pinales > Pinaceae > Pseudotsuga > Pseudotsuga menziesii. The sequence continues at coordinate 11,882 of LPNX010910754.1, read as the reverse complement.
TTGGCAGGAATCAGAAATAGCCTGCTCAACTTCACTGCACCAGGAACACAGCTACGCATGTTCAACAATTAGGTGATATTGCGCCTTCTTAAGGTCAGTAATCTCTTCAATAACCTTCCGCTACAACTCGGCCTATGTCTCCTTCAAATGGATGATTTCTCGTAACTTTTCCTCTATTAATTGCACGTGGACCTAGTGCAGCTCCTCTACTTCCTTCCACAGCTTCTTGGCAGTATTCTGGGACTGGACATAGCCCTCAGTCAAATCTATTTCTCATGCCACCAATTCCAGTGCAATTCAACCAACACTATAGTGGACAGTTTGTTCACATCGATATTCACTCTCTGGATTGGGTGCAGCCACTGGTTAACTTTTTCATTGTCGGCATCGATCGCAGTCGGGGGAACTTGCACATTCTTAGCCCGACGCTTAGTGCTGATCGACGGGATGTCCTGCAGCAATGTTCTTTCCGATGTTTGTTTGGAAATAATATTAAAAATGGACTCTAGTATATCTCTTACCACCCCAAATTCTTCATGGTTTGATTCACGGATCGTCGTAGATGAATCAGTGACGGCTTTGATAAGCCACTGCAGTTGGTCTTCCATCCTCGATTTGGTACCACTTCCCACCTCTTACTCCTGATGCCATTTGGTACAAGTCTCCTCCCACATATTCTTTAATGCATCTTCAAGATCCATTGATGACTCGTTGTCAGAGTCATGGGTGCTAAGTTCCTGCAGGGCAAGTTCTTCACGGACATCCGGGGGCAGCTCCTTAGATAACTCCTCCTAACTCACCAGGATGCGCCAGTCCCCTGGCCATTGTTGTACTATAATATCTAAATCTTCTATGGTGAATTTATAAGGCAATGGTATCCACTGCTGATCAAGGTCTTGCCTGGCCTAAATATGAATAGAGTGGGGTCCAATAGTAAACTGAAGGATCCACTGATACTTGGCCATGACGTAGGGAAAAACTATAGGAACAGAAATGGTGGCATCCTGTAGTGATTCCCAATAGACCCAGAAATGAATGGCATAGTCAGCTTGTCGACTGGGCTCTTCAAGCCACCATAGGTTCTGATAGCGGGCACCATGGAAAACCTTGACTGCCTCAACCACCATCGGTTGGTAGTCGTCAGGTTCCATCCAACCAATGAGAGCGATAAGAATCAACAACCAACTATAGGAAAAAGGACGCCCGGTCTGAGAAGCAAGCACATCTTCAAGCAACTGATTTAACAAAAATAGAGACCAATTCATTTGTACCCCCTCAGCACATTTCTGGGCATAAGTGATAACACTCGAATTCAATAGACTAGTTGATTACCGCGAACAACCTTATCGGCCATAATTCTTGCGCTAATGTAGATCACCTATGAGTTAATGTTGTCAATGCGATAAGCGTGACCATCCCATTGTAAACCAAACTGCTCCTTCAGCTGCTTAGAAATTTTCTTATATGTATCTCTCCCACGAATATACTACGTTGGGTCCTCCTTAGCCTTTGGCAAACTAGTAATGCTTGCAATCAAGTCGACTGTGATAGGGATCAGCGTAGTCAACCAAAGCATCCCTCCATGGAAACATGCCAATAGTTGCTTCACACATGCATGTGTTTCATTCAAATGACCGAAATGGGGCATATTGATGAGCCCCAACAACCCATACTTGTCTAACCCACTGGCCCATGGTTTCAGAATTCGCTGAATGAGGGCACCTGGCACCGTGGGGATGGATTCGTATCACTTTTCCTGGACATCTTTAAGTAAGAGAAGTTCATGATCTGGAAACTTGAGCCTGATCAACGCAAGGATGATATCGACTGAGCATCTCATCCCTTCCGTTAGCGCTGGTAACATAGGAGGGTACTTATGATTCTTTGACCGCTGCCAAGGCTTGGCTCTTGGATGTGTAGGAGCAACGTATCCCAAAATATCATGAACTGAGACACCCCAAGGTTCCATGGACTGAACAGATCCTGAACTTGATGGCACAGTCTATGCAGTTCCTTCTCCCCACATTCTCATAGACGTGCGAGTTTGCCTCTTTTCAGGTGGCGTAGGACTCGGTCTCTGAGTTTGTCGCTTTCGCTTAGTTATGGATGATGAACCCACTGGTATACTCATGATTTCTTATTCCATAGTTGTGGACCGAATAGGGGACTCGTACTCATTAGAAATTTCCATAGCGTCAAGGCCGCTCAACATCCCTTACCCCTCAAAACCTAAAAATACACTCAACAACTCTTAATGCAGGTCGCTTCAACAAGTGCTGCCAGCCAACTGGTTTAACTACCTACATTTATTACTTGATTTAACCACCGCACGGACCTGCAACTATCGCAAATGGTCAACCGATTACCGCTAACAATTTTAACCTTACGTAGCCTCTTCCCCAAGGCTTGCCTTGCTGTGCTGAACTAAAATATTCATCTTTCTTTTTTATACCACCTCAAGTGGTGCGCATCGTAGGCCCTATTCTATAGGGCTTCAAGTGACTCCCATTAATGAGCTTCAATAACATTATGCTATCTAAGTGTTATAACTGAACTGCACCACCAGATGTAATGGACTAAACAAGATAGGGACCTAGCCAGTGCATTTGTAGTTTTCCTGGATGTTTTATTAACTTAATTTCGTATAACAACACCAAATATCCTATCGCAAACAGTTTTTGCTTAGTATGGCGATCATGCCATGCCTTCTGACGATCATTCGCAACCTGTTGTTGGAAGCCTACAATGAAACAATCTTCTTCAAGTTGAATCAATTATGCAATGCATTCTGCTAATGCCTCTGCATCATCCATGCTTGTCACCACGGTAATGCGCAAGCTGGGAACAATATACTCCATAGGCATGACTGCCTCTTTCCCATAAGCCAACTTAAATGGTGTCTGACCTGTTAGCCGTTTGCAAGTAGTGCGATAGGCCCATAGAATTACAGGAATTTTTAAATCCCAATGATCGCGGTTGTCGGTACATACCTTGGTTAGTGTGTCTCCAAATTTTTTTTGAAGCCCTCAACAGTACCATTTTCCTATGGGTGGTATGGTGTACTTCTCTTATGTTGTATCTGGAGCTCCTCAGTTAGTGCTTTTATCATCCAGTTAACAAAGTGACTGCCCTGGTCACTCATCAGGATTCTAGGACACCCAAATCGCGTCACAATATTATCAAAAATAAACCGTGCTGCTGTCGCAACGGTACAATAAACAACTGGTGTAGCTTCCACCCACTGAGTCGAGTAGTCAGTTGCAGTAATAATATAGTGAGTGCCAGTGCACTTACCTGGCGTATTGATAGGACCCACAAAGTCTGCGGCCCATTTATCAAACGGTTGCAAAGTCACCTGCGGCACCAGTGCTATCTCATCCCTCCATGATGGTTTACCAACACGTTGGGAGACATTGCAGCTCCTTGTAGAGTCTGCAGCATCATTATGCAACGTGGGCCACCATAGCCCAGCACACATCACTTTTTGTGTAGTAGCACAGCCTCCATAGTGTCCACCCACAATTCCTGCATGTGCTTCTTCTAGAATGGGACCCTACTCATGCGGTTAGATGCACCGTCACAAAATTTCATCTGATCCAAGTTTATATAACTGTCCAGCAATTAGTTGAAAGTAGGAGGATTTTACGACCAGATTCTTCTTTTGGCTAGTCGACATGTCTGTTGGGGTGACACCAGTAAACAAAAAATGAATAATTGGTGCATAGTGACCATCTGCGACATCAACCCATAACAATTGCACATCTGGCAAGCCATCATCAATATTGGTTGGTTCTTCACCATTCACAACACATGACATATGATCTGGGCCAGCATTCAATCATCTTGGCTTTACTACTATTTCAAAATCAAACTCTTGGAACAAAATCAACCACCTATAGATTCTCCCCCCAAACATAGGATTATTGACTAGGTATTGCAAAGCAAATTGATCAGTGAACATCTTGAAATGTCCTCCCAACAAATAGTGCCTGAACTTTTGTAGAGCATAAGCCATCGGTCATGATATAATTTTGTTCAGCAAATGATAACTTTCTATTGGCATATGCTATTGGATTATCCAAGTCACCTTCGCTTGGCTGTGCAAGAACAACCCCCAATGTAGTAGAAGAAGCATCAACATGCACATGGAATTCTTTATTCCAATTAGGAAAAACCAGTATTGGTACAGAGGCCATCTTGGCCTTCAGGGTGTCGAAGCTTCCTTGACATTATGGAGTCCATTCAAACGCAGCGTCCTTTTTTAACAGCTTTTCCATGGGATAGGTAATCGCATCGTATCCTCTGATAAAATTGTGATAGTATCCCACATGTCCGAGTGTTTCTCGTAGCATCTTTACATTCATGAGAGGTGGTAAACTAAGGATCAACACAATCTTCACCGGATCGACCAACAGACCTTTGCATACGATGTGGCCAAGTAGCATGCCAAAGGGTGCATAGAATTTTTTTTTTTTTGAATTCAATGCAATCTGGTGCTGTCTACACCATTCCAGCATCAATCACAGATTATCTAGATGGTTTCTAATCAAGCCATAGACGGTCCAGTCATCCATATATACCTGCAGGAATTTTTGAATAAAATATTTAAATACAATGACAACTACGCGGGAGAATATAGTGGGTGCATTCTTCAGCTCAAATGGCATGACTGTATATTGGAAATAGCCGCACTCGGTGACAAACGTAGTCTTATGGTGATCCTCCTTTGCAATCCGGATCTGGCAATAGCCTGAAAATCCATCTGTGAAGGAATATATCTCCTCACCACCTACACCTTCCAGGAATTCATTTGTAAAATGGGTTGGGAATGGATCATGTACACATGCATCATTCAACTTTCTCAGATCAACACAAATTAATATTTCACTAGTATTCTTATCTTGGACCACCATCGGGCTTATCCACTCTAATTCTTCCACAGGTTCGATGATCCCAACATCGAGCATCCTATCAATCACATCTTTCACGTGATCCTTGTATCATGGGTTCAATCTATACGGCCTCGGGCATATTGGTTTTGCATCTGGTTTGAGTGGAATCTTCATTTACCCCAAGTCACCTAGTATCCCCTTTATCTTTGAAAATCATGTTGGAAAAGGTCCTGGAATTCATGTAGTAGATCTATGATTTTGGCCATCGTCTCTTCACTCCAATAGTCTCTGACATTAGCAAATTTTGGATTCTCTGCCAACCCAATGTTAACTTTCTGGATCCTCGGCAGCTGATTCACCGAGTCTGTCAGTATGCTGGGAGCTATGACACCATGGATTCCTTTGGACTCTGGAATATTGACATTCCACAGCTCGTCGTCATCTTCAGGTTCCCTGCACAAGTTGTAGCATGTCATCATGGATTGGATGGAGAAATTTTCATGTGGATCAACGGGGTATGCAACAAGGATGAATTTTAGTACTATGTCACGGAAAATGTGTAAACCGTTACATACCTCAGGGTTGGCGTCCCAGAAGCTAAACGTTTGCACAAAGAAAACTGACAAGTCCTCCCAAGTGGTAATGGTTCTATGCAATTCTGCTGCCACATACCAGGATCTTGGCATCTCTTATAGAGTATGAACAAAAGCGTGAACCCACTCATCTCTGGGTTGCAATGTCCATAAAGTATGACACTCGATCAAATGACTAGTGAGGTCATTTCGTCCATCATATCTCCTAGCATCATAGACCTCTACATCGCCAAAGCGGGCCATCATCAATCTGTGGCACTACTCCTAGTCACGGATCTTTTATTTTTGTGTCGCCCACCATCAAGCTGGAGTATCCTTCAATGCTACATCAAGATCCAATATCCTTTATGGTTCAAAAACTTTCTCTTCAAATACCTAAAATAAATCTAATAGCCTGGACAGTCCTTCATAAGTGGGAACTCGACGGTCTCAGTTGCAACATGTCGAAGAAACTGTGTAATCAACCCACATTTTCTAAATGATATTTCATGCAATCGATTCTGCCAATTTTCTAGAGAATCTTTAGAATCAAAGGACGCAGAACTTACACTTCAGCGTCCAAGTTCACCATCAACGGTAGGATGGATATAGTCCTCAAAGATGTTATAATAATGATCCCAAATTCTCCTGAATTCATCCTTTACAAGTTCAATATATCGCCATCCTTCCTGAGGGTCCATAGGAGTAATGACCCTAACATCCTGGTTTTCAAATGTCATAACACGTTTTTTGAAGTTGATAACTGCCATGCTATCATTAGCCCATCCAATTCCTAGTAGCACGAGATAGGAACCACCATCTCCTACAACTTCTATCACATCAAAGTCAGTACATGTTTTCATACCTTCAATGTCACAACCAAGTTTGATACACGACCAATGAGCTGAACTTTTGCCTGGTTTGCTAAATGTAGTTGTACCGGCGACCATCCTAATGTTGGATTTCCCATTAATTGCTAGGCTTGATTCATCAGAATGTTTACATCTAATCCAAGGTCCAGAATGACCGAGTTGACCTCATAATCTCCAATCTAGATATTCATCCTCATCTCCTTGCCTGTCTTCCTTTTTTGCAAGGAATTCATAGTACAATCCTTCACTGTCTTATCTAGGTGGTGCAATAATGTCTCAAGCTCGACAAGGGCATCCAAGTCCCTCACCAGCAATAGACAACTCTCAAAAAAATTATGCAAGGTACCATGCTGCCACGATGGCCCTGCTTCTACGGAGGGGTCAAAAGAAGAAGGCATATCAATAATTGGTAACTTACCCGGATTTCTCCCAATCGCCTACTTTTCTTCAAAGAAAGTGTCTTTCTCTGTCACAACATCAAATGCTACTTTTTTCTTACCAGCAATCCGAACTAGTTGTCATGGTCCATCATCACCAGTTGTCACACCAATGCAAGTGACAATCTCGACATCAACATCCTTCATCCTTGGTTCAGCATGAATTGTCACAACTATCAGTCCTTGATTCAAGTTTTGGGCTTCAGATCCCGATGGATTTTGATTCAGTGGATGATTCATCGACTGATTCATCAGTATAGCCTAAGCTTGGGGTGGGTTCTGAGTCTAATTCTGATTCTGTGGTGGGATTTGGCCCTACATTAGTGGCTGATTCTTTACCTGGAACATAGGCTGATCATTGATTTTATGCATTCTGCAACAGGGGAATGTTTCCAGCCAGCCATTTTGCGATCAACTGAGGACAACTTTCAACATTATCATCACTAACTACATAGTATGTACACTGCGCATCAGGACATTCTCTCTGATAGTGCCCGAATACCCCACAGGTATAACACTGGATGGATTCCCAACCTCATCCTCCTCTACGGCCCCTAAATCCTCCACGGGTTCCTCCTTGTTGAAACTGCGATTGAACCATCTACTGTTGTGGTTACTGCTAAACATAATGCACATCCTGAACATATTGTGGCTAATTATACTGTGGTCACGGTGCCTGGTTATAATGTGGTTGTACCACCGTTTGCGGTTGTGGTGTGAACTGCGGCTGTGCTATAAACTGTGGCTAAGGCTACACGGGGACAAACTGCATCGGAGGTGGTGATGAATATGGCACTTGTGTTGCTGGTTGTACTATGTGTGGGTGTGCTTGCACTATTCAAGTATCCTCCCATTCCACAAAGTATGAATCATACGTACTTTCTTGGAGAAAATCATAAGCGTGATAGTTTTTGTCGTCATGTCCAACTGACTGACAAAATGTACAATACAATTTTTTTGCTTTGGTAACCATCTTCTGCATGCAATCACAGTTCTCATGTCGATGCCCATAGACCTGATAGATGCAACACCATGGTGCACCAGCACAACTCAATGGATTGGGGGCTCCCGACAGCAAATAATTTTGAAACATTGGGCAGGTATCCTTGGTATGTCTGCCTACATGGGAATGGGTACACCAAATATCATCACGATCTTCCTTGGCCTTCTTGATATCTTGCAATTGCAGCATCAAATTGGCCAATTGCGCCTGAATCTGATTCATTCTAATGGCAGTTTCCCCTACTGGTGATGCCTCCAATTTCATCACGATCTCCAAATCCTCGCTCTGTGTCGCAATATTTTGCTGCATTAATGGTTGTCAGATATGAGGGACAAGTACCACGATAAAACATTCTTTATGTTGAACATCGCTCATCTGAAAATTGACCCAAGCCATCAATGTCTTAAATCGTTGATGAAAATCCCAAATCGTTTCATTGGGGAATTGTTTGATCTCTTTTAAATCATTAATGTACTGAGATTCATATTTCGGCTTCTAAAATTCATCAAATAGCCTTGTTCTGATCTCGTCCAATGTGTTTGGAGTACCTCCCTAAGGAACCCATGTGAATCTCATAAACCATTCCAATATGCAGCCACTCAAAGTAGTGGCTAGCTGAATTTTCTTGACATCATCATCGTTAGTTTGTCGAGTAGTCTAGATCGCTTCACATAAGAACTAGTACTGCTCTGGATCATCAGTGCCATGTCCATGGAATATTGGCCACTTCATTTCATCGCCCGCCATTTTGGACCTTCTTCCTCCTACTGGTGCTCTATTACTAGACTATTATTGACACATCGGGCAAGTCGATGTAGAATGCACATTCCTTCCTTGTGGTAGAGTAGTGCACGGAGGAGTATACACATTACTTCTGGGGTTTGATCTTGCTATTCTTCTGGGCATAGACTGGGCCTATATGTCCTCATCATCACAAAAATGTCACTTCATCCCATGTGGTTATTCTTCATGGTATTTCACTTCAACTTCAGTGTGACCTTCTCCCATCCTCTGCCTCTTTTCTCGAAACCTTGCTCCTCCCTTGTACAACCACCTGTTTCTTCGGTGACCTTTACAATCTCATCAGAACTCATGCCCATATACCCCTTACTTCCTTATGAATTTCCCACCTTTATGTCGTAGTGCCTAAATCCCCCACACACCAGAGTTCCACTACTCTTGATCCATATTTAGGATACCCTTTTTACAGACTAGTTGCTTAATCGACAGTTGTAGTGACAATAAGAATCTTCCACGTGGTCCACTGTAAAAATCCCTTTCTACTTCACTAAAATATTTATTGGTATCAATGGAACTCAGTGATGTATCCTTCTAAGATACTATCCAAATGTACGTCTCCTTCCCATAATGCCTTGTTGTTGGTTTCTTGCAGCTCCTGGATCAATTCTGGAGTCTAGGATGTTGGCTCTCCTACTTAAAATTTTGTCTTCTCCTTAGTAAACTTTTGCAACCATTCATGAAAGAGTACAGGGAATTCAAAAAAGAACCATTCATGGGGAACGTCGTGGATATATCTATCCAACCATTGGCTCGTCAACAACTTAGGATTCTGGTTTTCGGCTTCAGTAAAATCCTACAACTTCAGATCAAACCATTCCTTGATCTTTGATCGAGTCAGATGCCAAAACATATACCCCTTTTATTTGCAACTCGATCCCAACAATGGAACCATTTCTTGGAAAAACCCACCAACAAAGCTTCATTGACAAGGATTCTCACTCTGTCGATGCCCTGCAGCGCGACCTCCCTAAGCACTGACCCAGACAGGTTTTACCTTTCCCGACAACATTTGCAGAGCAGACAAGGTCTCACCCGAGGATTTCAAGGGAGAGTTGTCAGAACCAAGTTTCCAACAGTGGGAAAGGAGGATATGGGGATCCAACGAACAGACACCATAACTTATGCAATCATCACATAGTATCGCAATATCACAACATTGTTCATGGAACATCATTACATCATCTAGTTATAGAAACATATATTGCATCGACATAAAAGCGACAAATCACAGTTATATAGCAGAAAGAGACTAAATTGCATCTACATTATGCCATTATAACAAAATAGAGTCACAGCAACATAACATATCTATAATAACATACAATATTTGAGCCATACTCATCACATCATATTAACCTTGCGCAAATGTATTACACAATTCTTCTCCAAAACCGGAGACTACATACATCAGGAAAAAAACCCGGATAAATCATAGTTAAGACAAAAAATTCTCCATAAATCAGATCGGCTCAGATCTTATCCGATACAATCTCTCCCCCTTTCTCCTCAAAAATAGATCTATAAATAGGCATACACCTTTACACTGAGGGTCCACTACTAACTGACTTCTAACCGCTACTGACCTATTGCAACAAAAATTGGTCAAAATATACATAAAATATTCTAAAAGCGGTTATTCTTCCACTCATCGCGCTGATCTGCCCTTGCATGGTACTGTGTGAGCTTGCGCAGCTGCCGCGACATTGCACAAATCACTTACCCCAAATCCCTTGCCAACAATCTATTCATAATACCTAGTTCGGGGCCATGGTCAAACTCTTCAGGCAAGGAGTTTTTATTTTAAAAACAATGACTATTCTATACTGTTCTTAGGTTTTTATCTTTGTTAATTTCAAGAGTTTAACATTCTGTGGTTTTCTTATGGTGTAGGATTTCAAAAGGGGTTTCTCTGTGTTGAAATACACCACCATAAATGGCTCCATATTGGCGTTCATCCTGGTAAGCCTCGGTCCTACCTAAGGTCCTTCTGTGATGGTTGTATGGAGTTTGGTAATGGCAGTTCCACCAAGATGCGCCTCCATAATGCAGCTCTATTTTTTTGGTTATCAGAAATCATGAATGTTTAGGAAGGCCATATGGCCGAGACTGCAATGTGTTGATAAGGAAATATTAAATCCCTGGCGACCATAGCGTGATGAAATATTTTTGGGCCTTCATGGTCGTGACTTGATTTTTGGAGATTATAATTTAAACAGGCTTTTAAGCCGTGACTTTTGTTGTAAAAAGGCCATTAGGCCATATCTTATATGGATACAGTATTGGTTTTGATAAATGAATTTTAGGGTTTAGAATCTATTTGTATTTTGTTTAAGCTCAAAAACTTCATGTTTATATAATGTATAATCAGTAATATATATACTGTGTTTTTAAGAAAACAATAGCAAGCTGTGAGATTGAGTCTGTTTAGTTGTTTTCAATTCTTTTTAAATTAACCTAAATAGAGATATTGTTACTACTATGATATTTGTATTGATGTATAAATAGCTAAAGAATTTTAAAATAAGTTTTATTATGGTTCCAGTTCGTAATTTTTTTTTATTTTGTTTAAAAGAGAAACAAAATGTTTAGACAATTGGTTTTTAAAACAGAGTTTGATTTTTAGTGTCAATAAGCAATGATTTCAGTAAATAGATAAAGGAAAGGTTGAATAATACAACTTGAGTCTTTACTGTTTTTCCTAGGTTGGAATGTTTTGAAAGGCCTTTACTTAAATTCTCTTAGTTTATATTTAATTACCAAACAGTTTTAATATTGTTTCTTGTGGAAAGTGTATTTAATTTCATATATTCATATATTAGACTCAGTGTGTCTATATAAATGAAGAAATGTATGCTTAAGTAATTTTTGGGTGAAACTGTATAATTCCTCTGCTGGAAACGAAAGTCGTAATTGATAGTTTCTCCAAAATAGAGTTTTTATACAATCTTATTTACTTTTAAATCATTACAGAGTTTAATATTTAATTATAATGTATTATAGTTTGATTCTTACTTAGATTAATATTGAAATTATCTAATTCATCACTAGCCTCATTTTATTGTTCCTTGAAGTTATTCCTGCTATTTATTTTATGTTTTTATAATGTCTTTTAGTTACTATGTATAGTTATAATAATAGGCTTATAATAAATCATTTATTTGTTGTATAGATAAGAGCACAGACTGTGTCTGTATGTATGTATGTATGTATGTATGTATGTATGTATGTATGTATGTATGTATGTATGTATGTATATATATATATATGTATGTATGTATGTATATATGTATATGTATATATGTATA
>LPNX010910753.1:3435-24393 GCA_001517045.1 Pseudotsuga menziesii | reverse complement strand
GCACTTTCTTGGGCTCGTTGGGTGAAATTTCTGCCCAAATTTTTTTTTCGCTTCTGTTGCAGGTTTGGATCTGGGAATAATCCCTATCCGCTTAACTGTAGAAAGTACTTGGGCATAAGCCCTAAAACTCATTGTGAGGAGTACCACAGGAACCTCGAAGTAGCTGGCCCATTGAGAGGACCTTCCAGCGAAAAGGGCAACGAACCCTACCTGATTGACTAGTTCCCACCCGTGAGGTAAACTAAGAGCTGTCGTTTGTGGCCAAGAGGTTATCAATTTTACCTGAGCCATGGAGTGAGGGGTACTACCCCAATACGCAAGCCGTCAGACATCATTGGTGGCCGAGTGAATCCCTTGAACCGATAGGAAGCCGCACACACCTGGGGTCCATATCTATTTTCAGTTGCACAATTGTAGATTTCCTCTGTCCAGAACTGTTGTCGGTCAGTTCCGCGTCGTTGCAGATCCATTTGTTGCCGATCACTTCCGCGCCGTTGTAGATTCCACTGTTTCCGATCACTTTCGCGCCATTGCAGAGTATAAAATTCTGTTTTTCGGCCATATCTCCTTGGTTTCAACTCTGTTTTCCTTGAAACTTCCCTGACACCTCTGCAATTCCATTCTGCATATTTCATTCCTGAATACCCTATCCCAAATTCCACTTCCCAAGACCTGAAATCCCACATTTGTCTATTTTTAGGGTTTGCCATAACTCCTTCGATTTTCACCCAAACGCCTTCAAATTTTGCCACCATATTCCTTTCCTCATTCTACTTCTTTGTCCCTCTCTACCAAATTTTCTCATTCTTTCACCCCACTCCTAAAATCCCCATTTTTTACTTCCCTGTCCTTTCGACAATGTCCAAAACTTACTCAAACCCAAATTACCCTTCCGATTTTTTCCCAAATCCAGATTTTCCTCTACTAAAACAGTTTCTATTTTTGTTTTTCTACCCACTCCCCCCCCCAAAAAAAAGAAAAAAAAAAAACTCCTGGTTATGGTTTTCACCTGCACAGGAGCAAAAACCATGGAGGAAGCACTTGCAGCCATTCAAGAAAAACTCCAGGAACTAGATGAAAAATTTCTCGGTCTCCATCTTGAGCATTCAGCTATGAACACCAGACGACAGTATGAGTCTTCATCAGACAATGGGTTCTCTTCTTCCAACAATTTTCGTGGTCCGAAGCTAGATTTTCCTCGCTTCAATGGTACTGATCCGACTGGATGGATCTATCGTGTATAACAGTATTTCAGTCTTCATAATACTTTTGATGTCAACAAAGTTCCACTTTCCTCCTTTCATTTGGAACAGGAAGCTCTTCAATGGTATCGTTGGTACATCAAGGCTCATGAAGAGCCAAAATGGCCTAGTTTTTGCCAGCTCCTTTTGCAACGATTTGGTCCTAGTGCTTTTGATGACTTCACAGGAGCTCTCACCAAACTTCGCCAAATTGGCACTGTGAAAGAGTATCAAACTGAATTTGAGAAACTAGCTAATCACACTGAAGGATTACCTGATGACTTCTACCAGAGTTGTTTTATCAGTGGTCTAAAGGATGCAATTCGCTCTGAGGTCAAAATGTTCAGTACCAACACAATGATGGAAGCCCTAGGGTTGGCTAAGTTGACAGAAGACAAGATGGCAGCACAACAACACTCCAAATCCTCTTTTGTTCCCTTCCAAAATATGGGTTCTCAACGACCTCCCATTCTGCCAGCTCCTTGCTCACCTCCAATCAAGCATTTGTCTGAAACAGAGATGCAGGCACGCAGAGAAAAAGGGCTTTGTTATAATTGTGATGAGAAATTCACTCGGAGACATCGATGTGTTCAACAAAAGCTCTATCTCTTGGATGTGGATTCTCCACCTGCCTCTGAAATTGGTGAAGAAGCTCCTGATACAATGGATGCTTCGGTTGACATTCAGGAGCCGCCTACTGACCCTCCATCTCAGGAAGACCAACCCGAGATATCCCTCCATGCTTTAGCTGGAATCACTGTCCCCCAAACAATACGGGTACATGGTTACTTCAAGAAGCTTCCTCTTACAATACTCATTGATTCTGGAAGCACTCATTATTTCATTGACCCTCGGATCGCCAAACAAGCTGATTGTTTTATCCATCCTTGCTCCAACTTTGAAGTCATGGTTGCCAATGGGGGCACCTTACCTTGCAAAAGGAAGTGTCGTAATGTGCGTATCTCTATGGGAGATTATAACCTCCGCTCTGACATGTTTTCCTTGACCTTAGGTGGATGTGATGTGGTTTTGGGCGCTCAATGGCTACGCACACTTGGCCCCATATTATGGGATTTTGCTGAACTTTGGATGCAGTTCTCCCCCGATGGACACAAACACACATTGAAAGGATTAAAACCAGGGTCTCTCAGCATCATCAGTTCACATCGCATGGAAAAACTCCTTAAGAAGAGTTCCCATGGTGTCATCGCTCAGCTCCATTCCATTCAAATGCAACCATCAGCGGCCCCCACTACTCCTTTGGATCTCCAACAAATTCTAGATCTATATACAGGTGTTTTGCTGAAACAGTGGGACTTCCACCTTCACGACCAAAGGACCATCGTATTCAGCTCCTTCCTGGAAGAATTCCTCCCAACATCAGGCCCTATCGCTACCCATTTCACCAAAAAATAGAGATTGAACTCCTCGTTAGGGACTTACTGAAGCAAGGTATTATTCGCCCAAGCACAAGTTCCTTTTCTTCACCAGTTCTTCTTGTCCGCAAAAAAGATGGGTCATGGCGCCTATGCATTGACTTTCGATCACTTAATCACCTCACCATCAAGGATAAGTTTCCAATTCCTATTGTTGATGAGCTTCTTGATGAGCTTCATGGTGCTCAATTTTTCTCCAAGTTGGATCTTCGCTCTGGGTATCATCAAATTCGGGTTCATGAGGATGATATCCCTACAACAGCTTTCCACACACATGATGGCCACTATGAGTTTTTGGTCATGCCCTTTGGTCTCACTAATGCTCCTTCCAAGGGTCGTCTGGTGCTTCCCCAGAACACAGCTCTTCAACAAGCTATCTTCTATGAACTCCATGCTTCTCCGTCAGCTGGGCACTCTGGTTTTCTCAAAACGTATGAATGGGAACGGCTCAAATTCTTTTGGTAGGGCATGAAAAGGACAATTCAAGAGATGGTGGCTGAATGTGATACCTGCCAGCGCAATAAGGGTGAAACAACACCCCTTCCAGGATTGCTTGAACCCTTGCCCATACCTACCCGGATATGGACAGATATTTCTATGGATTTCATTGAAGGGCTCCCTAAATCTGGAGGGAAGACTGTGATTTTGGTTGTGGTTGATCGCCTGTCCAAATATAGTCATTTTTGTGCTCTCATCCATCCCTATACAATCTCCTCCGTTGCTCAAATTTTCCTGGACCAGATCTTTCGTCTTCATGGAATGCCTTCTTCCATTGTCTCGGATCGTGATGCGACTTTCACCAGTCATTTTTGGACAGAACTCTTTCACCACACTGGCACCAAACTGAAGATGAGTTCAGGTTATCACCCCCAAACAAATGGTCAGACTGAAATTATCAATAAATGCTTGGAAACTTATCTTCGTTGCTTCTCCTTTGAGAAACAACATTAGTGGGTAAAGTGGCTCCCTCTCGCTGAATGGTGGTACAATACCTCTTACCACACTGCCTCTAAAATGACTCCATATGAAGCAGTTTATGGTCAGGCACCACCAGTTCTTCTTCCTTACACCCCCAGCAGTTCTCCAGTTCAGGAAGTTGACGCGGTCCTTCGAAAGCACGATGAGGTTCTTCGCATTTTGCGCGAAAATATTCACATGGCAAGAAATCGCATGAAGCAACAAGCTGATTAGCACCATTTTGAGTGCACTTTTGAAGCTAGTGATATGGTTTTTCTTCATCTCCAGCCTTACAAGCAATCCTCACTAAAACTCAAAGGGCGTCATAAGCTCGCTCCAAAGTTCTATGGGCCATATAGGATTCTTTAGAATATTGGGTCTGTTGCTTATAAATTGGAACTTCCGCCTTCTTCCCATATTCATCTAGTATTTCATGTCTCTTGTCTGAAGAAATTTCTTGGCACCAACATCAAAGGCCAAACTATTTTACCAGAATTGGATAGTGAAGGATCCATCTTTTTGGAGCCAGAGGCTATCCTCAATAAGCGCACTCGTCAGCTTCGCTCTCGCTCTATCACCGAGGTCTTAATTCAATGGCACGGAATGCAGCCCGAGGATGCTACGTGGGAACCACTCCTTCAGATTCAACGCCAATTTCCACATCTAAAGCTTTGAGGAAAAAGCTGTTTCTAAGGGGGAGGGGATGTTAGGAACCCATGTCAATCCTTCTCTTTACCGTGTTAGTATATTGTTGTTGGACGCATATGCTTTGTAAGTCGTCCCATAGTAATTGTTGATCCATAGTTTGTGTTATTGTTGTTGGGTGCATATGCTTTGTAAGCCGCCTATAGTATTTGTCGATCCATAGTTTATATTGGCCCATGGTTTTGACCCATAGTATTGGCGCCTATTTTTAGTATATAAGTGTGTGTTGAGGCCAAGGAAGGCACCGTGAAGTTATTTTGTATTGAGCTTGCTCAAAGGAGGTTTCCCCCTCAAAGTGGCCTACGATTAATATAAAAGTGATTTTGAGTTCTTCTGCTATATCGTATATTTTGATTAATTATTTGCTGCAGGGTCCTCACTGACTATGTAGAAGATTTTGCTTCTTCTTCATTTTGAACAACTTCATCAGAGAGAGTGGAGGATGATATTTTTTATCAAGAGTGATTATTGTGCCGGATATTATCTCCAAAGTGCTATTATGATCCTCATCAATCACTCCAAAGGTTCTATCCAATCTTGTCCAAATTTCCTTCAGGTCTTCAATAGATCTACTAAGGTAGTGCAAGTTAGAAGAAAGACCCATTACTATTGTTCCAAAATCTCCATCACATTTATTCAGCTATTCATTCTCACTAAAACACTCTTTACCGAGTCCAATAGACACCCTATAGAGACCTTGTCTCATCAGAGATGTAATCATCTTCTTCTTCCATTCTGAATAGTTTGAGAATAGAGAGAGATTCAGAGGAAGTGATGAATCCATTCGAAGTTGTACCTGCAAAAAACACAAAAGGGGCACTATAAGGTTGACAACCTACACATTTCAGGTTTTCATCACACCCCGCATAGTTGATCAAGCAAGCTTGATCAACAATTCCTTTACTTGGGGTATTAAATGGTTAACCTTCTGCTTCTGGTGCAGAGCTGAAAGGAGCAATTTTGCTCAAAAATGATCCAATAGGAGATCTGACGAGGAGAAGTGCCTTGTACACCGAGGCTCTAATGCCATATTAAATTGAGCACATAGATCTGTGGAAAAACACACAACTCACAAGATAGATCACACAATTTACTCAGTTATTGAACAATGAAACAGTGCAAAAATGGCTTGCAGCTATGAATTCTTTTCATTAATCAAAGAGTAATTAGATAATAATTACAATGAAGTGCAATGGCTTTAATAGCCACAAGAAATTTGAATCTACATGAGGAAATTCAAATTGATTAGACTCTACTTGACTGCAGGTAACTAAGACCTTCTCTAAATCACTATCAGAGGACTCAATAGTTAACCAACCTTGTCTAAACCATAACCAGAGTTCATCGGAGCTCTTAAAAACAACTCAAGTGTTACATTCAGTGTTGACTAAGGCCAATTGATTGTGGTAGGTGAGAAATGTGCCCCTCCTGAGTGCAGTCATGTAAACCTATCACTAACTAAATGTAGAGGACTAGAACTGAATGTAACTGACTCCTAACTTAGCTTGACTAGTCATCAACTGAACTGAACTGACCTTGGTTGGTTTCAGCACTCCCAGTGGCTCCTAAATTGTAGGGATTGGTATAGGAGGCTCCTAAGCTAATGCAATCAAGTGCAATCAGTGGTAGTAGGCCTCAATTAGTGTTCCCCACACTTTAGTAACTGAAACATGTGCCCCAATTAGGCCAACTGGACCCAATGGTGCTAGTGACTAAAAATAGACTGGATGGACTCCTGATTTAGACATATGACCAAATTGGACAAGGGAGTATTAATAATCCTCACAGTGCATGTTTACATCCTAAACATGTTTTGATTATATGACAATTTTTATCTAGTATTCTAACTCTATTTCACATTTATAGTGTTTTTAGATCATGTTCTATATGCATGAAATTTATATGACTGTTATGTTTTATGTTGTATATATGTATGTTCATTTTTATGTTGTATATATGTATGTCAGCAATGAGGAAAAATGTTCTCACAGGAATTTGTGGTCCTTTTCCATACTATATCATACGACCACATGGCAAAGGAGCACGATTCCTATAAGAACACATGGAAACACATTATATCCTCATTGCTTTCAGGAATACAAGTTTCCTAAGAATTTCCACATTCTCATTATTTATGTGTAAATGATTTTCTAATAAAAAAATTTTGTTTACTTTGAAAAAAATTAGTTGAATATTTGTATATATATCATATGGTATCTTCTTGTTCTTAGGTTAAATAGAAGTTTAAATGTGTTGTGTTTTATGTAGTTGCTATTGTTTCAAGTATGTTACCATAGATATGTATTGGGTATGGTAAATTGAGAGTGTTTTGAGGCAAAGAGGGGCTAGATGGGATTCCACCTTCACTTGGTTGGCCTTGTTCAGTAAACAATACATTATTATTGAAACAAAGAGAAGCTCATACAAGTATTCACCTTTGATGTTTTAAGAGTATGATACATGTTGGTTTGAATATGTATTTATTATTTCTGTCATGTCCCAAATTTTGCATTGGGTCACAATTCCCTAATCACATTTTCCATATTCATGAGAATTTTTCAAATTGATACTAAGGGTCAAATAATTGCCAAGGAGGAGAATTACTAGTTTCCTAGCCTTGGGGGTGGAAGCTTTGGGATTTGGAATAAGGGGGATAGTAAATGATGTTTGAACATTAGAAGGGCATAAATATTTAATAAAGGGGATAAATAAATAAATACAAGGGAAAATAAAAGTGGCAATTGATCATGAAGACACTATTAATTTGTCACAGTGGTCTAGGAATTGAAAACACGGTCTCACAAAGAATATAGACAAATATGCATAAAATTGTCAAAATGGTGCTGCAATGGAAGTAGCAGCTCTATATAATCAAATGAAAGAATGATGATACAATACAATAATCATGCCAGATGCATGAATGCCAAGACAATTCAAATTCCCAAGGAGGTCATTCAAATTGAATGAGTGAGTCTAGCTTAATTCAATGTAAGCCACAATGAACATTCAAGTTAATCACTGATCAAAACCCTAATTGAATTAACAGAGTCCTAATAGAAGTTGGAGTGCAATAAATGACTGATTCTAACTGAAAGTAACTCAGACACATGTCATTGCAAGCCAACCAACAAGTGGTAGCGCATCAATAACTCCAATGAACCCCGATGAGGTTAACTGAAGTCTAATTGACCATCAAAAGTGGTTGGAGGGCACCCCTGTTCACTCCGGTTCATTAAATATTAATTAAATAGAAATTTAATGAAAGGAAGCGCCTTCACTGCTCTTTTTAACTAATTGTAACCATTAGTTATCAATTAAATGCATTTATGACACTCAGATCACCCCCGGAGTGCTCCAGTTAGCCTCCCTGAATGAAAGAGAAGGATTAGTTGGCTTCCTTGACTAAAGGTAGGCATAGGTGTGCTGATGCTGATGTCATATAGTGCTCCTCTGATGTCAATCAAGTCAATAAAACTTAGTATAGTGGTTTAACTAGGCCAAATTTGTTAGATTTTAACATTAAGCTAGAATAACATTAGGATATTTAATTGAGAGAACAACAAGCACATCAATAAAACATAAGAGACAATGAACACAATGTTTTTCCTCAGGGAAACCATAAATGGAGAATACCCTGCAAATTCCTCAGAGATAGAATCAACACCAAAAGTGAAACCCAAAAATAGTAAGATGATCTCCCGGTAGCAGTAACCTATTTCTTCCTTGCCCCGGTGTCTTTCTCTTTCTCAACTATGTGCTATAACTGAGTGTGAGTGAGTGTGTGATAAATAGAGAGGCTAGCTCTCTATTTATACTAATTCCCAACTTGACTAAACCCTACTAGGGTCGACTTCACTAGGTGAGTCTAACAACCCTAGTGCCCTAGAACTACGGGGACTTTAACCCTTGAACAATAGGAGGGTTTCCCACCTTGAATTGACATGACTTGTTTACATTATAGAAAATCCTGATAGGAACCTCGGGGCATGGCATGACTCAATTACATTACAAATAAATCCCAGAATAAACATCAGGTTACAATACATAAAATATATGGATGAATACATTCTGAAGTTACAATTACATCACCACTCCCTCTTAACTAGGAAGGTATTCTCTCGACACAATTTATCAGCACAAGTATTCTTCTCTATATCATATGTATCATCATCGAGTCCTCATCATTTTCATCTTCAAGTCATCTATATCTTCAAGTCATCTTCATCTTCAAGTCATGTTCATCTGGATCTGGATCATCACTTGATCTAGATCATCATCACTGGATCTGGATCATCTCTAGAGCATCATCACTAGATATTCATGGGTGCTATCTCATGATTCTTCTCGTCATAGGAATTTCTATAGAGCCAGCCCTTTTTCATGTTGATTGTAGGCCTAGCCTCCATGTAGGTCTTCTTCCAGCACTTATATCTGACCCTAATTCAGAATGGCCCACCCAGCACTTATATCTAATCATGTAGGAACCAATACTATAATCATATCAAAAAGGCACACCCAACACTCACATCTAACCATGTGGGAACACCTCCCACAACCCTGTCAAAAAGGCCCAGCACTTACATCTATTAACCAATGTCGGAAAGGCTCAGCACTTACACTCGGCCATGCGAGGAACCAATCCTCCATGCCGAAAGGCCCTGCACTTACATCTGACAACCAATGTCAGAAGGGCTCAGCACTTATATTCGACCATGCAAGGAACCAATCCTTCATGCCAAAATGGCTCTGCACTTACATCTGACAACCAATGTTAGAAGGGATTGCAGTCACATCTGATCATGTAGGAACCAATCCAGCTACCAGGTAACTGACCCAGTGCCTCCATTCCAAGAATGGCATTCAATGCTTACTTCTGATCATGTAGGAACCAATCCTACAGTCACATCAGAATGGCTTAGCACTCACATCTGACATTGAAGGAACCAATCCTCTCACCATGATAGAATGGCTTAGCCCTTACATCTAACCATGGAAGGAACCAATCCTCTCACCATGTTGGAATGGCTCTGAGTCTTATCATTTCCCCTTGGAGGAAACCTTGATCTAGAGAACACCAAGCTTCTCCCTAAAGTACTCAAACTTCACCCTAGCCAATGGCTTTGTCAACACATCAGCTATATGTTCCTCCGTCACAACATATTGGAGCTTCACTGCTCTCCTCTGCACCATATCCTTGATATAGTGATACTTGAACTCGATATGATTCGACTTGTCCTGGAACACTGGATTCTCTGACAGCTTCACATAGCTATGGTTGTCACAATGTATACAAGTAGCATCCATATGGAGATCAAATAAATCAGATAGTAGCTTCCGCAGCCATACTTCCTCACAACTAGATGAACAAGTTGTGACATACTCTGCTTCATCTATACTCAGTGCCACACAGGATTGCTTCCTACTAAACCAAGAGATCACACCTAATCCCATACTAAAGCAACACCCTGAAGTGCTCTTCCTATTGATGGAACTGCTTGCCCAAACTGAATCAACATAACCTTCCAGGTTAATCTTCTGATTCGCCTCATACTTGAGCCCATAATCAATTGTACCCCTC
This sequence comes from Pseudotsuga menziesii, assembly GCA_001517045.1. Taxonomy (NCBI): domain Eukaryota; kingdom Viridiplantae; phylum Streptophyta; class Pinopsida; order Pinales; family Pinaceae; genus Pseudotsuga; species Pseudotsuga menziesii. The sequence goes on along the minus strand of LPNX010910753.1, from coordinate 14,476 downwards.
AGGTACCTCAGAATATGCTTTGCAACAATCAAGTGAACATGTCTCAGATCTATCAAGAACTGGCTCAAGGTGTTCACAGCAAAGCAAATGTCTGGTCTCGTGTTCATCAAATACATCAAGGACCCAATCATCTGACGATACATCGTAGCATCAACCGTCTCTGATGAAGGATCACTCAATAGCTTTAGGTTCGATGCCATAGGTGTGGTCATGGCCTTGCAGTACATCATCCCAAACCTATTTAGGATCTCTACTGCATACTTCCCTTGTCCAAGGGAGATTCCATCCACATTCTGCCACACTTCCATGCCTAGAAAATAATGCATCATACCCAAGTCCTTCATTTCAAACTTAGCAGCAAGCTTTCTCTTCATATCAGTAATCAACCCATCCATACCCATTACAAACAGATCATCTACATATAGTTGGAGCATCATTGGGTTTCCATCTTCAACCTTGTAGTAAAGTTTGGAATCTGCTTTACTCTTGGTAAATCCCAAACTGGATAGAAAGTTGTCAATTCTACCGTACCATGTCCTGGGTTCTTGTTTCAAACCGTACATGTCTTTCTTCAATCTGCACACATGAGACTCCCTATCATGTGTCTCAAAACTGAGTGGCTATTCTACATACACTTCCTCTTCCACTACACCATTCAAGAAAGCAGTATTGACATACATTTGGTGTATCTTCCATTTCATCACTGCAGCCAGAGCAAGTACCGATCTGATGGAAGTGTATCTGGCTACAGGTGCAAAGGTTTCTTCATAGTCTATTCCTTCTTTCTGTGAGAAACCAAGAGCCACGAGTCTTGCCTTATATTTCTATATGCTACCATCTACAACATGCTTGATCTTGTAGATCCATTTGGAAGTTACAACCGACTTCCCTTCTGGTCTTGGGAAAACATCCCAAACATCGTTCTTCATGATCGATTGATACTCTTCGATCATAGCATCCTTCCATTATTTTATTTCTGCCGCTTGTTCATAATTGGAAGGTTCTTCATTGATAAAGTCACATAGTACAGCTACATATCCGGAGCAGGATCTAGTTCTCTTTCTTTCTCTGTGATTCTCTTCTAGATCCCCATATCTTTCTGCACCTTGGATAATTTCTCATACCCAAGCAGGTTTCCTCTTGTGAGGATTCTTCTCTTGAGGTGGATCTACAGGTCTTTGTGGTTCTTGAAATTCTCAATCTTCTTCTTGAATTTTTTCATTCATGGTTGTATCATGAATTCTGGGTGCTTTTGCTTCTTCAGGATCTTCAGCAGGTATCTTTCTAGATTTGTTGTAAGATGTGTCTTTGTCAAATGTCACATCCCTGCTGATGTCGATCTTCTTGAATCCTGGGAAATATATTCTGTAAGCCTTTGAGCTTTCAGAGTATCCCACAAATATACCCTTCTTTCCTGAAGGATATAGTTTTGATCTCTTCTCTTTTGGAATGTGTATGTACACTGGACAGCCGAATATTCTGAGATGGTTGACTTCTGGTTTCTTGCTAGAAAATACTTCTTGAGGTGTCTTGTTCTCAAGTACTCTGTGTGGAGTACGGTTCTATACATACACCGTTGTTCTGGCAACTTCTGCCCATAGATGCATGGGAAGATCTTGATCACGAAGCATTGATCTTGTAGCTTCCATGATAGTTCTATTCTTCCTTTCTGCAACCCCATTCTGTTGTGGATTATATGGAGTGGATAACTCCCTCTTAATCCCTGATTCTTTGCATAAGTCTTTAAATTCATTTGTTGTGAATTCTCCTCCATTATCTGATCGAAAGGTCTTGATCTTCTTTTATGTGTGGTTCTCGATCAAGGCTTTGAATTCCTTGAACTTGCTGAAAACTTCATCTTTGTTCTTCATGAAGTAAATCCATGCTTTCCTAGAAAAGTCATCAATAAAAGAAACATAGTATACATACTCGCTTAGTGAACTTGATGACATTGGTCTGCATACATCAGAGTGGATGATTTCCAAGATTCCTTTTGCCTTTCTCTCGCTACTTGGAAATGTCTTCTTTGTATTCTTTCCTTTCGCACATCCTTTACAGACCCCTTCATGTTTTACTTGAATTTATGGAAGACCTTCAACAACTTTGCTTGCAAGTGGTAGTGCTCTGTAATGCACATGTGCAAGCCTTTTATGCCAAAGTTGATTTGGCTCTACTGTGTTATGGACCAAAGCTTGTTCTGGATGGCCCTTTAATTTGTATAATCATTTTTCTTGTTATCCAATCACTATTGCATCATCAATAGGCTTTCCTCTTGACCACATGAGGACTTGGCCATCTACAAATGCAACCCTCATGCCTTTTGCATCAGTGCCGATATGGATAGAAGATTCTTCTTTAGTCCTGGTACAAACATGACATCCTTCATTTTCATAGACTTTCTGGAGTCTATCTTGTAGGAGGATTCACCACTACCTTTTATGGGATATTGGTAGTCATCCCCAAGTTTCACCTTATGGGGTGAATTATGTTCGGATAGTTTCTCAAAGGATTCCTTGAAAACTGTAATGTGTTTGGAATCCCCACTGTCAATAAGCCAATATTTGCTTCCATGAGTGTCAGTTCTTGTGAGAGAGGAGATTAGAACATATCCATATTCACTTGAAGAGTCTTCACTTTCTTGTTTTACTCTCTTCCTAGGAGGATCATCATCCTCAGTAGTGTGAGAATGATGTCTTCTTTTGGAGTTCTTCTTCTTCTTGGATCCATTCTTATTCATGGGAAAATTTCTAGCAAAGTGTCCTATTTCATCGCATGTATAACATCTGAGTTTGGATGGATCCCTTCTTACGGGATTTTTTTCTGATGATAATGCTTACCTTGGTGATGATGATTTTCCCTTCTACCTTTCCTGGAGTGTACTGTGAGAGCTTGATCTTCACTTCCCATATTTTCTTCTCGAGCTGCTATCGAGCTTCTTCTTGTGAACATTCTTCCCACAATCTACTGAACTTGACTAACTTCTTTCTAGCACAAATTCCTTGGATGAAAGAATCCCATGACCTAGGGAGGCCATTCAAGGTTGTCATCACAATTTCTGCATTCTCCACTTCTTCATCTACTGCTTCCAGCTGTTCTTTGATCTGGTAGACCCTTGTGAAGTGTTACCACCTAAGTTATACTTAGTGGTTTTTTATCAAGAGATCCTGGTGAACCGGACATGTTTAACTTGTTCAGAATTCAGAAGACCCATGGAAGTACTTATGGGAAGTGCTTGTTGTACTATAGCACATGTTCATACCCCATGGGGGAGTTGTAATAAATGTTCTAGCATGATAGTGTCTGTAAAAGACTCGGTATCTTAGACTTTATTTGTCAATCCGATCATCCCAGGGTGTTTTTTCCCTTGGTTATTATTGGTTGTTGAATAAACGACTGATAATTTCTGAGTTTTTCACTCCATACCTCCAAAGTAGGGGTGGTCGGCTTGGCATTTAGGCCTATTGAGGTTATTAGAGTCTATGTGTCAATGTATAAGCATGCTAGACATCATGATCAAGTCATATGAACATGTCTAAGTCCCCCTAGGTGTTTTTCAATTTTTCAAATTTTTAGTTTTTTCAGTGTTTTTATTAAAAATTTAATTTTTCCAAAACTTAGGCTATTTTTTAATAGTTCAATTGGAAAAATTGATTTGGTAATAAAAGTGGGCCAAATAGTCAGTTTCAGTCATGTAGGTGCTCATTTTCAAACTAAGAGCACCATGCAAACCCATGGACCCACTATTTCCTAGTTTTGAGTGATTTTCCATCACTCAGGTCAGAAAGCCCCAAAAATCAATTATTGATTATTTTAATTAATAAATTGATGAATAATGGAGCAAATCCAAAATCACAAATCAGTGGATTCTCAGCCGATTTGATTGAAATCAGTCAGATCTAAAGCAGATTGACTGGATCTGACAAATCCTTGACTGAAGGAGGTGATCAAATCAGATCCAGAGTTGATCTTCAGCTGTCTTCATGGGGAATTGTGCCCTCTCTCTCTCCTCCACACGTGTGGACTCTCCTGAATGCTCTGTGGACTGATGTGTCGGTGTATGGGTTGATGTGTCAGCTCAATCAAGCCCTTGGTTGACAAGTAGGCTCAGTTCAGCTTCAGTTCTACATTGATGGACTCTCCATCAACTGATTTCATCTGATTCCATGAGGAATTGCACCCCCCCTGGGTTGGATGTCCTGTATTTTGTATATATCCAAGCACAACCTCCTCTTCCAAGCTAGTTAGAACTAGGATTGAGGTGCTTCTGCTATTGTACTATTGTTATTGTTCATTTGAAATAAATAGAAGCTTTGGAGGCAAGATGGTGTTGTGCCATTGTATGTGTGGATGATGATTGCCATTATTTTACTGAGGTAACCTATATCTGTGTTCATGATTTGCTAAATTGCTTGTAGATCCGTTGTTAAGATTGATAATAAGATTATTATAATCTTGATAGGAAAGGTGCTTTTTAATAAGTTTATTGGCCATCTCTTTCCTTTGATGCATGTTTAGAGATCTAGATTCAACATGTCCTATAAGCTTATATGCATGTTATTTTGAATCTCTATGTATGTACAAATCGGATCTCACAAGTTTTTCGGCAAGTTTCCTGATTTCAGCTGAGCTACAGGTTCCTACATTGGAGAGGATGCTGATCTAGTTTTCTTCTTCACTCTCTCCAAAACCTTCCAAAGGAAATATTCCCTCGACATTCCACCTGAAAGCTCCACTGTGGATCTTCAAGGAAACCAACATTTCTCTCCTCCTCTTCCTCCCTCAAGATCAACTCTTTTACCCGGTTACTTTGTTCATAGCTTTGATTTTGTTTAGATCTATCATATTAAAAGTAATTTAAAAATAGATCTATCCTCTCAAAGCTCATAGTCTAGATATTTCTCTTAAAAGGTTTCATAAGCTTTCTAGATCTAGCTTTAGGGAAATCGTCCTTTTTTCCATGTAATTTTAAAGAAAATTTGTAGCTTGCATGCATTTGATTTCTGTTTGCTGTATGTTAAAAGTTCATATTCTGCAATAAAATTGCACATCTTATTGGCTTCCCAAAAGGCAAGCCAAGATCCCAAGGAAAGCCTGCTTTCCTTGGTTCCTGTTTTCCCTTTTTAACTTGTTTTCAGATTACCTTTTTTTGGTTAAAAGTGAGCTGAACCAAAGGTACTTCCAGAGTGCTTTTGGGAATATTTTAGTCTGATATTCTTGCTGGTTTTTAGCAGTTTTGACAGAAAATAAAGGAAGCTGTTGTTCGGAGGTGGCCTCAGGAGCGTTCAAATCCCCCCAAGGGTCTCCCATTTGACTAAAACCTTTAATTTTCGCACTTTGTAAGCTCTTGATTTCATTCCATATAAGGATCAAGAGGAATTATATCAGTTCTCTGATATTTTAACTGCTGTTAATAAAAATATTTTTTTTGAATAGGCTCTTTCGAGCCCATTCCCCATCCCCCCTTGGGGGGTTTGCGTCGGTGTCCCTTTTGTTGCTTTTTGCTCATTTGTTTTCAAACTAGTATTGATCTAATCTGCATGGTAGTATACTTTATTTCATTATCAATTTCATATTCCATATTTTATATTTCAAAGTAATCGTAATACTTACCCCACGACTTCCCGATTGACCCGAAAGGGTAAAGAGATTCGTGGTAGGACTAATTAGGAAACTAGAATTGTGTATCTGTTTTCTTTTTCTTATCATTTGTTTTTCATATATTATAAAATTAACCCCTCCTCGATTCCCCGATTGAGATGCACTTGGATCGAAAGAGGTTCCTGGAGGGTTTTCTTTTAAACAAGAACACCCATTGAAAATTTATTAAAATTGACAAGACTCCGGTGTGTATGCTCTACACTTGGCTGCGGTTCGTCAGATCAGTCAAGCTATATCAAAATCACTTGAGTGAATAGTATAATTAGGACTCACTCTCCCAAATTAACAAACCAATAAGTGAAAATACAACACCTAGATCAAACCATCATGGTGGCAAAATACCCAAAGGAAGAGGGAACTTCTGAAAAGTGACCTCGGGGCGCCGATCTCTGTCACACCCTAACGGGTGCGTTATGAACAATAGCCCCAGAGACTCCATTTCATCCCACATATTCCTTGCAAGTAGCCGTGAAGGTTTAGTTTTGGACATACTCCAAGTACTCTCGGGTATATCTGGAGTCCCCCCTTTCGCCTAATTTTAATCAACTCACACTTCAAATTTAACTTAAAACGTACCAAGAGGCAATTGCAAAACATTCACTCCAAGCACATGCAAGTACATTGATCTTATTTTTGGCTCCATTCTAAGGCACTGGTTATTTTCTTGCTTTATATATATATTGTGTCTCAGCATTGTGCTTTCATGTGTTCATTTTTGTATCTTGCCATCTTTGATTGTCCATAGTTAAATCTGGAATTCCTAAGTAACTCATTCAGTTTAACATCACCTTACTAAGTAAATTATCCTTAGTAACATAATAAGGTCTACCCCCCTTGGCTTTGTTAGGAGTTGAGCCTAAACGGAGGAGTCAAGAACAAGGTGACAGCCTTGATTCGAGACTTGCCCCCAAGGACACTCTGAGTGGCTTGAATATTTCTGCCACGTGACCCAAGTGTGTGAAAGGCGAAAACATTTTTTGGCACCATTGCCGGGGATAAATATTTTTATTCCTGAGTACGACTTAGCTTAACTTTTTTCTAAACAACTAAAAAGATAAAAACTTTTGATTGATCTAGTCTTTTAAAAAACATAAAAATTAAAACTCGATCCATCTGGCGACTCCACTGCCTAACATCCCTTCAAGAATTTCTACCTGAAGAAACTGTTGACAATTATTCAATCCTCTCCCTGATCCCTAAAGGTTTATTAGGAAAATATTGAATAGGTAGACTTCTTGTAGAAACCTTGAAGATTTAGGAGACCAATCCCTCTCAGATATCCATCACATATTTGTAGAGAGTCATACCTTCCAATCTCAAGAAATGACGGAATTTTACAAACCCCTTGACTTTTCTCAGATAGCAGGTGCTCCTCATGACATTCTGAATGATGCTATCAAGAAGCTCCTCATATTCGAGGGAAATAATGCCACCACTGCCAAGACTCACCTCCAAAAGTTTGAAAAGCACCTGGTCAGTTACTGCAATAATGCTGCCTCTAACCATGAAGATGTCAAAATGAAGCTCTTTGTTTTATCCTTAGAGGATGATGCTGTGGAATGGTATGCCAACGTAGGTGATGATTCATATAAAACCCTTAATGAATTCCTAGAAGGTTTTAAGAAGAAATGGGGGGAAAAGAAAGAACCAAGACATTTGCTTGCTGCCCTTCATAATATAAAGAAGATGGAAAATGAAACCATTGATGAATTTAATACTAAGTTTAGATGTGTGGTTGCGGACCTCCCTAGAGAAATCAAGCCAAGGGATGCCTCCATCCTCATATCTTACATCGAATCTTTCACTGGTGATTCGAGGTACCGGTTAAGGGACAAAGATCCAACCGATCTAAAAACTGCTCAGGATCTATCTGAGAAAATAGAAAAGAATATGCAATCTTCGAGCAAATCCAACATCCCAGGTTACACTAGGGGAAACACTTCGTACAACAAAGAGAAGGGAAAGGCCATTGAATTAGAGGAAAAGGCAACCTCTAAAGACCCCATGGAAAAAGTATCTAGCCTGATGGAAAAATGGTTACTAGTCAGAACCAACTCATGGAAAGCCAATCTGTACAATTGAATAATATTCAGAACAGAATAATCGCACTGGAAAGAAACAATGGACCTAGGAACTTTCAGCCTAAATAGAATCAGGTGTATCAGAAGAAAGCTCCTCAACATGAACCTAGGATTCCAAACTAGTTAGACTCAACTAACCTGGTAGAAGAAGTCATTCCATGGTGTAGACCTTGTGATCAATTCCACCCATAAAGCACTTGCTATATAGCAAACCAAGTTATAGAACATGGAATGGCGGAGGTCAGTAATCAAGAAACAACATTAGGTGAGTCTGATCATGTGTACATGGTAGGCTGAACCTATCCTTTATTAAACTAGCATTGGCAGTAGGCCACTGATTATGGTTTCGAGAAGGATCTCCTTTCCAACTTTTATGGTGTAATGCCTTCTCCGAAAGAAATTAAGGAAATGAAGGAGGCCAAGTTCAAGGGAGCTATGTATCAAAGAAGAGAGAAGCCATCACTGTCTAAACAGTACAAGCCAAAGGTAACCACTCCCCCCCTCCCAGATCCTCCTATTGTCCCTGAGTCAAATATTGATATGGGAGAATGGATAAGTAGTGCTAAGATTCATGTTTATGCAACTGATGTCCTTAAAATTCTTGGTCAAAAAGAAAATTTGTTGAAAGCCTTAGAGGATAGTCAAAGTAAAGCTCATAATATTATCAAAGAGGATCCTCTTCCTAATAACAATGCTATATTTGAAGCTGAACATATTGAACCTATAGATATGCCTATAGTCCTCAACAGTGTTGATCCGAGAAGAGAAGACCACCCACCTTTTTATGTCTCCCTATTAGTTGATAAACTTCTCCTTCATAACTATATGTTAGATTCAGATGCTTCATCAAATGTCATGACAAGAAAAGTAATGGAGCAGCTAAATCTAAGGGTCACCCGACCCTACCACAATGTTTGTGCCATGGATGCAAGAGAAGTTGAAGTGGTAGGAATAATCTTAAATTTACAGGTTAATTTGGCTAAGTATCCTGATATCGACATGTCGATGGATGTGGTGGTGATAGATGTTCCAGATAATTGGGGTATGCTGCTATCCAGAAAATGGGCCGCAACTCTTGGTGGGCACATTCAAATGGATTGGACATATGCTACTATACCTGCATTAGAGAACACTAGGGTGATTCTCCACAGAGAAAAGCTGAGGAAACGACATGTAGAAAACCCTAAGAAGCCCATAAATGAATTTGTTCATTTCACTGATAATTTTGGAAACTATGCTATTTTGTCAAATTTCATGGCCCCTATTAAGGAAACATTAAAAATGAAAAGATCGATGAATTTTGGCAAATGTACTTTGACGGGGCTTATTCCAAAACCAAAAAGGGTGCGGGCATCATGATCATCTCTCCTTCAGATAAAATCTACAATTTTGCGTTCAGGTTAGAGTTTGAAGCATCAAACAATGTAGCCGAGTATGAGGCATTGCTCCTAGGGTTAGAAACTGCTAAATATATGGGGATAAAAATGTTGAACATAAAGGGTGATTCAGATCTACTTGTCCTCCAAATTAAGAATCAGTATCAATGCAAAAATGACAAACTAAGAAAGTATAGAAATGCCACATGGGACACTATGGAATGTTTTGATGCACTTAACATTCAAAAGGTCCATAGGGAAATGAATGGGTTAGCAGATAAATTGGTAGTAGCAGCATCCACCCTCCAGCCATCGGATGAAATGATTAATGGGAATAGAAAAATGGAAATTAATTTCAGACCTTCAATACCAAATAATATAGACCATTGGTAGGTGTTCAAAGATGATGAGCAACTCTTGAGATTCATCCACAATCTACAAGAGTTTGAAGGTTGCAAGATCAGTTATCAGCAAGAAGGTAAAGAGTATTAGGAGTGCGAGGATAATGAAGGGAATCACATCCTGAGTAGCCTTATATCTTTCGAGAATATTTTCGATCGATAGGATCATCATAAAAGACAAAAAGAAGAAATAAAAATTGGGAATTATATGGAAATAAACATAGGAACTGACAAGGATCCCAAGTTAATAAAAATTGGAAAGGGTACTTCGGAAAAGGAAAGGAACAATTTGATCAACTTAATCAAAGAGTATAGAGATGTGTTGGCCTTTAGTTATGATGAGCTTAAAGCCTATAGGGAGGATGTGTTTCAACACACCATTCCCCTCACAGAAGAAGCTAAGGAGGTCAAACCTTTCCAACAAAAACTTAGGCGAATAAATCCTAAGTTGGCCCCCATTGTGCAGAAGTAACTTCAGAAGATGTTAGCGGCAGGGATTATAGCACCTACAAGACATTCATATTGGTGCTCCAACTTAGTTGTTGTCAGAAAAAAGAATGGGTCAATTAGAATATGTATATATTTTAGAAATCTGAATACATCATGCCTCAAAGATAATTACCCATTACCCGACATGGAAACATTGCTTCAAAGAGTAACAGGATCAAGAATGGTGTCCATGTTGGATGGCTTTTCCGGTTATAACTAGGTGTTGGTAAATAAGGATGATCAACATAAGACTACATTCACCACACCTTAGGGTACCTATAAATTTCTAAGAATGCCTTTTGGCTTATTGAATGCTGGTGCCACCTTCCAAAGAGCCATGGATTTTTCCTTCAAAGAACTTATAGGAAAAATAATCGAAATATATCAAGATGACTTAACTATTTTTTCAAAGGAAAGATCCGACCACATAAGTCATCTTAGGCAGGTTTTTATAAGATGTCGGAAATATGGTATTTCCTTGAACTCCGCCAAGTCAATCTTTGGATTTGATGAAGGCAAGTTGTTGGGGCACATCATTTCTAAGGATGGTGTCAAGGTTGATCCTGAGAGAGTTGAAGCCATTAAGAAAGTCCCCTTGCCTCAGAATTTGAAATCTCTCCAGTCCTTTAATGGTCAAATCAATTTCATAAGAAGATTCATCCCAAATTTAGCAGAATTAATGAAACCTCTACAAAATTTATTAAAGAAAGATGCTAAGTTTGAGTGGATGGATGAAGGGAAAGTTGCATTCAAGTCTATAAAAATGCCATATCCATGTCCCTAGTCTTGATTAGTTTAGATTATTCGAAAGAATTCCAGATATTCTCCTTTGCCTCAGAAGACACCATTTCCGGTGTTTTGCTTCAAAAGAATAAGGAGGGACAAGAGCAACCTATATCCTTTATGAGTAGAGCCTTACAAAATTCAGAGTTGAAGTATACCACGATGGAGAAACAGGCCTATGCTCTTGTCAAGTCCCTTAAACATTTTAGAACTTATATAGGTTACTCCAAAATCATCGGATATGTACCTGTTG
>LPNX010910745.1:48464-79104 GCA_001517045.1 Pseudotsuga menziesii | reverse complement strand
GGCAAGAAAGAGCGAATTGCAAGACTGATTAGGAGAATCAGATACAAGGCCAACTCGTTCAGGAAGATTAAATATTTCCATATTCTTAGAAATCTTAATGTTCTGGCGGATTCGGCAGCCAATAAGTCCATAGCTATTGGTCTTAACGAGCTAAATGTAAATTCTGTTGTATCCATTGATATCCCTCCCTAGATATGCTACAGGCTATATGTCTGGTACAAGCTGAGCATTGGATGTTGGTTGTAATGTGTTCCTCCGTTCAGTATCTTCCTTACTGAGATCTTCATTATAATATAACCACTCTTGTTAAAAAAAAACAAATATTGATGCTTTCCTTTTCATAAAGAACTCCTGGTCATTGAAGTGTTCCTCAAATGAACGATTTGGATAAAATAAAGAGCACCTAGAACTATTTATGAACCCTGCAATAATCTCAAGAGTGCGTGGACGACCATCTATATATAACAGGTTCTTCTTGTTAAAGTTTCTAGAAACATAACCATTCATCCACACACTATACATGGAAATTCTATGCTTGTATTTAACAATATTCAAGTAATCATACCGACAATAGATAGCACCGCAAAATGGCATAAGTGCTACTAATTATTTAGGAGGAACAAGTACATGAGAAAGGATAATTAACCCAAGATTTGCATCATTAATATTAGACTTTCCAATTATAAACGATTACCACGAAAGGACAATTCGGTCCCAACATCAGGCACAGGTAGAGAATATGGCCAAGCACCATATAAAGCGTGGTTGTAAGAAGTTTCATATTTACTTTGCAAATTCACAAGAAGGGAGAAATCATCACTACCCTCCAACAATTAGACAAACATCGGTGTGTACTTATACATTTTTGCTCTCAACTCATGCAACCTTTTGGATCTTCTAGTAGAGATGGGTTGGGTGACATTCAAATCATATTTTAGATCACTAGAACTTTCAGTTGACTAAACATAAGCAGAGGGGTTCGTCAATTTAGGATGAGACATGGTTGTTTTGGCTTTCAACGTTTTCAAAAAAGAGCATAGGGAAGAGTTCTTGCGTGTATTTTCTATATCACCTATTGGATTCTTTACTGCAATAGGGGGTATTAGACCATAAGCCTTGGGTAGTATATCATTGGTGTAATGGGTGAATGTGACACGCCGAGGTTTCTTCTTCAACCCTTAACATTTTGAACAACCACACACAATTGGGTTGTCATAAAAGAGTTATAGCTCACACCGAATTACCGTCAATGAACCCGTATTGTGGTTTGAAGACGACATGTTACAATTTGTGAGCTAAAGTGGCTGCCCATTTTCATCTATGAACTTCTTGTGGTATCTTGCTCCTGATAAGAGATTACACCATTTTGGAACTAGTGGAATGTCTTGTGCATCTGAAATTGAACCTGAATCAAGATCTTGCAATAAAGAATAAATTGATATTTATATCCACATGGATAAGTAACATAAATTCAAATAAATAGTCAAAATATAAATAAAACATTAAATTACTAGGGATGGAAGGGAGAATTCATCAAACTTTGAACATGATGGAATGAGATGGAATCTAAATAATTGGCCTTTTGACACTACAAACTTTTCTCCCTACATTTGGTCCAAATAAACAATCAATAATATACGTCTCTACAATCCTATTTTTTTTCAATAACTATATTCCAATCTAACTTCCAATATAGTTTGGAAACCATTATGTAAGAATAAGGTAAGTTTAAGAAAAATATATATACTACGAAATATTGTAATTGATTTCGTTGAATAATAAAAGAAAATTTGAGATGAATATATAGTTTTAACTGGAACCACAAAAACCCAACATAAATTTTTTTAGCGGTGCGTCTATTCCAATATAAACGTATTGTTGCACTTTAACAGACTAAACGCACCAGTGCTCAACAAAGATAAACGCACCGTGAAAATAATATCCACAAAAGCTCCCTCGGGAGAAAATATCTGCTACATTTGGTAGCGGATATTTATACATGCCTTATACACAATTATTCAAAACCATGCGTGTCATAAACACAAATGCACTGGTGCGTTACATGTATACGCGCACTGATGAACGAGAATTTTTTTCAACTAATAGGATTCTGGTGCGTAATAACAATAAACACACAGTGGAAAATGCTACAAGCAATAAGGAACTCTCTTGGCAATTACATTGACAGAGCAGAACCAAAGGGCCCCTTGTTTTCCTATGCAAGGATCTGTGTTGAATTAGATCTAGAGAACGGCCTGCCAGAAGCCGTAAACTTATACATGGATGGATGGGAACACATGCAAAAGGTAGACTACGAGAAGCTACCGTTAAAGTGCAAGAAGTGCCATGAGTATGGTCACTTTGTCAAAAACTCTCCAAAGGTAGTTCAAGAAACCTTAGAAAAAAATCAAGAGGAAGGATGGCAGCAATCAAAAAGGGGAAGAAAAAATCCTCTAGTATCAAGTGAGGTGCAACAAAAGATAAGCAAGGAAAAGCCTAAAGAAGTAAAATAAGTCTCGACCAATAACCAATTCGAGGCACTGCTCATGGAAGAGGGAGAAATCCTCTCTTTGGAAATAATAACAATTGAAATAGAAGAAGAAGAATCCCATACAACCACGAGTGTCCCTCCTATGTCTTCTAGAAATAAAAGGAACGAAAAAGCTCCAGAAGGGTGTACAACATTAGGTGGAACTTGGGCATAGATGGTAAAACATAGCAAAGTCACGCCGCAGGGTTACTCTCTAGAATGATCACCTTCACAAGGATCACAAGAATCACATGAAGTATCCTTCCAACCAATTACAAGAGGAAGGAATTCACAGAGATGCCTAAGAGAGAAAGAAGCATAAAGAGAGTTAGAGCTAGGGAGATAGAGAAGTATCGAGGAAACAAAACTCTTCCAACACCCTAAAAATCTAGGAGGGGCAAGAACAGATGGAATATCCTGAGTAGGATCTCAATCAGTAAAAAAATGTTGAAAATCGTCTCTTGGAACTGCAGGGGTCTATGAGGCTTAAGCAAAGTAGAAGCAATAATCATCAAATCTGAGAGGCCAAACATAATGTTGCTCCAAGAGACAAAAATTACAGATGTGGAGGCTATGGCACTTTCATGTCATTTATGGAAAAACAACAAAGCTAACGCCATAGGCTCCAAAGGAGCATCCGATGGAATAGCCACCATAATCTTAGGTAAATTTTTGGTCAAATCAATCAGGGAAAGCCATCGCTGGTTATTGACAGAAATTCAGGAAAATGAGGACTTAATCCCTTTATATATATATATGTAATGTATACGGTCCAACACACTACAAGGACAAGACAACATTATGGGAAGATATCAAAAAACTAAAGCAGGAGTTGCATGGAAAAGATCGCATTATTGTCGGGGACTTCAATACCACTAAGTCACAATTTGAGAAACGAGGAAGAACAAAGGTCAGGGGCTCTTTTGGTGAGAAGATGGAGGACTTGATGGCGGATCTGGATCTGCTAGATATCCATTAAGGAATGGAAAGTACAATTGGAGCAATATAAGAACTAGAAGCAAGCATGTAGTGGCAAGGCTAGTCAGATTTCTGGTAAGCTCCAACTTCCTGCAAAAATACCTCCTCTCAACCTCTCTCGCTCTCCCTTCAACAGTCTCAGACCACAAACTAATAGCTCTGATTTTATCCCCTCTAGTCAATCTTGGGGCCATTCCCTTCATATTCAACTTGATCTAGCTGCATAATGCTAAAATTATGGAGTTAATCCAAAGGGAGTGGAATCTTGAACACTACGGATTTCCCAGTTACATCTGGGAATCAAAATTAAGATTAGTGTGAGATGCTTTAAAGAAATGGGTGAAGGAAGACTACAAGAATCCAAAGAAGCAAAAAAATAAACTCTAAAGTGAATTAGCGGTTATGCAATCTAGAATGGAAGCGGACGAGGTGACTACAGCGCATCTGAAGTGGGAGAAAGAGCTAAATAGAAAAATTCTAAATGTTGCAAGGCAGATAGAAGAGGTATGGAGAATAAAATCCAGACATACATGGTTGAAAGGTGGAGATAACAACACCGATTACTTTCACAAGCAAACCAAGGTTCATCCAAGTTACAATGTCATCAAAGAGCTGAAAGATAATTATGGAAACAAGATAACACGGCAGGAATATTAAAGGACCACGCCTTCATTCATTATCAATAATTCTATGTAGACATGGGTGAGACAGATCCAGAAGCACAAGTGGATTTACTCCATGGTATACCCTCGCTCATGAAAGATGCAGAGAATAGGGAGCTGGAGAAACCCATTATGGAGTACGATATAAGAAATGCAATCTGGTCACTCCATACTGATAAAGCACCGGGGCCAGATGATTTCACAATTAATTTTTACAGAGTAGCCTGGGATATAATAAAAGAAGATCTAAAAAAATGATAAAGTGGACAAGGAAAAAAGAGTAGATTGGTGGGGCCACTAAATCATCCTTCCTAGCTTTAATTCCAAAAGAAAATATTCCTCTTACATTTGATGGATTCAGATCAATCTCATTATGCAATACTTATATAAAATCCTGTCTAAAATATTAGCTACTAGATTGAAAATCATCATGGATTGTTTCATCTCAAATTCGCAAGGAGGCTTTGTAGCAGGGCGCCAGATTCTAGACAATATTATCATCGTTCAAGAATCTATACACTCTAGCATGGAAAGGAAGCAACAAGGTATGGCCATTAAACTGGACTTGGAAAATGCATTTGATAGAGTAAATCACTTTTTCTCTCTGAAATCATGTCCAAGTTTGGATTTTCCAAAAGATTTGTAAGATGGTTAAAAGCATGTATAAGCAGGCTGTGGATCACACCATTAGTAAAATAGTAGGCCTTCCAAATTATTTCGGGCAACCAGGGGGCTTCGATAAGGTTTCCCAATGTCTCCATTCCTCTACCTCCTAATGGCTTAAGCTATGAGCATAAAGCTACACCATTTGTAGGAGTCTGGTGATCCAAAAGGCTTGAAGATAGCCAAAGGAGTGAAAGCTGCCAACCATGCGCAGTTTGCTGATGATTCCATTATGTTAGGAGGATCATCTATTACAATTGTACAGAGATTCAAATGCGCTCTGTCTACTTTCCTCAAAGCAACCGATGGCAAAGTGAAATCAACCAAGTCCAAAGTTTACAGTTGAAACTACACCCCAGGAACGTTGGCAAAGATAGCAAGGACCCTTGGATTCGAAGGAAATGCAACATCAAATTCCTTCAATTACCTTGGGATCCCAATCTTCAAAGGGAAAAAAAGGGTTGTTGATTGGCAAGGGATGATAGACCAGATCAAGACTAAAATTAACTCATGGGGGACAAGGTGTCTTATTCCGGCTGGAAAGCTTATCCTTATCAATTCCATTCTTTCTGTCTACCCCATTTAGTCATGCTTGATCTCTCTTGCCCCCAAAAAAATTATGAAAGACTTTACAAAAGAAATCAGATGATTTATGTTGCAAGGAGAAAAATTAGACAAACGAAAAAAAAAATCATTTGGTGAATTGGGAAACTATTTGCCGACCAAAAATCTATGGAGGATCTGGAATACAAGATCCAAGCAAAATGAACTTAGCTCTTGGAGCTAAAATTCTATGGAGAATTGTAACAAGAAAAGGAGCGTGGTGGAAGGAAATCATTCAAAGAAAAACCTGAACGGAACCAGAAAGAGATGTGTGGACAATATCAACATGGATAGAAAAGGCTCGTCGATATGGGAGTTGTGTAAAAATGTCGCACATATCCTAACTGAGCTCTTGAATTGGACCCCAGGCAATGGGAAGGAAATAAAAATTTGGTCTGACAAATGTGGAACCGCTTCCCCTTCTAACCTACTACAGGTGTTCCCATATTTAAAACAGACCCTGGATAGCATGAATATCCACAGCCTTCACGATCTCTCCACCTGGACAAGCAACGAGAGGTGGGCCAATTGGCTCAATATGGATATTGACCAACTCAATACAGAATACCATGCACTCATTTCGGTGTTTTCAACTCCTGTCCACCGCGTGTTGAAGGATAAATGATGTTGGGGTAAATTGGGATGTTATACGGTGAAGGAAGGCTATAGATCAGTGGACGGTGATCATAGCAGCTACAACAATGATAGGAAGTGGAAGAATATTTGGAACAAAGATGGTATTCCCAAAATCAATGTGTTTTTTGGATACTAGCCCACCGCAAAATGCTAACAAGAGAGAACATAAGAAAAAAAGGAATGGAATTCCCATTGATATGTATTCTCTGTAAAGAGTCAGAGGAATCTCTCGAACACCTTTTTTTAGAATGAAAATTCTCCAGGGAGGTTTGGCATCAAGATTACAAAGATATGCAATTCAAATTGACATTGCCAACAAATTGGAACAAACTATTTGCTTGGTGGAAGGACTACTACCGGATCATTCTTCAACAAATTGATTTTTGAGAGGGCTTGGGAAGATATTCCAAGATATATCTGTTGGAAGATATGGACAACGAGAAATAAATAGATCTTCGAGGGGGAAAAACAGTACAGTCAAAGTTGTAGCAGCTACAAAAACTCTTTGGGTTGAAGTTTGATTCACGAGGGGTATGCACAGCATCAACAAGGAACCATTGACAGCAGAAGAAAGAGTTTGGGTCTTTGAATTTGGAGCAGACAAACTTAAACCCACATTTTGAATTTTAGCCACATTTTAATATTTATTGAATAATGATGATTTGTACATTAAGTGGAAAGACCTTTTATAGGTCAAAACACACCGTTTCAATGAAATGGTATGACCCTACGTTCATTTTACTAATTATTACATTTAATTATAAAATAATTTACTCATAAATATTTAGATACATAACATTGTCGCCGTCTTTTAGAATGCTTTGTCCTCAAAGCAAGGGTAAGGACGGGTATTGTTGACGAAACTGTTATGTCTCCCATGATGCGTCTTCATTTGGAAGATTCTTCCACCTAATGAGATATTCCTTGAGTGTTCAAGAACGAAGTTTTCTTTCTCGGGATGCAATGATTGTCTCGGGTTCCAAAATGACCCTCCCTTCGTCATCTAACATAGGAAGTATTGTTTGTACTGTTTGATGTTTCCCCAACATTTTTTTGAGACATGATACATGGAAGACATTGTGGATACGACTTTTACCACGTAACTATAATTTATACGCCACTTGACTAATCTTCTGGATAATCTGGTACGGTCCATAGAACTTTGGGGCCAACTTGTGTTTTCCTCCACTATTAAGGGATACCTGTTTATAGGGTTGGAGTCTTACGAACACCCAGTCTCCTACTTCAAATTCTCTTTCAGTTCTGCGTTGATCTGCTTGTTGCTTCATGCGATTCTGTTCCATGATTAAGTTGTCCTTGAGTAATTCAATCATTTTTTGAGATTTATCTAGTTGGTTCTTTACTTTTGGAACATTAGTGTCGTTCAGAACTAACTCCTTCCAATTTGGAGATTCATATCCATATAAAGCTCGAAAAGGGGTCATTTTTGCGGAGGTGTGGTAAGTTGAATTGTACCACCATTTTGCTAAGTGTAACCATTGAGACCAATGGTTTTGTTTATCTGTTACAAAACAACGTAGATATGCTTCTAAGCATTTATTAATGACTTCAGTCTGACCATCTGTTTGGGGATGGTAAGCTGAGCTCATATTGAGTGATGTGCCTACTTGTTTGAAAAATTCCCTCCAAAATTTCCCATTAAATTTTGCATCTCTGTCGCTGACGATGACTTTTGGGAAGCCATGTAATTTGCAGACATTTTTGCAAAATACATCTGCAATTTGTTTTGCCATGTCTGTTTTTTTTATTGCCCTGAAGTGAGCAAATTTGGTTAATCGATCGACCACTACAAGGATCTTGTCCTTTCCTTCTGACGGAGGTAACCCATCGATGAAATCCATTGATATCTCTTCTCATTTCTGGTCTGGAATGTGTAGGGGGTGTGGTAACCCTGGGGTTAAAATATTTTTGCTTTTGTTCCTCTGGCATTTATCGCATTCTGCGACATATTGCTAGATATATTTTTGCATTCCCTTCCAGAAAAATGACCTTCTTGCATTATAATAAGATTTGAATAATCCTACATGTCCTACGGCTGGTGAATCATGGGATTCCTTCATTGCCTTATCCTTGAAATTAGAGTTTGAATTTAAATAAATCCTCCCCTTATACCAAAGGATATCGTTTTTTCCAATCAAACTTGGGGTCACGGTTGGAATTGTTAATTATAGTGCTTGTTTCTAGGTCCATGGTGTATTCACTTCGTATTTCATCTAGCCAATCTGGAATTGCGACTGATATGTAGTAAGAGGTAATATCCTCATCTTTTCTAGAGAGTGCATCCACAACTACATTTTCCTTCCCCTTTTTGTGTATTATTTCCATGTCGAAAGCAACGATTTTTTCTATCCACTTATGTTGTTCTATGGACAATGTTTTCTGTTGAAGTAGGTATTGAAGACTATTGTGGTTTGTGCAGATAATGAATTTTCTCCCTAGGAGGTATTGTTGCCACTTTACCAATGGCTGCATAATTGCCAGCATTTCCTTGTCATATGTAGACTTCAATTGTTCTCGCTTGTTTAATTTCCTGCTCTCAAAAGCTATCGGGTGTTCATCTTGCATTAGTACTACTCCCAACCCATCACATGAAGCGTCACATTCTATCACGAATGGTTTGGAGAAGTATGGAGTAGCTAATAGAGGTGTGGAGGACATAATTCCTTTCAAGGCTTCAAAAGATTTTCCCGCTTCTTCACTCCACTGGAATGCATTCTTTTTTAGAAGGTTGGATAAGGGTGCGGTTATGTGCACATAATTCCTAATGAATCTTTTGTAGTATCCAGTTATCCCTAGGAATCCCCTTAACTTGGAGATGTTAGTAGGTTTGAGCCAGTCTATGATTGATTTTATTTTTTCTGGATCTACCTTGACTCCTTCCTTAGATATTACGTGCCCAAGATAGCTCACTTCTTCTTTACCGAACGTGCATTTGGACATCTTGGCGTAGAACTGATTTTCTTTTAAAATAGAGAGCACTTGTTCTAGGTGTGTGAGATGGTCCTTCCATGTCTTACTGTATATAAGGATATCATCAAAAAACACTAGTACAAACTTCCTTAGGAATGGCTAAAATAGATTATTCACGGTTGCTTGAAATGTCGTTGGAGCGTTAGTTAGCCCAAAAGGCATTACCTTAAACTCGTAATGTCCTTCATGGGTTTGGAAGGCTATCTTTGCCACATCTTCTAGTCTTACTCTGATTTGGTAATATCCTGACCTTAAGTGTAATTTTGAAAAGTACCCTGTGCCATGCAGTTCGTCCAACATTTCATCGATAAATGGAATGGGGAATGTGTCTTTAATAGTTATCTTATTTAGTCCTCTGTAATCGATGCATAGCCTAAATGACTCATCCTTCTTTCGTACCAGTACTACTGGTGCAGCATAAGGGCTCCGACTTTCTGTAATCACTCCACACTTCAGTAAATCACGAATTAATCTTTCAATATCTGTCTTATGATGGTGTGGGTACCTATAGGGTTTAACATTGACAAGGCTTGATCCAGACTTGATTTCGATGACATGCTCAATCTTCCTTTCTGGTGGTAACTCCATGGGAAGGTCTTCAAATACTTTTTGTATTTTTGGATTAATCCTTGGATCTCTGGATGATGTGGTTTAACTACTTCTGAAGTTAATAATTCCATCTCCTGGCATTATACAACATACACTGGTGCTCCCTTTCGAATTAGCTTCTCCATTTTGTGGGATGACACAATTTGTGTGCGAGGGGGTTGGAACCCATACAATTTGTATCTTTATCCTTGCCATTTAAACCTTATAAAGTGTTCTTGGTGGTTTGCTGAGTAGGTACCTAGTGTTTGCAACCACTGAATTACTACATCAACTCCTCCTAAGGGTACTGCGTAAAATTCTGACTCAAGGTTATAGTCTTGTATTTGCAGCTTAACTTTGTGGCATTTTCCCACTTTTTAGATCTTCTTTCTATCTGCTACCATTACCTTCATGTTGGGTATTGGATATATGAAAAGGTTAAGCCTCTTTGCAACACTAATGTCGATGAAATTATGGGTACTTCCTGTGTCGAAAAGGACAACAACATTGTTATTTTTTATATTCCCTTTAAATTTTAATGTATGTGGTTGGTGTATTCCTGTTATGGCTGCAATTGATATTTTGGGTGTTTCTTCATCTTCTGAATCTGACGAGGGATTTTTGATGTCACGTGTTTCTTCTATGTTAGATTCATCGCTATCTGACTTGTCTTCCTCTTTTGCTTCACACTGATATAAGTTCTTGGTGGTCTCTTTTTTCAAACATCTGTGTCTTAGGTCCCACTTCTCTCCGCAATATTTACACTTCCCTTCTTTCATTCGTTGGACTTCTAAAGTGGTTTTGTTGTCACTTCTTAGATGTGGTGGCTGGTATTTGGTGTCGGTCTTGGTATTTCGGATGGACCTTCGATCTTTGTCATGGTTCTTGTTCCACGTATTTTTCAATTTTTCCTCAGTTTTTCCTCTGATACCACTTGGAGCAAACAAACTTAAACCCACATTTCGAATTTTAGCCACATTTGAATATTTATTGAATAATGATGATTTGTACAATAAGTAGGAAGACCTTTTATAGGTCAAAACACACCGTTTCAGTGAAATGGTATGACCCTACATTCATTTTACTAATTATTACATTTAATTATAAAATAATTTACTCATAAATATTTAGATACATAACAGAATTGTTAGTCCTCCTGTCACATCTACCATGGATTGAACCCAACAAAAAAATCAATTTTGCAATCTTGGCGAATAAGAATGAACTCGGACGAGTTCAAAAGCTGGTGGAAGAAACTGGGTTATAGTTCTTTGTTCTTTGATGGTGCCTCAAAAGGTAACCTGGGGATGGCAGGAGCAGGGGGAGTCTACTTCAATTCTGAAGGAACCAAGCTGAAAGAGTGCACTTGGGGAATCGACAAGAAGACTAACAATGGGTCATAATGGTTAGCATCAATAAAAGGAGTGGAACTGGTAAGGAAAGGTGTCATTCAGGAATTGGTGGTCTTTGGTGACTCGTGTATGGTCATTGGGGAAGCACGAAAACTAACGAGGAATCGAAAGAATCCAGTTACCAAGACTCATCATCTATTAAAATGTATGGTAAATGATTACAAAGCTATCAACTTCCTTCATGTTTTGAGAGAAAGTAATAAACAAGCAGATAATATGGCCAATAAGGGAGTGGGACTATCTTGCGGAAACCTATTATGCGATCAACAAGCTTACGAGAGAAATTGGATCCCTTTATAGTGCACCTATCCATTACATTTTTGGAATGTTCTTCTTTTGTATTCTCCTACTTGGGTAGTTTATAAGGAGTTGTAGTACTCATAGAATAGGGAATGGTAATGAAAAAATAGAATGGAAAAGGAAGCACAGGGAGACACGAACTTGGTCTTCCTCTAGGAGTAGTCCGTGTCCAGTTTCTTGTAACAGTTAATTACTCATTTTTTATAAAAAGTTCCTCAACCGTTTTTGTTAAAAAAAAACAATATACACACTATGAAATATCCTTCGCAAAAGCTCCCACAATAGAAAATATCAGCTGCATTTGGCAATGGATATTTATACATGTGTTTTACAATTGTTTTCATTGCAGTGTGTTTATTAAATACACATGCATTGGTGTGCGCCATAAGTATACGTGCACTGAGCGATCATTTTTCTTACGCTGGGGGATAATGATGCATCTTATTGTGTAATGCATTGGTGTGTCATAGACACGAGCTCACCAAATTGCCGAAAGTTCAAAAAAAATCAAACATGCTATTCTTGCCCTAAACTAGAAAATGGCGACAATTTTAATTTTGAAAAGTAATTCAAAAGTGTGTTTAAAAGCAAAAATCCTAAACATTAATTCATTCTTTTGTTGAAAATTTTAGGGGAGAGCTTTGGAACAGGGATTTACGTGGAAGGACTTTGGAGCAACTAGAAATTTCTTAGGATCAAAATTTTTCAGGTATGGTGAATGAGACAAAACCTTGCATATTAAAAATTCCATGCAAATATTATTGTTGATCTTATTATCTTATTTAGAAATTAACTATATTTAGAAGAAGAAAAAACTTCATGCATACCTTCAATGTTGCAACCCTTCTCTTCTCCGTGCTTCTTTTCATTTGTTGTGGCTACAAAATTTTAGATTAGGGTTTAAATCCCTCTACTCTTTCGCAAAATTACGATTTCACCTTTGAGGGATTTTAGATTAGTTGAATTTGTGAATATATATAGAAATCTTAAAGCAAGATGGGTTCATTGTTTGGATCGAATATGTAACCATATCAACCCTCAATTTTTTTTTTTGGGGGGGGGAGGTAATGAATGCATCAAATTCAATGCTTTTGGCGCACCGCTAGCGACATATGACACAAAAAAAAAAATTCATTTTTGGGTTTTCAATTGTCTGTTATCGGTGCTTTTATACAAAAATAACATGGATAATGGCAGGAACTTCCCTTTTTATTTCCATAAAATGATAAATATTTTTTTGTTGTTCACGGTGCAATTGTGTTGGTATAACATATCGGGGCGGCTATGTTGTATAAACGCATCGGTGCATCTATGTGTATACATGCATTGGTACGTCTATGTATGTATATGCACCAATGCTTTTTATTTTATAGAAAGAACACACTGTTTTCACAGTTGTTTTCTATTTTGAAGGTCTGTAATTTATTTGGATAATATATTGATAGCTTTTGTATTTAATGGTCCAAGTTGTTTATTGATAAAAATGCATGGTATTTGTTCAATGAACATAAACTTTAGTCTAAATGATAGAAGCACATCCAGGATTACAAAGAAGGCAAGTGGTTATAATTAATTTTTGTATTTAAATTAATCTATTTAAATTATTTGTAAATTTCACCAATATCTATTCGTTAATGTGAATAATGCAAAGCCAAAAAATGAGGAAGATCGATAATATTCTTACCAATCTAAGTCCAGGAGAGCATAAAACATTGATGGAAAGGTTGCAGAGGGATGAATCAGATAAATAAAAAAGAAGTCAATATGAATTATTTGTTTAAATTTGAGTAGTAATGTAGTTATGATTATTCACTAATACGTTTCAAATAATCTAATACACATATGTTGAATGTTATGTAGGGATCGACAACAACATAAGTCAATGTCAACACAAGAAAAAAATCATGGAATATGCAAATGATGATCATTTCGTCCTTAGCTCATCTAGAGTGGTGCTAGAAGTTAATTAAAGGAGCAAAGAATTTTATAATACTACGAGGGATATAGTGGAAAGAACGTACAAAGTCACTTTTCACTTACAATATAGAAACCAATCAAATAATATGTAAACTACAAGAAGCGTTCTCAAAGCAATGGTCGATGAGACTTCAGACTTGCAATAGAAAAAACATACAACAACAAAAAAGAATCATTGAAACAATAATATTCCTAAACATGTTTATGTAGAATTAATATGTATGTATAACTACTACAAAGCGTAATTCCTTCAATAATTTAAATTCTGCTATATTATTTGTTTTTCATATCAACAGAAAAAATTGTTTAATGCAGTCAGTTTACATTTTCAGGAAGATTATGAAAACCCTAAAGGATGAACGAGGTGATATGTGAAATGTGCCAGTAGGTGTGTCCAAAAAAGTGTACAATGAGATGGTTAAGGAAATAGACATAATTGCATCATAAGAGGAGTCGTCTCAATATCAACATGCTTCAAATGTATGAAATCATTGATTCTTAGGATTATGTAAATATCATTAAATATTCATTTTCAATTGTTTTGTTAATGCAAAAAGGAAAACAAAATGGAACCCAATCAGCACACAATACAGACGACAAGGAAGAAAGGGGTTGACAGCAAAGTTTGTGAGTATTTGTGATTTCCTTATAAAAAAATAAGATTTTGCAGTGGTTGTGATTTGTATATTTGATTTTTTTGTTTTCACTGCCAATCCTTGGATGTCTTCAAACAGGTGTTAAATATGGAGAGGAGCCATCAGATGAATTGATTAACAATGGGTTAAGCAAGGGTTGCGAGTATATGTTGGCATATCAAAAATTAATTGTGGATTTTGTAAGTATTTATATTGTTTTAATTCTCTCATTTTATAATTTAAAAAAACATATATTAAATATATGATTAATTGTGACGGGGCATAAAAATTGCAGGAAATAAAGTATGGAGCAGATCCAACATAATACTTGTTGATGGAAGACATGAGACATGGTTTTGAAAGAATGTGTATCATTCATGACTCAGTTATTACTATGCAAGTACTACAATTTTCAATTTACATTCATGCATACTATCTATTTTATTTCTCATTATTCATGGCAATATAGATACACTCAATACACTTTACTTTAATGTTTGTATATGAAAGTTTAAGAAGAGGAAAACAATCAATCTAATCAACAAAACATTCGACAAAATAACTTAAGTGATCCAAGTGGCTCGAGCATCGTTAACAGTTTCAGGGAAGAATGATGATTCATATTTAATTTTGATGTTAATGCAAGCTGTTGTAGCTTGATGTATATTTTGAAATAATTATCTGTGAAAATTAGTCATTTTGTATAATAATGTAATGGACATATTTTCTGAATTGAAAAACAACAGGATACCAATAAATGTAACAATTACATGAATGCTGGCATTTTGATTATTGTTATCTCTATTTTTTCTTATTTTGTATGAAAAAGGCAGTTTTATTGATGTATAATAAAATAAAGTTTTTTCTTCAATTGCATTCTTCAATGTTATTGTCAAGGAGCATCGATGCTTCTACTGTATTTAGGTTCACCAGTAGTCCCTAACAATTTATACGCACCGGTGCGGCTATGTTAATTAAACACACAATTGAATTTTAAAATAAATAATTTTACTTTCATTTGTTTTACGCAACATACATTGTCACTAGTGTGTTTTCATTTGTTTTACGCACCGGTGCATATCATTGGTTTATATGCATCTGTGCATATCATTAGTTTATAAGCACCGATGCATATCATTGGTTAATACGTACCGGTGCATTCATATCAAACGACCACGCCGACAAAAGCTACAAAATAATTTTTAAACAGTGCATACAATGTGACTAATCGCATTGGTGTGTTTGTTATGTTGAAAAGGCGATGCGTATACTCGATACACAAGCACTAGTATGACGTTGACATTCAGTTATGTCTAGTGCTCTTTATCTTTGAATGCATACGTGTAGATACTTTACATTGCATTGCACCGATACATTGTATTATGAAACGTACCGATGCGCTTAGTTTCAACAAAACACACCGATAAAAAACATCCACTAAAACATCCGGCCGTCGAGTTTTTCTAGTTATAACATTTATTCGTTACGACCTCCATTAAAACATTCGCTACCTTTGATGGAGATTGTAAAGGATGTTTTTTTTAATTTTTTTGCTAATCTTGTAACACGAAAAGACTCTATTATACCTTCTCTACTAGGCCTTTTCCTTGTAGTGTTATTAACATCTCAAATGTCAAGCCAAATTAAAAAGGTGAGCATGAGGAAGGTGGTCACCTCTTCCTCTCACATATTTGGGTGAAGGGGGATGTTGTTGAATTTCATTATTGAAATCAAAGATCAATAAGAAGATGGAGCCAATAATGGTGTTATACCCTCATCCAAACACTATTGCTTGGCTCAACTATAGATGAGGCATCCACATTAGTCAACAACGTCTCTTACAAAAGAAATACTAATCCCTTCAAAGATGATGTACCATGTGGCATTGCCTCGCTTAAAGATCACTATGTTCTATTGGGACAATCATATATGTAGAAGCACCACATGATTTACCTATCTAGGCTTTATAGTCTCATTATCAACTTAGGAGATTGACTCCTTAAAATACTAGAGGTATCTTTGACTATTGTAGTCTCTTTGATTACTATGAAGCAATGTAATAAGATAACCATTTAAAATGGGAGATTGTCCTCTTCATGGTTTGGTCAAAATGAGCAAAAATTTCAGCCCAACCACTAAGGCCTCTCTAAAGGGTCCCTATATTGAACAAATACAAGTAAATCAGAGTGTGGATGCACGAATACAAAAAATAATTCACTTCATTTACATGAGTACCTTTGCATTATCATGTTAGGCCCAATATACATGCTCTCTCTTTGGGAAAATGAGGAGATCGAACACTAGATTCAACTGTTAATACAAAAGGTTCATAATCAACCAAGTTCCTCACCTTGTTAGAGCCCTAATGCATTGGTTCAAATGAAGGATGGGACATGGTGACTTTGTATTGACTACAAAGCCTTGAATAAAATCATACTTAAAAAATGATAGCCAATCAAAGATTGACGATCTACTCTATCAACTCAAGGATGCCTATACGCATTTTAACAAGATTGATATTAAGTAATTCCATCACCAAGAGCCAATCAAGATAATCGATGTTTGGAATACAACCTTCAAAATGAAGGAAGGTCTCTTCAAGTGGTTACTCATGATGTTCAACTTAATAAATGCACCAACAATGTTCATAAGTATGATGGATGATATTATTCTACCATTCACCAATTCTTTTATATTAGTACAAAACTTGGGTAGAGCATTTAAAGCACATTCAACAATAACTTAGCACCCAGGGAAAACAGTAGTGATATGCCAAACTACTAAAGTAGAGAAATCAATATCTAGGGTACATCATGGACAAGCGTGGTGTGCATGTGGATCCAATGAAGATACACGCCATTCTTTATTCGTTGGACCTCAATACACCAATGCACTTATGTAGCTTCATAGGCATCACCAAATTTTTATTGTAGGTTTGTTTTAAGGTTATGATATATTGGTTGGCCCTAGATCCAAGTGACCAAGGGTTGAGACAAGGCCAAGCTTATTTGGCTTGATAGACAACACAAATAGTTCTAGGAGCTAAAGCATCACCTATACACAACATCGATTTTATTTTTTCTAGATCTATAACAACTATTCTAAATTGAGAGAGATGCCTCAAATTATGCAGTTAAAGTAGTTCTCACACAATATGGAAATATGATGGGATGATACACTAATCTTTTACATGGTTTGTGAATACACCATTGCTATCAAGAATCTTTACTCCATTGTCTAAGTATTCCGGTATTGGAAGCATTAGGAAAGGAAAGGATAATGAGTACCTAAGGGGCTCCTTTATGCAATAGAGACAAGTAGATTGATGTGTAGATGAATACAAAAAAAACATTCCCTTCACTTGCATGAGTACCTTCATATTATCATGTTAAGTATGAAATTGATTTGACACTAAGTTCCCTTCTACCCAATGGTCTAATATACAAACACTCTCTTTAGGAGAACGAGGATATCAAACGCTACATTCAAGTGTTGATGGTCACATTCAACCAATCTCATCACCTTGTTGGAGTCCTTATGCATTGGTTTAGACGAAGGATGGGACATGGTAACTTTGTATTGACTACACAACCTTTGATAAAATCATAGTTAAAAAACAATACATAATCCCATAGATTAATGATTTGCTCGACTAACCCAAGAATGATAAGCATTTAAACAAGATTGATCTTAAACCATGCCACCACTAAAAACAAATCGAGATAGGCAATGTTTGGAAGAAAAACTTCAAATCCAAGGAAGGTCTGTTTGAGTGGTTGGTCATGACCTTCAACTTATTAAATGCACCAACAATGTTCATGAGGATTATGGATGATATTATGCTAGAATTCACAAAATATTTTATGAAAGTATTCCTAAACAACATCTTCATCTTCAACGATTGGAATCGAAATTTGACCTAGAGGAGCGATCTGCATGCTGAATGAGCGATCTGCATGCTGAAGGTGGCCTGAGCACGATCTGAGCACGTGAGGGACGAGAGGAGCCTGTTCTGAAGGTGGATCCTCTTCGATTGGTGGACAGGAGATCCCGAGGGCCTTTTGGCCAGCATTGAGGGAGTTCGGCGTTAGATCCAAGGACAGGCCGGGCGGCGTTAGATCCAAGGACAGGCCGGGCCTACTCAAGGCTGCTTGCACGCTTTGTCTGAAGATCTTCTCTTCATTCAACTGCTTGAATTGCTGGGTTGGCTGGTGGATAGAATTGGAGGCTGAATCCATGCTTTGAAGCTGGTCTGAGGTGGGGCAGCAAGATGGTGGAGGAGGCAGGCGATGACCCACCGCCTATCCGATAGGAAGCCTTCGATAGGCTAATTTCCAATCACGTCAACAGATCAGGCAAAAGAGAATTACCGAAGTTCGTCAAAAGAATAGAAGATGTGCCGGTGGTAGCTCTTCCCCCGGAAACGATACGGGTTGCCCTGTCACTGGCAGACCGAGATTTGATCGAGCAGTTCACAGGGCTATGGCCCTCTCCTAAAACTACTGATAGCTGGGTTCAAAGGAACTGGCGACCGCTAATATCCAAAAACGTTGCCTCCTATTCCGTCGGAAGAGGATACTTCCTCTTTGATTTCGAATCTAAAGAAGATAAAGATTTAATCTTCAGGAATGGGCCCTACTTCATGGGGCCACAAGGTATTTACCTCAATGGTTGGACGCCGGACTTCGATCCTGAAGCTGATACCCCTAAAGCTGTCCCAGTCTGGGTCAGACTGCCCAACCTACCTATGCACTGTTGGAATCCCAAATCCCTACATATTATAGGGAATGCACTGGGAAAATATATTGACATGGCTAGTCCAAAGGACCAATATGCCTGCGCCCGCATTTGCATGGAGGTTGACCTCGAAGCTGGGCTTCCTGAAGCAATAAATCTCACGGTGGGGAACTAGTCTCATATTCAAAAACTGGACTATGAGCAACTCCCCTTCAAATGCAGAGGATGCCATGAGTACGGGCACTTCATCCGAAACTGCCCCAAAACACTGGAAAGCCAGCAGGAGAAGGGGGAAGGATGGCATAGGGTGAATAGATCCAGATCTAAAACTCAGGCAGGAGGGGGGTCCAAGAAAGGTGAGGGAAGTAGAGCTAGTCCACCTGAAAAACCCCAAGAGCCTTCAAGGTCTACAGAATCAGTGGAAGCAAGGGATGAACCTACTGAAATAGAAGATAGATCCAGCCATGAAAAAAGCAAAGAACCGGAAACAGTCATCTCGGATCAAGGGAGAGACAACGAGGAAGAAACAGCAGAAACTAAAGTAGGTGAAAGTCATGGGAAATCGGATGAAGATCCGGATTCGGAAGAGGAAGAGGAAGAAGAAGGGGAAATTGAAATAACAACCCCAAGAATGACCAAAACAAAAGGAAGGAAGTCTAGAAAAGAAGAACGGGAGCAAGCAACATACAAGGATAAGCTGCAAGGATCCCAGCTAACTTTGGAAAAGCTGTTGAAAAATCCAAGAAACACCCACTAGCATGGGCATGCCCCGAAAGGGATGCCCACGACCTCCAAAAGTAAGTAATGAAGGCAATTTCCTGGAACTGCAGAGGGCTCAGTAGCAAAGGAAAGGAAGAAGCTATGCTAGATCTTATATCCCTTCACCAACCGGACATCTTGCTGATCCAAGAAACCAAGCTGGAGGAGTCTACATTCCACCAAACTAGTAAAAAGTTTTGGAAAAAAAAAGGCACTGCTGCTTTAAGCTCTAGGGGAGCATCCGGGGGTATAGGAACCCTATGGGATGACAGAAAATATGAAGCAAGGGTCATCAAAATCAGCACCCACTGGATCCTCACCGTGCTGAGACAAAAAGACACCAACTCCCTGGTAAGTATTTTTAACATCTATGCACCTAACTCTTATGGTGAAAAAATAAACTGCTGGATTCTTCTCCGTGAAGAACGAACTAACCTGCAGGGTAATGTCATTCTGGCCGGGGACCTGAATCTCACCCTTAGTCAAAATGAAAAAAGAGGGGGCTCTAGATCCAGAGACCTCATCACTGACATGGTGGAAGATATCATTATGACCTGGGATCTCATCTACATCAAGCCTACTATAGGGAAATATACCTGGAACAATAGGAGGTTCGGTCCAGGGCACATTGCGGCCAGACTTGATCGATTCCTGATTCAGGATAATTTCCTCCTACTAGGCCTGATTATTTCATCTAAAATCCTTCCTTTCGAAGGCTCTGACCATAAGCCCATCCTTCTGGAAATGGAGCAAGAAAACAACTTGGGCCCAATTCCGTTCAGATTTAACTCCATGTGGGCCAAGCATGAAGATTTCTTAAAAATTGTAGCTGGATCATGGGCCCATTCGGTCACAGGCTCCCCCTTCTTTGTCTGGGAAGAGAAGTTGAGGAGGCTCAAGAAAACACTGAAGAGCTGGGCCAAATCGCTCCCAAAACCAAATGACACCAAGCTTCAAGCTGTCCAAGCGCTGGAGATGCACCAGGCTGACATGGAGGATAAAATTGTGACTATTACTGATATTCAAAAGGAGACAAATCTGCATCTGAACCTCCACACGGCCTATAGACAAGAGGTTGAATGGTGGAGCCTCAAATCCAGAATTAAATCGTTGAAGGATGGTGATACAAACTCCAGCTTCTTCCACAAGCTGACGGAGGCCAGGAAAAGCAAGAACAACGTCTTTGAAATTCAGGTTAACGATAGGGTATTTAGCCAATTTGAAGAAATAAAGGTAGAAGCTTCAAAATACTTCAGCGAGCTGTTCACTGATCAGCCCACTACCAGCGACGCCCAGCTTCTCGATTTAGTTCCTAGCGCAATTAAGAGCATTGACAATGACCATTTGAATAGAATCATCACGCTGGATGAGCTCAAAGAAACCATCGCTATCATGAAGGAGGACCGAGCCCCCGGTCCTGATGGGTATAACGTGAATTTCATCTCAATCTGCTGGGACATTGTTAAAAAAGATTTGCTAAAAATGGTCAGAAAGTCTCAGAATTGTAGCAAGATCGGAGGAAGTACGAACTCAGCCTTCTTGGCCCTCATCCCTAAGGAGAAAGAAGCCAAGACCTTTGATAGGTTCCGGCCAATATCTCTGTGTAACATAGGTTACAAAATCATCACTAAGATCATGGCCACCAGATTAAAGCTTATTCTGCCAGGCATTATCCCGGAGAACCAAGGGGGGTTCATCAAAGGAAGGAAGATTTGGGATAATATTATCTTAGTGCAAGAAGCCATACATTCTAGCCTGAAGAATGGAGACAAAGGAATGGCAGTGAAACTAGATCTGGCAAATGCGTTTGACAGAGTTAGCCATCCATTCCTCCTCCAAGTAATGCTGAGATTTGGGTTTGCCCCCAAATTTGTCTCCTGGGTCAAGGCCTGCATCAGCAAGCCATGGATAGCCCCCCTCATTAATGGAAGAGCTTCCCCTTTCTTTCAAGCTACGAGAGGGTTGAGGCAAGGATGCCCGCTCTCACCTCCTCTCTACGCCATTCAGGCCTCGGTACTCAGTTTCCAATTGGAACACGCCAGACTAGAGCAGGAGCTTCCCGGCATAAGGCTGGCGAGAGGAACCAAAGACATTAACCACTCACAGTTTGCTAATGATACCATCTTAATGGGAGGGGCCAGTCAGATTATCGCTCACCGATTCAAGACAGAATTGAATCGATACTGCCAGGCCTCCGGAAGTAAAATCAATCTCAGGAAGAGCCAGATTTTCGGATGGAACATTAATCCGAGGGAAATGTTAGCAATATCCCGAATCCTAAACATGATCGGAGCTGTAAATTGGGACTCCTTCAAATACCTAGGGGTGCCTATTGTCAAAATTAAAACCAAATCCTCGGATTGGATCCCCATAGTGGAAAAGATTAAAAGGAAAATAACAGGTTGGGGGACTGTTTGGTTGAATCTGGCAGGGAAGGTTGTATTAGTTAAAGCTGTCCTGAACATCTACTTACTCTACCAATGCTCCCTACTCCTAGCTCCTGTCAAAATCATAAATCAAATTGAAGGATTACTGAAAGCCTTTCTCTGGAATGGTGGGAACAACGAAGGAGGCAAAAAGTATGCTCTGGTCAGTTGGAATACTATTAAGCTTCCAAGAAATGAGGGAGGACTTCAAATTAGGGACCTCAAATCTCAAAACTTGGCCATTGGGGCCAAACTACTCTGGAACATTCTTGACTCAATGCCAACCTGGTGTAGCAGAGTCCTCCAAAACAAATACTTTCTAGGAGATAGACTCAGATGCTTGGAAGGAGAGAACATGAGAACAAAGGGGTCCTCCATCTTCAATCTCTGTAAAAAAAAGCTGCCCCACTTCATTAAAAGGTTACACTGGATACCGGGTAACGGGAAAGCCATAAACTTTTGGCAGGATTTGATCCTAGGAAAACTACCTCCACATCTACCGTGTCTGCAATCATGGATGCAGGAGAGAGGGTTGATCACGCTATGGAGCATTTCCAAGTGGGAAGTGATTTCTCCTTATCGCTGGAAAGAGTGGGTTTTGTCGGTATGTCCATCTGTGTTGGAGAATGAGAAAAAATTGCTGAGCTCTCATCTGGCCGGGATAGCATCGATTACCATCAATTTGAAAGATAGACGTGGTTGGGGCAATAGATCAGGCACCTACACGACTACTGAAGGGTACAACGAGTATGTAGCAACATACAACGTGCCAGTGAACCCTACGATTTGGAATAATAACTGGAATAATAGAACGCTGCCAAAAATAGATGTGTTTATATGGACTTTAATTCATCAACGATTGTTAACAGGAGAGAATCTGGAGAGAAGGGGGATAACAGGCCCATTTCGCTGCCCCCTTTGCGCTGCAAATTCAGACACTATTTCTCATATATTCTTTAAATGCTCATATACCATTTCAATCTGGAAGGAAGTAATGCAGAATGACGGTGCCGGGTTTCAATGGAATGGAAGTAATCAGGATTTCTTCATTAACTGTGAAAAAATGTATAAAGGCGAGCTGGCTAAGAAGAATGGTGTGAGAGCCTGCTGGCTGAAACTAGCTAAAATTGTCTGCTAGTGCATCTGGATAGAAAGAAATCAAAGAATTTTCCAGAATAGGAACCAACCAGCGTGTAAATTAAAGGTGAAAATCAACGCTCTTCTTGGTGAGGTGGTAAGTAGCACCACGATATCGAATAATAAAGCTGAGCTGACAGAAAAAGAAAAAAAATGGATGCAAAGTCTCAATATTCAGGAAAATAATAGTATAGTTTCCAATAAAATGGAGGAATGGGAAATCAGAATGGATAATTCTCAGTTCGAGAATTGGTTAAGAGAACGGAAGATTTTCAAATTATTCTTTGATGGAGCTTCAAAAGGGAATCTGGGGAAAGCGGGAGGGGGTGGAGTTGTAATAAATCCAAGAGGGAAAGTTGAAATTGAATACTCTTGGAGCATCGGACTTGACTCTAATAATATGGCAGAAGCTTACGGGCTCTGGCAAGGCCTCAAGCAGGTACAGAAAGTAGGAACGGATGAAGTTGTGGTTATCGGAGACTCTAGGCTAATTATTCAAGCAATGAGCAGGGGAAGAAGAGGGAAAAATGAGCGGCTGGAAAGACTGTTAAAAAGAATAAGATATATGGCTAAAAGCTTCAGGAAGATTGAATTCTTTCACGTTCTTAGGGAGCTTAATATGAGGGTGGACGAAGCAGCTAACAAATTCATAGATATAGGGTGCTACGAACTCAAGGTTAACTCGAAGATAAGCCTGGAAATCCCTCCATAATTGGCCTTTGGTCTAAAGATAGAGACTTTTAGTGGATTTTTGTACTCTTGATCAGCGTCCTTTAGCTGAATCTTTCATAATAATATACCGTTTTTGTAAATAAAAATAAAAAAACATCTTCATCTTCAACACAACTTGGGTAGAACATCTAAATCACATTCAATGAGAATTGACCACCCTAGGAAAAACCCCTTGATATGCCAAACTACTAAAGTAGAGAATTTGATATATAGGCTACATCATGGATGAGCATGGTGTGCATGTGGATCCAATGAAGATTCATCTCATGCATGATTTGTTGGACCTCAAGACACTAATGCAACTTTGTAGCTTCTTAGGCCTCACCAACTTTTGTTGTAGCTTTATGTTAAGGTTCTCATATATTGGTTAGCCCTAGAGCCAAGTGACCAAGGGTGGAGCTAGGGCTAAGTTTATTTGGATTGAAACAAAACAAAAATAATTCAAGGAGCTAAAGCATCACCTCTACACAACACCGATTCTCTTTGTCAGATCTACAACAACTATTCTAAATTGAGATAGATGCCTCAAATTATGTTGTCAAAGTAGTGCTCACACAATAAGGACATCTAATGGCCTATCACAATGAGACGCTAGTCTTTGGCATGGTGTGTGAATACCCCATCACTAGCAAGGAGTTTTACTCATGTCTAAGTATGTTAATAATGGAAGCATAGGGAAAGGAAAGCATCATCCACACCAACTGCATGCATCTGCATTTTATGAAGACATACGACAAGTTGTAGTATGATCACAATCATAAATGGTCCATGTACCTTCGATAATTCCACATGAACATCAAGTACAAGAAGAAAAGCACTAATTGAGTCATTGATTGCCTCAACTAATCTGTGGTTATGACACTAACCTCAATCCTCATTTCTTGTCGATACAAGACTTAAGAGTGAGCCTAATGATATGGCACTAGTCACAAGTAAACATGTTTCAAACTTTCACCTCTAGGATGGAATTTTATGCCATCTAGGATATCTTTGTGTTCATTCAAGCAATCATGAGAAGATGATTTGGGAGGCACAATACAATGGGGTGTTGGGGAATTTTGGCATGAAGAAGACATTTTGTTAGTCCTACATAAGTAGTTTTACTAGCCAAATCTCTAACAAGACATCAACAAATATATCAAATCGTGCATTGCATATGCCACTGCTAAACCTACAATACAAATGTAGG
Source organism: Pseudotsuga menziesii (assembly GCA_001517045.1). Classification (NCBI taxonomy): domain Eukaryota; kingdom Viridiplantae; phylum Streptophyta; class Pinopsida; order Pinales; family Pinaceae; genus Pseudotsuga; species Pseudotsuga menziesii. The sequence goes on along the minus strand of LPNX010910745.1, from coordinate 54,149 downwards.
GATTTGTAAATGCCTTTACTCATTGAGAAAAGGCCTTGGGATTTTCCCTCCATTAATTATATTTCAATTTTTGTGTTTTTCCTCAACCAATAAAGGTTACAATTATATTTTGCGGTTGTTGATCAATTCACTAAGATGACTATTTTGGCACCTTGCAAGAAGAGTATCATGTAGAAAACGAGTGCTATTATTTTCTCCAAGCACGTTTGTGTTCATTTTAGGTTTCCCTAAGACCATTGTTTTGATAGGGATATCAAGTTCCTAAGTATCTTTTGGTCAAGCCTTTAGTCCATGATGAACACCAAATTGACCATATTCATGCATTCCTCCATAGACTAATGGACAAATAGATATATATAGTCACTAGGATGTTTGTACATATCCGATAAATGTACAACTAGAAGTATACACATACATGAGATGAAATCATTTGTTATGTTAAACACAACTACAACAAGCCTCTTCATAACTTTATTGGTCACAATCCTTTGCAAGTGTGTCGAGTTCTATCCATTATCCCTAATTGTTGTAGCTACTCCCATAGCATCAACATAGGGAAAGTCCTCCCATGCCTATAATGAGGTAGAAAAATCAATAAAATTTGATTAAAATATCTACAACAACCAACAACAAGTTCATGATATTATGCAAAAAGTCAATGCTAAGTACAAGCAATGACACAATCAACATTGAGTTCCACACAAGTTTTAGGTTGGTGACAAGGTATGGTTACACTTGAAGGAAGAGCGACTCACAGGGCCCCATATGAAGCTTAGACTACTTCAATATGGGCCATACACCATCACCAACTTGGTCATGGGTGAGAATGATTTGAATTGAATCTTCCACCTTTTATCGATATACGCCCTATATTTATTGTGGAACTACTTTTGCCATATTTCCCACCTTTATTGGACACCTCGGAGGTAGCATAGTACTTGGCTACTATAGAGCTCAACCATAATTACATTGAACAAACTATGTTGAATAGAATTGTGGACACCAAGTTGAAAAGCACCCAGTAGTGGAGTTTACATTTCTATTAGGATGTCAAACTAGTACAGGTTCTTCACTAGGGAAACTGGTTCAAAGGGGATTGGATCTTACATATGTTCTCCCATCTAGTACAATAACTTAATGCAAAGCAAGGCCATCTCATAAATGGTCTTGAGATTAATAATTAGTGGTTATGAGTTTTTGACACATTTTGGGGTTTTTCCATGTGTTTTTCGAAGGTGTTACACCCAATGGCCAAGGAACCTACTCAATGTGCTAATTTATTTTCAATGAGTTAAGGGAGGCCCAAAATGGAACAGTGAGCAAAAGTTAAGATTTTGACAAGACTCTCCTTTTTAAAGGCAATTCAGTTTCATATAACTCAACATCTGCACTCAACCATGATTTCATGCTAGGCTTAGTGTTTTGAATCTTAGGGTTTTGCCTCTTTGGGTTTTTTTAACATTACTAAAAAAGGTAGTTTCGAACTTAGGCTTGCTATGTTTTCATTATTATTATTTATGAATGGGCATAATTGTCACATCTCTTCTGAAAGACAAGCTACCATCATGTATTATTATGTATACTGCAGTGTTTTTCACAATTGATTATTGGTAGGGTTTGACTTTTAATAATACTTTGCTTGTAACTTGCGGTCTCTCTACAATATTATGTTTTCATTCATTTCGTTCTCAATCCACAATTAGAAAATACAATGTAAATAATTCAACCCAAGATAATACAAACCATTTTGTTTCCCATCCCTTGATTTCTAAAATTATAAAGGTATATAAATTTCATAAAGCTAAATAATTAACGAAAAAAATAAATGATTTTTAGACTTTCTTGTTTAATAATTTATTTAACACAAAACTACTTTCTTATTTAATAATTTATAAATTTCATAAAGCTAAACAATTAACGAAAAAAATAACAACCTATGACGATTTTTAGACTTTCTTGTTTAATAATTTATTTAACATAAAACTACTTACATAAATTATAAAAAAAAACATAACAAAATTAAATATAATATAGTATAGCATAATTAAATCACAACACTAAATTTAACAATTGAAATCCATACCTATGTAACACAATACCAAGTTATCAATACATATGTAACACAATGCCAAGTTATCAATACAATACATCATGCCCATATTAACCACTATAATGTATACCATGCATTTGATTAAGTTTCTCTATATATCTTTTCAAGAATGACTAAATCTAGGTATACATATTTAGATAAATATTTAAATTAAACTTCTCATTAATGCAAATATTTTATTAGAAATTCAATAATCTCAAATTTTATTCTTGATTAACATAAAATATCATAAACCTTACATTTTAAAATTTAGAGTACTATAAATACGCTACAATTGGGATTTTATCACATATTTTTGGTCATTTTTATTCGAAATCCGATTAATTTTTTTTAATAACAATACTTACTATATAATTAAAAAAACATCACTCCCTAGACTTATTGAAGACTTTATCCTAACTTTATATATTTATGAACTCCCTTTTCCCATGAAGCATCTTACACTGCGCCACGTAAGCCTCCACGTATGCCAAAATGATTTCTCCACAATGCCCTGCCAGCAACTGGTGGGACGAGGAATTCAGCTTGTATTTTGGCCGATTAATGTATAAACGGTGCCATTTTATGCATTATATGTTTCCATTTTCTGCATATTCATGGCTGCTGGTTAACGGTATTGTTATTCAGCGGAGTGGAGATGGAGTAACTGTTCGGAGATCCCGCTTGAAAATCTATTTGAAGGTAAGAATTTATAAAGGAAAGCCCTGTAACATTTATCGAATTTTATTTTTCTTATTTTATAATCGATATTTCCACATTTGCCCTACATTGTTATTCTAATACTGCAATTTTTTATAATCCGGGATCGAGCCTTAACAGAATCCTTTTGTATGGTTTCAGTAATAGTTTCATTGCATGCATAGTTGAATGTGGCAGAAAACAATGCCGCGCTGCTCAAATTTGCAGCAAATTACAGTACCAAAGAGCTGCCAGCAGCGCAGGAGTGGGAGGGTAAAACGGCGTAAGCAGTATGCCAGCTTTACATGGATTAATTTCAGCTGTGATAGGCCTTGGCAAGGTTAGTTAAATTTCCCTTTCTCGTGTCATATATATATTTTTTCCTTCAAGGGTTTTCGGGGATTTTTACTGTAATGTCTGAAGTTTTCTTTAAATTTTGTTAGCATTTTTGTTTTCAGCTGTTTGTTTGAATTCATCCGCCCACTTATTGGCATTGCATAGGTTCTTCAGAAAATTCCTGCCCTCGGGTCAAATAGAGGCGTCTAAGCGCCCCATTTTAATCTTTAAGCCTTACTAAACCTTAAATACCTGCTAAGGTACAGGGTGCATATTTGAATTGTGGGTCTTACCAACTCAAAACCAATATCCTTGCTTAGTCCGAATGACTCGTGGATCTGGCAGAAGTTTTTCCCCTTGATGCAATAGTTGTTTGTATGCTAGTTGTTTGTATAGGTAATTGTCTGTTTTATTAGTTTTCTATCCCATTTTTATATTCAATAAGTTTGTCAATTCTCTCTTCAACCATGTACCTCCAAGGATTCTTAATCCAGTCATGGATAAACACCTCTAGTGGGGCTCGACAAGAAAATTTCCGACTAGTGCATGGCTATACAAATTTGTCAGGAGCATCTCAAGTCTATAATAACAATACTAGTTCACAATCAGAAACAAGAAATTCATTATCAGTCAGGAGGTTAGAGTTATTACCTCATGGCAAACTTTTGGCATAAACTTTCAGACTTTCTTGGGCACCTTTGTTCTCTTCACATGCAATGGCCAGTTGTAGGCTAGTGGCGAGCACAGGGTATGATCAAGTCTGCTTTAATTGAGGTAATTTTGTCCATCTTGCAATAACTCAAACTCGCACAACTATACATTAGGAAAATTTTAAGGTCTAAAATGGACCTCCTAAGAGGTGTAATAAAATATTATGAGTTAGTCATTTTGTGGGGAAAGTATATTTACAACTCGCCTTTTGTACTACATTCCATGTAACTATAGTTAATAAGTTATATTGAAAAGATATCTATAAATAAAATTAATGAAAAAACCTTTTTGATATGACTAGAAAAAAGTACTTTTGAGTAAATAAATCTACTAAACTAAAGTATTCATAAAATAAAATAAAGTAAAATATTCTAGTTTTGAATTGTAAACATGATTAGATTTTATATAAATAAGTTGACATCAATAATCATTTATTTTACAATATATTCACATATTTATTATATAATTCTAATATATATTCATTATAAATCAATCTAACTTATATTTAAAATTTAATTAAGTCTCACATTATATTCATTATATATTATAATGATTTTATTATAATAAATTTATCACGATTTAATCTAACACATTACATATTTTAATGTGATAACATAAAGGTTTTACATATTAGATATAGTAAATAATGTGATATTAGATATTAGATATAGTAAATAACGTGATAACGTATTACACACGCATATTAGATATAGTTGTTAAAATTTAATGGTTAGTGAAGTTTTAATACACGTAATAAACATAAGTGCATGAACATGTAAATTCAGATTCAGAATAGTGCTGCTAATAAAATTTAAACTATAATAAAACAAGAAAATAATTTTCATCTCTTTCAACTCAATGCTCCATTGGTCATTGCGTTAATTTTAACGCTCTGCTGGTCATTGCGTTGAAGTTGATCATAGAGATGTTTCACTTCGAATATCATGTACATAAAAAATAGATACAGTATTAGCAAATCATACCATTCTTGGATCCACTTTATACTCAGATGTTTCTGAGCTTGATCTTGTCACCGAAGGGACAAGTCAAACTGGATAAACCATGTACGTACCTTGAGAGAGAGGGTTAAAGCAAACAGAAACAGACCTCAGACTCTTAGTCAACAGAGAGAGAGATGTCAATCAAAAGTACATGCTAGAGTAATTCAGTCATGCCCAAAACATTCATGCTAAGGACACACAATCACTTAGCACAAGAGACACTCAATCATACTTAGCACAGTGAAAACTCTCTGACAGTCATGATGATAAATCCACAGTCCACACTCAGGGAAAGGAACCCAACACACAGAGGTAAAACCCATAAGGACTCACGCCGAGATAGACCGCAGGGACAGATTATGAGGTAAGTCCATAATAAATCACACAGAGGTAAAATTGCAGTGATAGGTTATAAGCACTCTCACACAGAGATCAATTGCAGAGACAGGTCGAGAGCACTCTCACACAGAGTTCAATTGTAGAGACAGGTTGAGAGATAAGGCCATGAAAAAGACAAATCGCAAAGATCAAGCAAAGTCTGTGAGGAATCACGGTGAGGAGTCATGATGGCCACCAAAGATCACAGAATAACCAAATCGCAGAGGTCACCCAAACAAAATCACGGAGATAGTCGTGAACCCAATATCGCAAAGGTCACTATAAGCCAGAGATAAGACTCGTGAAGAGAAACGCGGAGAATAAGCTCGAGGGGAAAAATTGCAAATTCAAGTATGTGAAAATTCACGCTTAGGAGATCGCAGAGATAAATCGCACATCCAAATCAAGCCCAGGATTAATCACGAAATCGACTGAGGATAAAATCACGAAGATACCTGGGGAGGCAGGTGT
>LPNX010910745.1:5143-47922 GCA_001517045.1 Pseudotsuga menziesii | reverse complement strand
CCAATGGAGGAGGAGTCTGTCCTGCAGCCAAGAGGCAATCCTTAGTTTTATTTTGTCTGGCTTTGTTTATATGTTTTTCTGTCTTTTAATTAGCAATCAGTATGTAAGGGTGTACACAACCCTCGGTTATATAAACTCTGAACAGTCTCATTTTGAAATATGTAAGGAAACTCAGTGGATGATCTCATGGTGCTGCCTCTCTGTTGAGCGCATATACTCTATACCACTTTGCTTGTACTGAATGGCTGTGCACAGCCACTTTTAAATATATTTTCTTTCTGTTTCTGTTAAAAAAAAATAAAAATCACGAAGATACCAAGTAGAGAGCATGGTGGTGAAGCCCGTATGGGAGAGGTAAAACCTGTGAATGAAATCACAGTCATGAAGGAGGAGATCGCAGAGAGAAGTTGCAGCCAAGAAGTAGGAGATCAGCGTGAAAGGCCACAGGTGAACCGTGAGGGAAATCATGGAGAACAAGCACGTGAAAGAACCCAGCCGCAATGGTTTTCCAAGGTAAGATCTATACCATTTATATATTGAACGATACTTTAGGTTAGCATACGTAAAAAAATAAAGTGGTCCACAAAATCCAAAGAAAATAAGAAATAAAAAACATAAGGTAAATTAAATGGACCAACTGTCTTTATTAATAAAACCATAAAGGTTTTATTAATAAGACCATGAAGTAAAACTAAGACTTAGGATAGGATAAAGTGGTCAACAATAAAACAACAAATTAAATGGTCAAGAAATAAAAATAAAAAGGTCCAATAATTTAATCAATAAAATCATAAACAATGAGTGGTCCAATGGTCCTTTAGTAAAACTATAAAATACATTTAGGATAGTGTACCAAATAAAATCCATAAATAGGAGTCATCGTAATCAAAGGTGCACAGAAGTAAGAGTGCCATGATCAAGTAAGCTAAAGGACCAAGAGTCAACAAGGGGACCATAATCCACACGACACACATCCATAAGAATAAGGTGAACCATAAGGGTGGATAAGCATTCAACAAGAGGACCAAAGACTTTGCTCTCTTTCAAGGTACATAGTTTAATATATTTTGCCATCATTGTATAAAGGGGAAGATTCAAATGGATGGTACAATCATTTTTTCCTTAACATTGCTCCTAAGGGTTAGGTACTAGGGACATCGTCAAGGGGTGGCCAGTCCCTTGAGAAGAAACATAGCAATAACCGATTAGGAGAGGGGACATCATTATCTTCCATTCTTAATGAATGGCTTTCAGCCTTACGCTTAGTTTAAGTGTCACACTGAATCATGTTGATCAATCCCTGGACCCTGACTAGGTCCTCCATTCTCTCGCAGAATGGTTCCTAGTACTAAGCTGAGTTTCAGTCTCACACTGAAAGTTGATCAACTACCCGTAGGGCCTACTTGGACATCGTGTCCCTGGTTCAAGACCATAATATATCTCTACCTCTACCTGCAGGCTCTACTTGGACATCGTGTCCCTGGTTCCAAACCAGAATACCCTAGAGGCATATAAGGGCCCTAGCCACATGCTAGGGGCTTTGCCATGGCATCAACCTGCTTGGTCCTAGACCAAGAACCCCAGGAGACTACTGGGGGCCCTAGGGTACCTTCTAGGGTCTTACTCTATCATAGTCAATTGACTAGGGTACCATCCTCTATGAGAATGGGTCTCACAGCTGCACAAACTTTAACACTCCCTCTCAGCAAGAGAGGCGTTCTTAGCAACACTAAGCTTGTCTCGAAAGCGCTTAGACTTCAACAGAGGCTTAGTCAACACATCAGTAAGTTTGTCTACTTAAAAAGTGTAGACTTCATCTTGTTCCATACATGGTTAACCTTCCTCTTGATATGTACCTACCTGTTATAGAGCACAGGGTTTTCTAGGAGCTTGATCTTTTATATATCCACTTGGAAGTTGTAATTGACTTCTAGCTGAGAAACACTTTCCACATGTCATTTGACATCCTCCAACTCGTGATGTTTGGTATCCACCTTGTAAATGACGTGGCTCATCTGAGGTATTATGAACCTCTCAAAGAGATCAACTAAAGACTCTCAGATCTCCTCCCTTTGCTCATCTAATAGAGATGACTCATGGACTGGGCTCTCTTCCATGTCTGTATGACTAGAAGTTCTCTGAAGACTTCCTTCAGGGGAGATTACAACTTCTCTTTGCAACCCCATTTTGCTAGGGATTGAGAAGCACTTCTGGCTCCCCCCTGATCTCTAAACTTACCAATGTTCCACTAACAAATGCTCGGTAGTTTAATCCTGCTATTTGTGGAGCCTCTTGCTCCCTCTGTACATGAGTACCCAACTCCCTCTCGAGTTGTGCAGATAATTTTAAGCATAAACAGAATTGGTAAGTATTCATTGTTTGTCACATCATCCTCCTTTATAAGTTAAGATTGAATGTCATCAATTTCACTTACTACCATGAGTTTGTCATTCATAGACATACACTGCAACTATCTTAGAGATGTCACATGATATGACAATACCAAGAGTAAACATGAAGTAGAATAGGAAGACCTCTCTATATCTACTCTTATGCAGAATTTACATTGTGCATCACATTGAATATGAACCAATAATAAATATGCAATGGTACAAATTTAGCTCATAATCCTAGACAAGAGATTAAGCTCTAGGCTTCACATTGATTGATGTATAATAAACAATGGATAAGCATTCTATGTCATTATCCTTTAAGCCTGAGTATGCACTTCTTAAACATAATAAAAATGATCAGAAACTATAACTTCAATAATACTTAATCACTTCCATCAGTGAGTCATAAAAAACTCTTTTGCACAAACCAATGATTAATTATAAGGTATCATAATTAAGTGGGCTTGTCATACCTCTTCCATGGGTTACCTATTAAATCCATTTTCTGGTAACACTTGTCAATACTATAGATACAAGCACGTTTCTTTGTTCAGCTGTTATTGTTTTAATCAAACATAGATGTAAACATCAGATCTCTTTACCATATTATCACTTTGATGGCTAATGAACTCCTTCACCAAGATCTGTAAATTTTAAAACTAACAAGTTAAGTCCTTATGGCAACCCTTACCAAAGGATCATGTAGACTCTGTTACCCTCAAGACAAAGTTATCTACATCCTAAGCTCTGATACCATGTTAAAATTTAAGGGTTAGTGAAGTTTTATTACACGTAATAAACATAAGTGCATGAACATGTAAATTCAGATTCATAATAGTGCTGCTAATAAAATTTAAACTATAATAAAACAAGAAAATAATTTTCATCTCTTTCAACTCAATGCTCCACTAGTCATTGCGTTAATTTTAACGCTCTGCTGGTCACTGCGTTGAAGTTGATCATTGAGATGTTTCACTTCGAATATCATGTACATAAAAAATAGATACAGTATTAGCAAATCATACCATTGTTGGATCCACTTTAAACTCAGATGTTTCTGAGTTTGATCTTGTCACTGAAGGGACAAGTCAAATTGGGTAAACCATATACGTACCTTGAGAGAGAGGGTTAAAGCAAACAGAAATAGACCTCAGACTCTTAGTCAACAGAGAGAGAGATGTCAATCAAAAGTATAGGCTAGAGTAATTCAGTCATGCCCAACACATTGATGCTAAGGACACACAGTCACTTAGCACAAGAGACACTCAGTCATATTTAGCACAGTCAAAACTCTCTGAGAGTCATGATGATAAATCCATAGTCCACACTCAGGGAAAGGAACCCAACACACAGAGGTAAAACCCATAAGGACTCACGCCGAGATAGACTGCAGGGACAGATCATGAGGTAAGTCCGTAATAAATCACACAGAGGTAAAATTGTAGTGACAGGTTGTAAGCACTCTCACACAGAGATTAATTGCAGAGACAGGTTGAGAGCACTCTCACACAGAGTTCAATTGTAGAGACAGGTTGAGAGATAAGGCCATGAAAAAGACAAATCGCAAAGATCAAGCAGAGTCCGTGAGGAATCACGGTGAGGAGTCATGATGGCCACCAGAGATCACAGAATAACCAAATCGCAGAGGTCACCCAAACAAAATCACGGAGACACCCGTGAACCCAATATCGCAAAGGTCACTATAAGCCAGAGATAAGGCTCGTGAAGAGAAACGCGGAGAATAAGCTCGAGGGGAAAAATTGCAAATTCAAGTACATGAAAATTCACGCTTAGGAGATTGCAGAGATAAATCGCACATCCAAATCGAGCCCAGGATTAATCACGAAATCGGCTGAGGATAAAATCACGAAGATACCAAGCAGAGAGCACGGTGGTGAAGCCCGAATGGGAGAGGTAAAACCTGTGAATGAAATCACAGTCATGAAGGAGGAGATCGTAGAGAGAAGTCGCAGCCAAGAAGTAGGAGATCGGCGTGAAAGGCCGCAGGTGAACCGTGAGGGAAGTCATGGAGAACAAGCACGTGAAAGAACCCAGCCGTAATGGTTTTCCAAGGTAAGATCTATATCATATATATATTGAAAGATACTTTAGGTTAGCATACGTAAAAAAATAAAGTGGTCCACAAAATCCAAAGAAAATAAGAAATAAAAAACATAAGGTAAATTAAATGGACCAACTGTCTTTATTAATAAAACCATAAAGGTTTTATTAATAAGACCATAAAGTAAAACTAAGACTTAGGATAGGATAACGTGATCAACAATAAAACAACAAATAAAATGGTCAAGAAATAAAGATAAAAAGGTCCAATAATTTAATCAATAAAATCATAAACAATGAGTGGTCCAATGGTCCTTTAGTAAAACTATAAAATACATTTAGGATAGTGTACCAAATAAAATCCATAAATAGGAGTCATCGTAATCAAAGGTGCACACAAGTAAGAGTGCCAGGATCAAGTAAGCTAAAGGACCAAGAGTCAACAAGGGGACCATAATCCACACGACACACATCCATAAGAATAAGGTGAACCATAAGGGTGGATAAGCATTCAACAAGAGGACCAAAGACTTTGCTCTCTTTCAAGGTACATAGTTTATTATATTTTGTCATCACTGTATAAAGGAGAAGATCCAAACGGATGGTACAATTATTTTTTCATTAACACTGCTCCTAAGGGTTAGGTACTAGGGACATCGTCAAGGGGTGGCCAGTCCCTTGAGAAGCAACCTAGCAATAACCGATTAGGAGAGGGGACATCATTATCTTCCATTCTTAATGAATGGCTTTCAGCCTTACGCTTAGTTTCAGTGTCACACTGAATCATATTGATCAATCTCTGGACCTCGACTGGGTCCTCCATTCTCTCGCAGAATGGTTCCCAGTACTAAGCTGAGTTTCAGTCTCACACTGAAAGTTGATCAACTACCTGCAGGACCTACTTGGACATCGTGTCCCTGGTTCAAGACCAAAATATATCTCTGCCTCTACCTGCAGGCTCTACTTGGACATCGTGTCCCTGCTTCCAAACCAGAATACCCTAGAGGCATATAGGGGCCCTAGCCACATGCTAGGGGCTTTGCCATGGCATCAACCTGCTTGGTCCTAGACCAAGAACCCCAGGAGACTACTGGGGGCCCTAGGGTACCATCTAGGGTCTTACTCTATCATAGTCAATTGACTAGGGTACCATCCTCTATGAGAATGGGTCTCGCAGCTGCACAAACTTTAACAATAGTAGGTATAGTAAATAAACAAGCATTAGATGAAGTCTTTCTTTAAATAATGTGATAATGTATTATCAGCTTTACATCAAGTCTTTCACCTAGAAAAATATGTAGGCATGTTTTCAAATTTTGAATATAAATTTTGCTTTTTGGTTCTAATATATTTTGTATTCAAACATTCATTGTATGGGAAAGTACTTTTAAGTACTTTAGGAGTTCTAAATACATATACATTATATTCAAAACTTAAGTAATTTATGAGTATTTTTTTATTATAAGTATGGTCAACTATGGGTTTTCATCCACCATTTAGAATTTAACAAGTGTCTTTAACTCGAACAATGCCACCTCAACCATAAGGGATGATGTCATTCTCTAGGAGGTGATTGGTTATTTTAAAGTTGATTTTGATAGTACATTTTTTTGTTTTGAGACCCATTCTAGACATCAAAATTTCCCTAATGAAATGAGTAAACACTATCAATTTCACTCACTTATGATTTCATATATACAAAACAATCTAGACCCAATTTCTATATTTTTCTGCATTTTATCACCAAAGTGAATGATGTTCTGGGAAATAGATTCCATATTAATAAATAATTGGTTGACTATGATTTTCTGCAGGCTACTTGCAAGAATTTTCTATAATTCATTATTTCTTGTGTTGGCATGGAAAACTAACCTAAATAAGAATGCTAACCAACCTTTGAAAAAGACATGGTGTTGCTATTTAATGCCTTTTAGTAGCTTGTATCAATACTTCATATTTTTGCTATTTAAGTTCACGGAATCGTTTTGGTAGGATTTCTAAATGTTGATGTAAACAGGTGGCATGGATTTCTAAATGTTGATGTCAACAGGTGGCATGTCTCACTTCTCAAGTTGCAAGGATGATCAACCTGGCACTACTGGAAGAAGAATGGATCTGATTGATGGGACTATGATTTCAGGACATTCCATGAGAGGCCGTGATGATTTCCAGATTGAGAATTCAATCTCTACGGATAGAGAACATGAAACAAATTTTTTGAAAAGATTACAAAGGCCTATTACTGAGTTAGAATCATTAACTCAGAGTACAATTTCTGATTCCACAGAAAATGGGTTTGTACATGATCTTATTCTAAGATGCTTGTTCTTCACTTTTTTCATGTTTGGAAATCTTTTCGAATTAGATAAAAGACTATGCTTCTTTTCTTAATCAGTTTAGTCAAGACATTTCTGACAATTCTTGCCTTAGGTAAGAATTTCTTACAACATTTCGTTTATGCATATCTAGTTTGGATGATCTGTTTTGGTATAGAATGTTGTTGCTGTTATCTTTTTTCATCCTTAGTGGTTTGTGATGGTCTAGTTCACTACCAATTACTTTCTGTTCACTTCTTTGCCACATATAACAAAGTTACATCTCAAAATTAGATCGTTGATGTGTGATTTCTAATAGAGACTGTCAGACATCTGCTTTGGGAATGCAAGGCTGCCAAAGTATTCTAAGAATGGATTGCATCTGAGTATGCCATTCTCACAAAAATGTCATTTTGGGAGACAGGTGGCTGATAAAACAATATGGTAGAAGATTATCGAACACAAGGTTGATAGGAATCTCCTTTTACTGGAAAGGAGATAGAGAACTACTTTCAATGGGGATGCTTTACCTTTTCATTTGGCATAGACTACAATGTTTAGGAATGTATAGACACTTCTGTTTTGAGTAAAAATTGGCATTTTCTGTAAGAATGCAGATTCCCTTGAGATTGGGATTAAAGCCAGTATGCTAGCACTCGTTGCCTATCTAGGGAGGGGTAGTTTTTGTAATCACAGGTTAGCTCATTGATTTGCATGACTTGATGTACTCTGTTTTTGTGCACTGATGTAATATATGATTCATTTAGAAAAAAAGGAAAAGAAAATAAGAAAGAATGCTTGTATCTTGTAGTGAATGCTTTGAGTAAATAACGAAGTTAAGAGGTAATCATCTAAGCTACAACATTAATTATCTATGTTAAGTTGTAACCATAAATTAGTTATTAACATAGGTATCAGACTTGAACTTGGATCTGACTTGGTGAGGTCTCTGAAAACTACTTTACTTGGACTTGGTCTTTGACTTGAATTCGACGTGGTGATTCGATGAATGACACGGCTGTATAAAAAATATTCATAATTTAATTAAAGAAAAATTAAATACAAACAAGTAGACACCAAATATGCAAGTTTGCTAATTTATATTGCATGTAAGGGTGCAAATAGGGAACAGTACTTAGAAATACATGAAATATAGTGTTTGAGGTAGATAAAATTAAATTTCTGAGACATAATGCATAAACATTGAGCCTCCACATGGCCTCCAAAGTCCAAAAATATTTTAACTATAATTTAACAATGTTCCCCCAAGTTTCCGGGACGGGGGGACGTGGGAGCGGGGAAACGCACATTTGGGACGTGTGGAGACCACCCCCAAATTTAGGGATATTCGGGGGGGACGTCTCTAAAATTATAAAAATAAAATAAAATATCAAAAATAATAATTCATTTGATGTATATTAATGATTGTGCAATGTAAATACTAAATATATCAGTTTATTTTCTAAGTAGTACCGAGTAGGAATTGTAAAATGTGAAAATAATGGGAAAACATTAAAATTTTTTTCCCAAAGGCATGGTTGGGGAGGGAAAGTTTCGCCCAGGAGTCCCCAAGTCCCCGGGACGCAGGAAACGTGGAAACGTGTCCCCGACCCTGCGGGACGCGTCCCTGTGGAACACTGTAATTTAATGAGTACGTACTATGTCATGTGTCCTGGCTCATTAATCATCAAGATCATTTGGCTGAATTCTTCGGAATGTCCTCTGAATGAGTGTTTGCATTTCTTCACTCCCTTCTTGAGGGGCTGCCCCTGAAAATCCAGCCTCTGACTCATCCACCTCTACAGGTTAAATGGATCCAAGTCCAGTCAGTTGAAGTTGTTCTTTGGAGTTTACATTTAAAACCATTAAATTTGTGAATTAACCTTCAATTTTTTCCCTCTTCTATAAATTTAGAGTTCTTAGGGTGTCCTTTCGTTTTCTTCTATTTTTCCTATTTTCTTTTTGATTTTTTAAGCCTAAGCCCTGTTGACAAGCTAATGTGTTAACTAACACATTGAAGTTTTGAACTAACACGGATTCAAGCAAGTCAAGGTTATTTTGGTGATTCGACCAAGTTAGGCACTGATTGTCTAAGTCAGGTTGAGTCTAATATCATTGTTTAATGATAATGTCCTTTCAAAATATCCTTATCACCCACCAAGGCTAAATTGTAGCATAGTTATCAATTCTAAATTTAGGGAAAGAACTTCGTAGACGACTAAGAGAAAGAAGAGAATAATGGAATGTTTTGTTAGAAAACTTGGAATAGAAGCACACAAATCTTTGCAAGAAATATCAATCTTATTGTTGTTTGTTTGCACATATTAGTACATACTATGTGACTTAAGAAAGGCGTAGGAGGAAACGTGTAATGGGGTACCCACATATTTGAATTGAAGCCAAAACCATTTGAAGCACGGAAGGTCTTTGAATGTCTATTTGGATGGATTTGGGGAGGATGAATACATGATGGGAAGATGGAATCCCAACCCCAAAATTTCCTTTTACTTTCAAATGAAGATCCCTCATTATGATTTTGGAGGTGATGTTTGTTAGCTTTTGGGGTTACTTCAACCAAAAAAAATAAAGTGTTTTCACCTTGCTAGGAGAGTGTTATGTCTCCTAGCCCCTTGGCAATGCTTGGGTTGGGCCATGTGACGTATAACTTGGAGGTTGGACACTTGACTTGAGAATGCTTGGGTCAAGGAACCTACTTCATGGAGATTGGAGATGGACGTGGACAAATATGTTGAGGAGAGGAGCTTAGTGACTACATTGGTGCACACGGGAGCAACATTGGGCACATGAAAGTACATGTGGCACACGATTAAAGGAGGAGCCTTGCACACGAGGACACTTGGATAATGGACCATTGTGGAAGAGGGAGAGGTCAATTAACATCTTGTTGGATAGTGCACCATCATGGAGGAGGGGTGTTAGCTTGTTATGCCTTAGAGTATTTGTAGCGTTCCCTACAGTTCCACCAAAGTGAGGGGTTATTTTTTGCTATGTAAAGGCCAAGTTTGAAACATTTTTGTATGTAGAGTGTTGATTTGGGGCTAAATACCCCTAATCATGTAATGGATGGTCCTCTTGATTTCCACTTCCAGGTGGTGCTCGCCCTATAGGGGTTGAATCCCTTGGAGGGTTAAACACTTGTATTCATGATAAAACTCATTTATTTTCCATGTAAAAGGTCATAGCTCTTTGTAAAGGGCTGTGTACCCTATCTAACACACCTTATTTGCTCACTTGGACCTATTTTGTGATATAAAACCCCTTCCCTAGGTTGTGTTACCCACAAATTGTATTTCCTTATTGAAGAAGCCTACAAGGATAATTAAGGAGGACGTCGAGGGCACACATCTGTTGGGGTTAGTTGGGGCATGACATCCTCCTTTTGGCACACCTATCACTTGGTGTAGCCTAATTTCACATTTTTATTGGTATTTTATGTCATTGTGTGGTTTAGTCCCCAAGTTGGTGTTGATTTTTCTGAGTAGCATCGAGAGCCATTCTCTTAGGAGAATGGGGACAGCTGGTTTGGGACCATGGTGTGGACTCAACCTAGTGTTGAGTGATCATTCTGTTGAATGATGATATCTAGTCCTTGACTATGATATGGACCAAGCTCTGCCTTGGGGGGACTCAACCCTGTGTTGAGTGACCATTCTATTGAATGGTAGACATTTGGTCCGGGACCACGACGTGGACCAGTCTAGTACTAGTACACTCAGCTAAGTTCTTAGTAGCCATTCTCTTGGAGAATGGAGGCTCTTGGTCTGTTACCAAGTATTTGACCCAAGGTCAAATTATGTAGCCCATGGCTGAGGCACCTGGTCTGTTACCAGGAAGGCACTATAATTCTTAGACTAGGTCTAGGCATGTGTGACACTCTGACTCTTGATTAATGGGCTTTGCGTTCTTCTCCAAGGCTTAGCTACCCTTGGTTAAGATACCCTAGTACCTGATCTTGGTGTCACACAGAGTGTGAGATAAAAGCATTAGTAACTCTCTAGGTTTATGATGATGTACTTTGAATGGAAAATAAAAGATCACAGGCGATGACCACAGGGGCACTTGAAGAAGGCTAAAAGAAAAAGTAAAAAATACATAAGGACTTTTGGACCATAGGTAAAAGTCAAAAATACATATGGACTTTGGTAAAAGTAAAAAATACATAAAGGACCTTTTGGACTACAAAAAGGCTAAAGGTAAAAGTGAAAATTAGAAAAGAATAAAATAATATTATTTTGTTCTTTCTAATTTTGGTCCACTTACAGGTGACTCAAGGATATAAAAGATCAATCCATTTCATTATTTCACACACACTTGCTTTCACAGGTACTGCTGCAAATCAGAAGATCTCACAGGTGAAGAAGAAAGTTTATGATTGTGCCCTAGCATGGATGAGTCTAGCTAGGGCATCGTCATCCAATTGAACACGAACCCTAAGCTAAGGTTTCTTCCATTTTTCTGTCTTAAGGGTTTTACCAAACCCTCAGCTTCAACCACGTTCATCTCCGAGCATCCTTCACCATTCACAGGCATCTTCTCTGTTTTCTGGGCAGCAGGTTCTTGTTCACGGGCAGCCCTCTCCTTCACGGGCTTCCCTCTCTTCTTTCTTCGGCCAGGCCACAAAAGGGCACTGCCCCTCTCAGCACCCCCGGGCAGCCTGCTACAGGCATACCCATGAGGGTTTGGCTCACGACCAACCCTTGGGTAGCCAAAGGGCAGACCCGTGAGGGCTAGTTAAGGGTGGACAACGTCCTAAGGGACAAACTGAGGGTGCTTTTGGGGGTCACTAAGGGGAGACTGAGGGCTAGTAGAGGGGGGCGAGTAGGCCGTGAGGTGGAGAAAAAGGAGAAGAAAGGGGAAGGTGAGGGTTTGGGGAGCTAGGAGGAGAAGGCAATGGATGAAGGGAAGAAAAAGGGTTCTAGGAGGGGTACGTAGAGAGGGTCGAGGGTGCCAGCAGCAGGGAGGAGCAGGCCATAGGTGTAAGGGCAAGTTTGGAGGGTAGCCGAGGGTGAGAAGAGGGAGGAGAGTGGAGATTGCACCTCTAGGGAGAACAGAGAGAGGATGGCGAGGGAGGAAATAGAGGTTTTAGGAGAATAAGGGCAAGCCGCGACGGCATAACTGATTTTGCTTAGGGTTTATGCAACCCTAGCAACCCCCAAACTAACCCTAAAACTAGGTTGTGGAAGAGAGAAAGGTTTGGGACTAGGAGAACAAAGCCCTAACAAAACCCTAACCTAGCCTACAGCTTCTTAGTAGTGATTAACCAACCTCTAGAGAAGATTACCCTAGGTTTACAACTAGCCCTAAAGTCCTAAGGTTCTAACCCTAGAAGGACTTTTAGAAGGACGCACTTCTACACCAAGGTGACTAAGAATTGACGAAGGATCAAGCTAAGACAAATGCAACTCTAAAGGCTACCATTCCATCCATGTGCACATGTTTAACCAACAAATCACAACATCACCTTTGCAAGAGTGTTGAACCAAAGAAAACTTCAAGAATTCATCATCAAACCCAGGAAAAATTCTTCCTCAAGAGGAGGCGCCTCACTTCAAAGAGCCCTAGTAGGGTGGAATAAATGCATAGTGCTTTATCCCAATTGTCTTATGTTAAAATGAAGTGAGGAGAGGCTTAGAAATAGCCTTTCACACTAACTTTACAAATATATCCAGGCCGACATGCCTTAAAAGTCAATTTGGAAATATAAAATGTCAACTTAAAATTATATCATAAAAAATATAAAAATAGCCTAAAGTAGGCTTATAGTAGGCTACCTGGGATATTTTTTCCGTAGGTGCCAAAAACTACTAAAATGAGCGAATCACTCTGGGCGAAAGGCTGAAGTGAGATGGAGGGAGAGCGTTATACCCCATCTAACTCTGGGAATGCTGTAAAATCCCTCAACGCCCTCCTCAAAGCAACAAGTGTTGAATTATTGTAACTTCGAAGAATATTCTAAATATATTTTAGTGGTCCCCGATGTTTCTATCGGGAGAATCACTTGTATTTCTTTGTACCCCAATGTTCCTATCGGGAGAATTACTAAAAGTCATGAGGAAGTCCCCTTCGTTGTAAGTCGGTATAATATCCCAAACTGGTATTTTTCCTTTTATGTGTGTACTATAGATGGCTAATAGACTTATGCCTCAATAAAATAGGAAAGCAAACCCCGATCTTTGCATGCATGTAGATCTGTGCCCTAGAAAATACTGAGATGCTATAAAATAGGAGAAGTCAATGCATGTACGTACCAATATATAGATCTGTTGATGGTGAAGAGGATGGTCCCTGCATGCAAGGATTTTGATAGAGGAATAGGGAGATAAACCAAATCGTCCTCCACAGGTGAATGCGCTCTCCTCTCAAGCTGTAGATGATCTGGAATAATAAATAAGCTGCTGCTGAAGGCCTGTATGAGGTGCAATAGGGTTATAGTACCCCTCTAACTGTGATGGAAGCAGCATGCAGAAGAAGCGGTGGCTCAATAGACCAAAACGTGAATGTCCTCAAATCAATATGCCCATGCAGAACAACGTCTTCTAGAAAGGGGGCACTGCTGATAACTTGCTTGATACTCAAGCTGAACGACCCTTCTTCCAGGGGAAGGGTAATGAAGGTGCTCCGAGATGAATATAAGTAGCATGCAAAAGTTCTGACCCCTGTAGATAAGAAAACGAATTGCTTTGTCTCTGACCACGGTAACACGGTATGATGGTGGAACTCTTCGGCTGGATGAATAATCAACCTCCCGAAATAATTGCTGAATGTAACCAGATGATGAACTAGTGCTGAACTTGGATGATCCAACCTGATGATGAACTAGGGCAGATAGATTTCGCTGCCAAAATACACCAGTTAGCTGAGCATGCACTCAACCCCAACTTAGCTCGCCAAGCTCTCCAATTTGACTCCACAAATCAATAATCACATAAGTGTCTTATCCATTCACTTTATCTTTCTTTTATAACTTTCAACTGCGAAAACCCTAACTTTTGACCTAATTAGGTCACTTTAACTTTTAATTTGCAGTTGACTTGCATGCATGCACATGGAGACTTAATTGGGTGCATGCATCATTAAATAATGCTTAGATGTCATGCATGCAGGTGGCCTTTGGCTTTGGTGGCCCTCTTCGACCCAATGGTGATATAATATTGATGCCCTAGATCTTCTGTAGGTGGCATCAGTCTTCAGCTGATTCCTTGACTGTCAGTACCTGCTCGAATCCACAGGAATCACATAGGTTAGCGGGTTGGTCCTCAATGCCTAGGCAGAAGAGGACATTACAGTCGGGTCATTAGTACCCCAATTGTGGTTACTCGAGCCCACATAACTGAGTTAGGATTACTCGAGCCTACATAACTGAGTCAAATATTAAGTGAACGAAAGAATATAAATAGAGGCAGGTGCATCTCATTTGAGACACACACACACAATTGTGTAGCGCATAAGTGAGAGAGAGGTTTTAGTTGGAGAAGGAGGAGGATCAGTCTTTTGAGTTTTACCTTTTATCTTTTGGGGCATCTATATTGAGGAAGCTTTTGCTGGGTTTTTCCCTTTAGGGTTTTCCTAGGATAAATATGTGTTGTTCTTGTGATACTGTTTCTTTCAGTGATCCTGCTTATATGCTTTTGTTATGAAATTTGAATTGAATACTGATGTTCTAGCTTAGCATATACGGAATTTTAACATGTATCAGAGCTAACCTGAATAGAACAGGTTTCATAAGAAGAAAAATCCCTTTCTCTCTCCCCGGAAGAAATTAGGGTTTCGAGAAAATTTTTGATTTTCGGAAAACTGCTTGCATAGAAAGTTGCGCCCTCCCAGAGCGCATCTATTGAGCCTGGAATTGAAGTTTTTGAAGGAGTAGATCTCCCGGAAAGTCAAACCCTAGTTTGACAGCTGCACTAGAAAACTGCAGAACTAGAAGGCGGTTAAAAGCTGCAGCGCTGAATCTCGCTAGTCAGATTTGAAGGGGAAAGACTTGAGATCTTCAGAAACCAACTTCACCAGTCAACTCGCCTCAGTCAAGCGCATCTCTTGGTAAGTTCAGTTTCTCATTCCGCAGATTTTCAATTTTTTGTGATCTCCTATCAAGATGGCCCCAAGCACCAAGCTTGAGGACAAACTGGAAGGCATAGAGTATTACAGAGCATGGAAATACATAATTGGTCTCATTCTCAGAGAGAATGATCTTAAAAAGTATATCAAGGAAGAGGTTGCAGAACCTGATGAAGCTGAAGCCAAGGAGAAGCATAACAAGGATCTGATTAGGACACAAAGAATTATTGCTGACTCCATCAAAGATCACTTGATCCCTCAAGTATCATCCAAGAAGACTCCAAAATAAATGTATGATGCCCTAGAAAGAATGTATGAGGGAAGAAACATCAATACAAGGATGAATCTTAGAGCTCAACTGAAGAGCACCAAGATGAGTCATGGAGAATCCATCCAAGACTATTTGGCAAGGATCTCCCAGTTCAAAGAACAACTAGAAGCCATTGGAGACAACCTTGATGAAGATGAGTTAGTGATGACTGCTCTCAATGGTCTCACTAGACATTGGGAGTCATACATTCAAATGATGTGTGCCAGAAAGGAAAGCCTGAAGTTTGATATTGTATGGGAAGACTGCATTCAAGAGGAGGCTAGAGTAGCCAATAGAGAAGCACTTCTAAAGGAAGATGATCAAGCCCTAGCTACCCATACCAAGAGAAAAAGAAATCAATCTAACTTTAAGAAGGGAAACCACAGGGAGCCTCAACCTCTCAGGAAGTTCTAGAAAACAACAGAAAGCTTTCCCAATAAGGATTATTCTAGCTTTCAATGTTTTCACTGTGATAAGATAGGACATGTTATAGCTAGATTTTGTTCTTAGATTACATGTTATTTCCAAAGCATTGTTTTTCTTATTTCTTTTAAATTTTGGACTTGGTTTTGAGGTATTAGAATTATGAGCATATTTTTATTTGATTTCATGTCATTTTTTTTTGAATTTACTTTATTTTGTTGGTTTCATAGTTTTAATGGGCTTATTAGGTGTATATATTTCTGAAAAGTCAAAAAAATCTATCATAAGGTTTGATCTAAGTTGAATTATATTACTTAACTCTTTATTTTGAAGCCATGTGTCAAAAATATTCATTAGGCGGATTCTTGTAGCGCAAAAGGGAAAGACCGTGAGCTAAAGCGCTACAAGAAAATTAAGGCGCTTGAAAATTATAATATCAGCTCGTGGGTTGTTCAAAATCGCAAATGATGGAGGTTTTTACATCTGTAAAGACAAAATGATACGTGTATAGGCCTAAATAATCATTACGACAAGTGTGCAAGATAGGGTAAACATATTGCAGGTAAATCGCAGCTGTCCGAAGTCTTAAAGAGTGGAAATTTCTTAAGTATTTATGATAGCGCATTCTCAAACATGTTCAAAGGCAGCGATGAGTTTGATGGGCGTATGAGAAGCTTCAGAGATCGTGTTTATACCTATCAGTAGTTTGTTGGATGAAATTGTGAAGAAAGCGGTTAAAGATTTGGGCGGTTGCAGAGTAAGGTACTAGGAGCTGCTAAACATTCATTGAAGACATAATACCGCAAACATAGAAAGTTAGTTCATCATCACCATAACTGTATGCTTAGGTAGTGAAATTATTGACCAGGATTAGGGGTAGCATTGACATAGTCTTATGACATTTTAAAAAATTGTAATCCTGGGAAATACGATTTCTTTGAGTTATTAATCCCACTATGTAGAGAATTATTTCGAATTTTCCTGAGCTGTTTGAAAGAAAGATACAGTTAGGCTTTAGTGCAGAGAGATGAAGAGGAGTGGCAAAACCAATAGGGTCGAACCTTCTGATATGGGTTGGCCTAAAAGCTTTCCTGAATGTGCAAAATTGTTCCAGAAAGTTGGTTGGTTTAATTATTTTGAAAAAATTGATGGTTATCATTCTGAAGTATCATATGGGTTTGCCTAAGGGTTAGAGAAAGATACGGTTCTGTTCAATACCCTTAAAATTGAGTTAACTAGAGAGTTGATAGCTGAAGCAACAGATATTGTAGATGAGGGTGAATTATGGTTTAAAAAAGTGCCATTTACCTTTAATTCAAAGGATTTCCTGTTCCCTGAGGTTGAAGCAGATTGGGGCAAGGGTGTGCATGTACAAAATTTCAAACCTGAGTGGAGTGAGCCTATTAGCATTTTACAGAGTTATATAACTTGTGAAGGTAGATTTTCTTTTGTCTTCAAGTATCACATCAGATTTGTACATCATCTAAACCAAGAGTCGAGGATGAATCTTCCCTTTTTCTTTCTAAAGAGCCTGCAGAAAATGTCAAGTAGGGTAAAGGGACATAAAGACCATACCAAGCAATCTATCTTCCACCATGGAATGATAAAACTGGTCATTTGTACTGTGCTTCAGAAAAAGGGTAAAACTTGGTACTACTTCTTGTTTTGGTCAGGGTTTCAGAGTGAAAATGAGGACTAGTCAAAAAAGAGATAGATGGATAAACTTCACAACCTGGTTAAAAGATTGAAGAAGGAAGTCATTGTTGAGTCAGTAGAAGAGAATGCTCAAGAAGAGTCTTCAGCTTAGAAGCTCAAAGAACCTGTATGTGGAGAGCAAAGAGAGATTGATGAAGATAATCAGATAGAAGTTTCTGAAAATGTAGAAGAAGTTCAGGCAGCAGGTTTGAAACATGAAGAAGAAAAGAAATCAGTTGAACATGGTCAGGAATTCATTGATATTCAAGAAAACATAACAGATGTTTTTGTTCCAGCCAAGCTTGAAGCTGAAAACATACAAATTCCAAGTAAAAAGATCGAAGGAAAGTCAGTGGTTGAATTAAAGAATGAAGGTTTACTAATTTCCAGTATAAAGTTTCGTGGGAAGTCTTATGCAATGATAGCAGAATCAAATTAGAGACCCAAAACAAGAGCAAAGTATAAGTTGAGACTAAATATGAAAAAGATTTTAAATCCAAAGTTAGCTAAGGAGAAGATTATTGTGATAGAAGACTCCTCATCTCGAGAAGATTTGAAGGAAGATGAAGACCTGAATTCTGAGCAGGTCAATAGTAAGAGAGAAGATTCATTGATTGTGAAACCCTCTTTAGTAAAAAACATAGTTGTAGAACAACCCAAAGATTCCAATATCAAAGGAGATAGGTCTCAAAAGGTTCCTGTAGCAGTAGCAGAGTAGCATGAAGAGGATGATGATGCAATTTTCAAGAAACTGAATATCCCTTGGTTATCAAAGGAAGCTTCCTCATTTCAAGAAGGAAAATGCATAGACTCAGAAAATGAAAATCTTCATAAGACTGTTAAACAGTATAAGTATCAAATCGATTTTTTGAATGAAACCAATGATGGTTTGGTCATGGCAAATAGAAGATTAAGGGAAGATCTCGAAGATATTAACACACATTACCAGGAGTTGATTGTGGTCTCAAAGGAAGCTTTAAAAAGGAAGAGGCAGACTCAAGGCATATTTGAGGAGTTGAACCAGAAAATCCAGGATTTGACTCAGCAGAGTCAAGAACTATCAAGGAGGGTTGAAGACTTGGAAATAGAGCAACAAAGAACCAGAAGAAAATCACAAGCTTTGGAAGGGATAGCACCTCTGGCTGAAGTAGCTAAAAATCTTTAAAGATCATTACTGACACAGTGACAGGTGTCTTATAGTTAATTTTTGTAAAGTTAATAGTTTATTTTGAAAAGCAATCATTCAGGTAGCAGTTTCGAGAATTGGACCTAAAAGTTAGTTATGTAGTTAAGTAACTGTTTTTGCAGTTTCGAGAACTTGACCTAAAAGGTAGTTATGTAGTTAAGGAAGTGTTTTTGGGATGTAACAAGGATAAAAGGAAAGAAACTAGATGGTAGTGGGGTTCGAGTTTTTTGCAAGGGGAGGCTCAAAAGCTACTGTGTCAAGCTAAGATTCAAACTCTAATGTAATTTTCCAGACTGATTATGATATATATCACTGATAAGCCCTTATTATTTTCATTACTGGTTTCATTATTGGTTTGTTAAATCACTCAATGTGCAATTTCGTTTCTTGTATAATGTCTTATTCATGAAATGCTTGTAGGTTGTGGGTCAAACTCAGTCACTTTTCTTTGTTCTTTCTGGTTTATTTGTTATATATGATTCATCTCAGTCTCTGATCTTTATATGATTTAGTACTTGTTTTAGCTTGTTTAATGTTACCCTCTTGTTTATGAAAATTTCAGACCAAAACAATACAAAAAGACAGTTTTACTTTGTTTCATTTTAGAGATTGTGTTGGCTTGTTCTTCTTGCAGTCTGGAACAATTTTTGGCACTAACAGGACACATTGCCAGAAATTGTCCTATGAAGAGATAAGAGTACAAGAGAAGGAACAATAACAACAAAAGATATCATGCACATCTAGCTAAAGATGAGGATGAAGAAGAAGAAGAGGAAGGACCTCAAAGAAAGCAAGCTAGAGAAGAAGATGCAGAATAGTATGTACTATTTCTGCACTCTCTGGGTCTGTAACACCTGGAGAAGATACTTGGCTTATTGATAGCGGTGCTTCAAAACACATGACGGGACAAAGGAAGACCCTGTCAAAACTTGAAGAAAAGAACTCTCCTCAAAAAGTATCCTTAGGAGATGACTATCAATATCCAATCAAAGGAATTGGTGAAGCAAGCTACAAGCTTGATTTGGGAAATCCCCTGAAGATGAAGGAAGTCTTATATGTACCAGGTCTAAAGAAGAATCGACTTTCTATCTCAGCCCTAGATAAGAAAGGATTTAGAGTTGCATTCATAGATGGCCAAGTACTCATGTGGCCTGAAGGGAAGACAATTGAAGATGCAATTGTCATTGGTGAAGAAGAAGGAGGCCTGTACAAACTCAAGGGACATTCAGAAACAACCCTTGTTCATGAGTCCACTAACCCTAGTGAATTGTGGCATAGAAGGCTTGCCCATATCAATTACAAAGCATTACCTCATGTGAACAAGGTAATGACGGGATTACCAGATCTGAAGATCGGCCATGAAGGGATTTGTAAAGGATGTGCAAAAGGGAAGAATGTCAAGAATACTTTTCCGAAGAGTGAAACAAAAACCAAAGGTACGTTGGAGTTGATTCATTCAGATGTGTGTGGCCCAATGTTCTCCACATCTTTGAGTGGTTTCGAATATTACGTTACATTTATTGATGATTAATCAAGAAAGACATGGATATATATCTTGAAAGCAAAGAGCAAAGTGTTTGAGAAGTTCAAGGAATTCAGAGCCTTGATAGAGAATCACTTAGACAAAAGGATCAAGACATTCCGATCAGACAATGGCGGAGAATACACTTCAAAAGAGTTTGAAGCCTTTTGCAAAGATGCTGGAACCAAGAGGGAACTAACTACTCCCTACAATCCTCAACAGGATGGTGTTGTAGAAAGAAAGAACATAACTATCATGGAAGCAGTGAAGACAATGATATATGATCAAGATCTTCCAATGCATCTATGAGAAGAGGCAGCCAGAACTGCTATATATGTACAAAATAGAATATCTCACAGTGCTCTTGGATTCAAGACTCCAGAAGAGATGTTCACGGAAAAGAAGCCTGAGGTAAGTCACCCAAAATATTTGGTTGTTCAGTATACGTTCATATACTGAAAGAGAAAAGAATCAAGTTGGACCCTTCCGGAAAGAAGGAGATATTTGTTGGATACTGTGAAGTATCCAAGGCATTCAGAATTTACATTCCTGGATTCCATCACATGGAAATCAGTCGAGATGTAACATTCGATGAAGAAGCAACCCTCAAGAGATCCAGGAAGTGCCACAACATGAAGAAGTGTATGAGGAAGAGGCACCTCCCAGAAATGAAGAAACTACATGTCTCCCTGAAGATGAAGCTCCTGAAGAGCATGACATGACAGAACCACAAGAACCTCCTACGATGGAGATGTCATGAAAGAGAAAGCCTGCTTGGGCAAGAGAGATTATACAAGAAGCAGAAAGATATGGAGCTCTTGAAGGCTCCACAAGAGTGAGTAAGAGGCCCAAGACATTTTCCAACTATGTAGCTTTGATGTGTGATCTTGTAGATCAAGAACCTTCAAACTACGAAGAAGCGGTACAGAAGAAAGAATGGGTAGAAGCAATGGTTGAAGAATACCAGTCAATAATGAAGAATGATGTGTGGGATATCGTTCCCAAGCCAGAGGGCAAGAGTGTAGTATCCTCCAAATGGATCTACAAGATAAAACATGGAGCTGACGGAAGTATAGAAAAGTACAAGGCAAGATTCATGGCCAGAGGTTTCTCTCAGAAAGAGGGAATTGATTATGAAGAGACTTTTGCACCTGTAGCACGGTATACTTCAATTAGAGCTATCATGGCGCTTGCATCCATGATGAAGTGGGACTTATACCAGATGGATATAAAGACAACCTTCCTGAATGTTGTGATTGAAGAAGAAGTATACATAGAACAACCACAAGGATTTAAAGTTGAAGACAGACGTACTCATGTATGCAAGTTGAAGAAGGCCTTGTATGGCCTGAAGCAAGCTCCCCGAGCTTGGTATGGAAGGATAGATAGTTTCCTGACAAGCATGGGCTTTGCCAAGAGTAAAGCCGATCCTAACCTTTACTTCAAGGTTATAGAAGATGAACCTGTCATATTGTTACTATATGTAGATGACTTATTTCTGACAGGGAATGAAAAACAGATTGTAGAATGCAAGAAGAAGCTCGCTGGAGAATTTGAGATGAAAGACCTTGGTCTTATGCATTATTTCCTAGGTCTAGAAGTGTGGCAGAACTCAGAAGGGATCTTTCTCAATCAGGGAAAGTATGCAGTAGAAATTCTGAAGAGATTTGACATGTTGGAATGTAAAGTCATGGCCACACCCATGGATACCAACCTGAAGTTGCTGGCTGATGAATCATCAGAGTTGGTGGATGTGACTCAATATAGACAGATTATTGGGTCGTTGATGTATCTAACAAATACCAGACCAAACATTTGTTTTGCTGTGAACACCTTGAGTCAGTATCTAGTTCAACCTAGACGTGTTCACCTGATAGCTGCAAAACATGTGATGAGATATCTGAAGGGAACTATAGAATTTGGTCTATACTATGACAGTAACCATGATTATAGATTGTATGGCTATATAGATGCAGATTGGGTAGGAAGTGTCTTAGACAGAAGAAGTACATCAGGTGGATGTCATAGTCTTGGGTCTGCTATGATTTCATGGTTTAGCAGGAAACAGTCCAGTGTTGCTCTTAGCATGGCTGAAGCACAATATATAGCAGCTTGCTCTGCTAGTTGGCAATCCATATGGCTTCGGAAGCTGATGTCAGGTTTATTCAACCTGGAGTTGGATACTACTGAGATTCTATGTGACAATCAAAGTTGTATAAAGATGTTGGAGAACCCAGTGTTCCATGATAGATCGAAGCACATAGAAATCCGGTATTTCTACATTCGTGACATGATACAGAAGGGAGGCATAAAGCTCCAGTATGTGACTACCGATGAACAAGTTGTTGATGTATTGACGAAGCCTCTGTCTCGGGTAAAGTTCGAATACTTTTGAGACAAGCTTGGTGTTGTTCGGAAAGACTTTCTCCGAAAGGGGGAGCAATGATGTTGTAGTGGGAGTGTATCATCCCTGGACATTTGTCCTAAAGTGATCCGTAGACTTATGTCTCTGAGAATGAAGAGGGATTGTATCATCCCGAGACATTTGTCTAAAATAGATTCGATGGCTTCGGTCCTCGAGAATGTTGTGGGATTGCATCATCCCTGAACTTCGGTTCAGAACAGATCTGGTGGCTTCGGTCCTCGAGAATGTGGTGGGATTGTATCATCCCTAAACTTCGGTTCAGAACGGATCCGGTGGCTTCGGTCCTTGAGAATGTGGTGGGATTGCATCATCCCTGAACTTTAGTTCAGAATGGATCCGGTGGCTTCGGTCGTCGAGAATGTGGTGGGATTGCATCATCCCTGAACGGATCTGGTGGCTTCAGTCCTCAAGAATGTGGTGGGATTGTATCATCCCTGAACTTTGGTTTAGAACGGATCCAGTGACTTCGGTACTCGAGAATGTGGTAGGATTGTATCATCCTTGAACTTTTGTTCAGAACGGATTCGGTGACTTCGGTACTTGAGAATGTGGTAGGATTGTATCATCTTTGAACTTTTGTTTAAAACGGATCCGGTGGCTTTGGTCCTCGAGAATGTGGTAGGATTGCATCATCCTTGGACTTAGTTGAAAAGTAATCTGATGACTTTCATCTTTGTGTTGTGGATTGCAGGTTGTTGCTGATGATGATGATGTTGTTGATCGAAAGGTCAGAGTATGATGATGATGATGTTACTTGATCGAAAGATCAGAGTATGATGATGATAGTGATGATGATGATGATGTTGCTGATCGAAAGATCAGAGTATGATGATGATAGTAATGATGATGTTGTTGCTGATCGAAAGATCAGAGTATAATGATGATAGTATCGATGATGACGACGATGATGTTGTTGATCGAAAGATCAGAGTATGATGATGATAGTATTGATGATGACGATGATGGTGTTGTTGATCGAAAGATCAGAGCGTGATGATGATGTTGCCTAGAAGAATTGCTGTTGATGATGATGATCGAAAGGTCGAAGTATTATTGATGATGCTGCTGCTGATGGATGAAGACTAAAGTACTGATGATGCTGTTGTCGGTCAAAGTGTTGCTGCTGCTAAAATTGAAGATGAAGACTATATGATGTTGAAAAGCTTCCAATGATCTATAGATGTATCACCCTGATGATGTTGATGATGCCCTCCTTCTCCTACTGCTGCTGTTGTTGTTATTGTTGTAGAATACCCTTCTCGTTAAGGGGGAGTGTTGAATTATTGTAACTTCGAAGAATATTCTAAATATATTTTAGTGGTCCTCGATTTCCCTATCGAGAGAATCACTTGTATTTCTTTGTACCTCGATGTTCCTATTGGGAGAATTACTAAAAGTCATGAGGAAGTCCCCTTCGTTGTAAGTCGAGTCATTAGTACCCCAGTTGTGGTTACTTGAGCCTACATAACTGAGTTAGGATTACTCGAGCCTACATAACTGAGTCAAATATTAAGTGAACGAAAGAATATAAATAGAGGCAGGCGCTTCTCATTTGAGACACACACATACTTGTGTAGCGCATAAGTGAGAGAGAGGTTTTAGCTGGAGAAGGAGGAGGATCAGTCTTTTGAGTTTTCACTTTTATCTTTTGGGGCATCTATATTGAGGAAGCTTTTGCTGGGTTTTTCCCAGGATAAATCTGTGTTGTTCTTGTGATACTATTTCTTTCAATGATCTTGCTTATATGCTTTTGTTATGAAATTTGAATTGAATATTGATGTTCTAGCTTAGCATATACGGAATTTTAACAACAAGAAGGCCTATCATGGAAGATAGCGTCCTCTGAGGAAGGAGATCAGGGAGAGAAGGCACCAGTGTGTAAAGGGCTAGGAGGAGGGTGTTCTAGGTGGCTGTGAAGGGAGAGGAATGTCTTGTAGCCGAAGCAAAGGCCACTGGAGCAAGCAAACAAGGTGTGGGGTCATGTGACTCAGTGATCAACCCCTAGGAGCCCCAGACACCAGACACCAACCTTGGGGTTAAAAACCCCAACGAAGGGTAGTCAACAGTGCCATTAAGCCATAGTAATCCTAAAGGAAGGACCAAAGGGCCCGACCATGACCACCACTGCTCAATAACACCTCTCTTGGTCGAAAAAATGGCTCTCTCCCTGGGGCATCTCTGAAGGTGCGTTGGGTACAGGTATAGCGGGACAGAGCCAAAGGAGGATCATACTTAGAGGATGTTTCACTTTGGGTGTTGGATAAAACTTAGTTTGGCACATGTACATCCTTGTATTGTAGAGCACTCCATGTGAGGTTTCCTTGTTGGTTACTTGTATGGATACATGTCCTTATTTTATGTTAGCCTCCTCACCTACTTGTATATATAAGGGACCAGAGAAATCTTGTATTTATTCTCATTGTTGTGCTCTTCTTTGTACTTGTCTTGGAGATGTTAGGTTTTATGAGGAAACACTAGGAGCTTGATGTTGGGGATCATGAGGAAACCCAATGAGTTTGATGTTGGGGTTCATGAGAAAACCCTAGGAGAAGACAAGGAGAGAAAGAGAGACGTTTTGGATGTTCATGGAAAGATTGCTCTTGTGTGATGGCTAGGGTTTCTGCCTTGCATGCAAACTTCTAGAGATGAACATGATGTTGGAGGTGATGATGGTTCTTGTGGCTCTTGTTTTAGCACTAGGGTTTCTACCCTAGTAGAAGACATGGAGAATGGAGCTAATGCCTTGCATGGTTTTGGAGCCTTGTTCTTTTGGGATGTAAGTCTAGGGAAAAATCATGGAGAGACGAGCTTGATGTGATACCTTGCTTGGAGGAAGACTCAGTTATTGTATTCTTGATGTTCATGGAGGTCTTGTTGCTTGTGTTGATACAAGAGTTGAAGACCTAAAGTTTGAGGACTCAAACCCTAGGATGGACATTTAGATTTGGACGCTAGTGTCAGAGTTGTCTTGCCGTGTACTTGTGTGATGCAAGATGCCTAATGTTTGCAAACCCTAAGGAAGACAACTGTGCTAGTGTGGAGAGCTTGTTGAAGTCAAGGACTTGCACATGTTGATGATTGGTTGTTGTGGATCTTTGGTGGTGTCTAAGGTTTTCATGGTTTTCCTAGCTAGAATTTTGGAGAGCTTGAAGAGCTTGTGATAAGTTGTGCGTATATACATGTACTTCATTTCTATCATATCTATATGAAGATTTCAGCTGTCCAAAATTATATAATTGCAGATATGATTTTCAGCTTGCTTGTCTTATTGATTGGGTATTTTCTAGCACCTGTTGTTCATGTTGATATGACATAACATATGGCTGAAAGTGTTAAGTGATTTAATAGAGTAGATTTACTATTGTAAATGTTTGGTAATTAAAGTGATTTCAGAGCTGGTTTATGCTTAGAAAAGTGTGCCCTCAGGGCTGAAACTTGTTTGCATATGTTTGGTATCTTTTCTCTTGGGCTGCCTATAGTTTTGTGTTGAAGTGAGATGAAATACTGTCTGCTATTTGCTACTGTAGTATGTAAATTAATATTTCAGATTGGCCCTAAGGTTGAAGTTCACAGGGACTAGGTTTGGGAAGCCTCCTTGTGAGGTGAAATTTCTGTGTTGCATTAAAAGTCAAAGAATGCAGAAATTTCTACACTCTTGAAGTACATATTGGCTGAGCAAGTTCAAGCTAGCCTTTGGAGTGTAGGGTAAACATAACCAAGAAGATAATCTAAATACTACCCCTAAAGTTTAAACAACTAGAAGGGGCAGTTCATACATTAGGAGAGAGATGGATCACTATATACCCCAAAGTCAATTTCAGCGACTTTGTGGATGCATTAATTAAATATAATCTGAATCTTGCCCTTAAACAACTAGAAGGAGCAATTATGCATTTGCTGAGAGATGGATCACTCTACACCCCAAAGGAGATTTCAGTGACTGTGGATGCATTAGCTAACCCAAATTTCTGATTGGCACTGGGATGAACCCCACAATAATTAGTTGATGCACCTACTCCGGAAGGAGATGTTTGTCAAAGCATACACAAAAAGGTTTCATGTACTATAATTAATGGCAAGGCTTCCCCATAATATTGTGTGTGACATCTACATATCAAACCCGATGGCAGAGTTTAGAATAGAGAAAACATTTTTCTGGCTTGATTCTTTGGATAAAGTCATTGTTGGATTTGGGAGAGCAAAAAGTCATATAGAAGCTGTTATCACATATATAGTAGCCGGGCTACCATATTCTATTTTTCAGATACAGTACATTTTTTCAGCCAGATCTCTTACATATGAGATGCCGAGATGAGCAGTTTTGACGGATCATTATTTTATTTGTGGACTATTGTACTCTTCCATGTCAGGACTTGTACTTTCTCATTGGACAGATGATGGTTTAGATGGATTATATGCATGATTATGACTCAACTTTAATTATATTATGTTATGGTTATCATTTGCTCTTATACTCATCTTCGTGACATGTATTAACATGTAGTGTCATGATCTGGTGGTCATAATTATATGGACTTGGATGTATTTGTATTATGTATTGATGTCCCTACTATGACTTTGAAGTTCCTGATCTATACTCATTGGTTTTACCCTCCTTAGGGAGAATAGAGGTAGTCATTCCCACCATTGTTTTGGCTTGCTAGTGTTGGCTTCATCATTCATTGTCTCCACCCATCCATTACCTTCCAGTTTTGTTTCTAACCCGACTTACTACTTGACTTAGGGCATGGAGGACCTTTTCCCCGCTGGAACCTTTGTTGGACAAACCTCCCTATTTATATTGTGTCTCGGCTCTGAGTTGGTGACAGAACTTGCCTTTGGTGAGTTGGATTGTATGCCTAAATCATTCTGGTCGGTTGTCTCGATGTTTGGCATTGTGCAGAACTCCCCCTGGTCACTTTAGATGTTGTTGGATAAAACTGAAAGCTCATGTACTACTTATATTGGAAATGTTTATATGTGCCCATGGAAAATGAAAATGCTAAAATTGTGTTTCTTAACATATGTGAAAAAGGGCAAGAGCAATGAAATGCTAAAATACTCCTCGAAGGGTATAAGAAAAGGTCCAAAAAGCAATGGTTAAATATATGCTATATCCAAATATTGCTGACCTTATAAATTTAAAAATATCCTGGATGAAAGCTGCAGTTAGTTGTGCTTTTAAGCACTGGTGAAGTCCCCAAAAGGACATATAGGCCAAAAGAGGCCATAGAAATAAAATTGAGGATCCTAATGAAACTGGATCAAACTTGATGTAGACATGATGCCTAAGTTGAATAAGCACTCTTTGAACAACTCAACCATTTGTGAGGCACTGCGATTCTTTGTGTTGTTATTTGTCCTGCATATGGTTATAGTGAGTTTCTCCTTTCCATATCCAAAGTGTCATGATGTTAAGTAGGAAGTCATCCTTTGCGCTAGCCTTGTCAATTTCAACCTTCACCCTTCACTAGCAAATTGACTACAACTATGAAGTGAGTATAGTCCTGAAAGTCCAGTCTGAGTAATAATAAATAAACCCTATATATGTATTTGGTTGATACACCGCCAATGAAATGACTGCTACTTGTTGTGATTGTTGCTTAAATGAGTTGTGGAACATATCTTGGCCTTATAGCACTTGCAGCAGATGGACGATAGTTTAAGTTATATTATTGGTATCTGATCATTTACAGATGGTTATATTGTCTATTGGATATGGTTGATGATTAGGTAGAGACCTGAGAGGGGTATGAGTATACACCCTAGATGGATTTGGACTTTCCGAGTCTAATGAGATAGCCTATCTTCAGTTTCGGGCACTTACAGAGATGATCTTGCTCATTTTACCTTTCTGATAAAGTTTTGCTTCACAGGATAATGTGTTCGAGCAGGGAGATGTTATATTTGGATCTCCTAGGGCGTTGTATGCGGCATAGGGGTGCAACCACTTGTTTGTACCATAGTACCCCCATTCGAGAGAGCCAGGTGGGCTCAGTTTGACAACGCATGCACCGTAGGAGGCTGTTTTGGCAAGTTCACATTTCTCGAGGCAGATTAAAAAATGATTAAATGGCTATTGAAGAAATCGATTTGGGCTACTGAGGCAAGGATTCCTTTTTTAATGACATGGGATGAGTCATGATGATGAGAGTGATGTCCTCCACACTTCCTCCAGCAGTTGCAGCACTTGATTGGGCCCACACCTACTTTTTGGGCATTTTTATATTATTTTCTAGAGCTTTTGGGAGGCTCACGATTTCCTCAAGGAGGCACAAAATAAAAAAATCAAAATATTATATTATTTTTTTGTGCCATGGGGCACCCAGAGGGAGTTAGTTAACACTCCATGGACCCACCATGTGCTTCATTTATTTCTTGTTGCGTGGGGTACCCTCCTTATGGGTGATTTAGTCCACTTTGGTACTTTATGGTTACATTGATCCATGTATTGTATGTTGAGCTCATCTCAACCATTGATTAGAACATTTTATTTTTTAATCTTAGCCACTCGTTTTGAAAGTGGGTAGGATTTTGGTTCTCTCATTTCTATTTAAAGGAGAGAGCTTCTCATTTGTAAGGGGTCTTTGGCTCTTGGATTTGATCAATAGAAATATTTTTTTGTGGATATTTTCTGGATCAGCTTTGCATCTGATATTCTTCGCTGGTGATTGGAAAATATTTTGCTTCCTAGCATTCAACTCGCTTGGACTGGTTTTGTCTGTGACAGGGGGTTTTCATTAGTTTCATTGTGATCTATGATTGCATCTTGTTATTTTTCTGTAGATCTTGCTTTTCTTCCATGATACGGAAAATTTGATATTGTTGACGTTTGCTTGTGCAGGAGAGAGGGCGCATTGGTCACTTGGAGCACAACGTTGGTCCTAGAACTCACTCATCTTCCAGAATTGATCGGGATGGCGGGGATTATCATCAACAAGGCATCTACAAGCATTTCTAGGTAAGATCTAACAGGTAAGTCTCTTATCTTTTAGATCTCAATCCATTGTACCTTCTTTTCTTCAATTTTCTGAAAAAACTCCTAAATAATAAAAATCCAAAAAATATTTAATTGAGGAACCATTTGATCTTTGAGCAAACCATTTCTGGGTTTTGTAGATCGGGCATCCCCCTCACTGAATCATCCTCAACCCTGCCCTAGTTTTGACTGGTTTGCCCTAGATCTGACTTTTTGACTTCCCAAACCCCAGCGTCCCACTGAAAATTTGACTTTTTCCGGAAAATAATTACATGGGTGTGTAGATCAGGTCCTCCTCATTCCAGAACACCCCCAATGCTGAGTTAGTTCCTGCCAAGTTGCCCCAGATCTGAAAAACTGTCTTTCAGCCTCCTAGCCCCCCTCATCAGATTTTGACTTTTCCAGATTTGATTTTTCCTGAAATTTTCTGACTTGGGTTTGTAGATTGGGCCATCCTGATCTCATTTCCACCCCAATGCTGAGCTAATAGTCTCATGGTGGCTCTAGATCTGCAGATCTGCCTCTCCAAATCCTAGCACTAGCCCTCCTTCTGCTGATTTTCCTGTAACCTGAATCTTCCGGGCCAAATCCTTTTCTGGGTGCATAGATCAGGGCATATCCCAGGTGGGTTCACTGAAACGCTGTGCTGATACTGACTCCATTACCCAAGGCCGAACAGGCACTGATCTCCAAGTATAGCGCTAGCCCTTCTTGACCTCTTTCCCCCGAAAGTTGATCATTCCTTAATAACTCAGGTTACCTGATACTTTCATATCTTTCACTGAGTCTATCTCCTTGGTACTAGACAGTCCCAACTTTGTCCTTGCTAACCCTGTCTCAGTTACGTTTCCCAAGACAATGGTCATCTTCATCAGTTGCTAGTACCTAAACCCCAGAGCTAGGGTTTCCATCTACCTTACACCTTACGTACCTCAAGCCTACTTGATCTGTTCTGGTGTCTAGGTTTGATCTTTCCTGTCGGGAGTAGATCCGGGTCTCACCCGTTGTTGTCTTGGACTTGGATAACATAAAGTGAAGACTGCCTTGATTGACGTGACAACCATCCATTTGGGAGTTTAGGCAGTCTTGGTTCCACCTCCCTAGTTGCTTTCCTCTCTACCATCCATTCTGGATCCATCATACATCGGAAACTACAAGGTTGGTGATAACAGAAGCTTTTAGAAAGATTATTTCCTTTGGGCTAGTCATAGTTTGTAAATCCCAACCAACCAATAGGTTAGAAAGCCCACTTCCCAGATCCAAATCCATGTTGTAGATGTTCTCAACCATGGTATAAAGGCCATAGATGAGCTCATTATTCATGTTCTAGGTGGTCCTATAAGATACGTTGGGGGCCATTGACTAAAAAATCCCCCTTTCTCTTTTCATTCTTTAGACATAGCAATGGCTTTAGTACAACTAGATGAGATAATATTCTTGTGAGTAAAGTGTTTTAAAAGGTTCAAATCTAGCCCCCTATTGTTGTAGTGATTTAATCGGAAGTTGGACATAATCTTTCTTTTGTAACTGCAACTTGAAAATCACTTCACAGGCAAAAAGTTAGGTTCCGCTATCAAATTTTGGTAATCTGATGCTTCCTGTAGATTTGTCGGCATGAATTTTGCATTTTTTGAGTCATTACATTGCATATTTTGTATGTATGTTGGGGTGGAAATGTATCTTTTTGAGTTGTTTCAATCATAGTGGAAAACATCGTAAAAAATTCGACGATGTCTCGAAAAATCGTGATTCGACAAAAATCGAGAAAAAATCGGACAAAAATCGGCAAAAATCGAGAAAAAATTGGGAAACATCGAGAAAAATCGGAAAAAATTGGCAAATAGGGAAAAAATAGGTATAAGCAAATTTTGACCCTATTAAAGTACACATTTTCCATTTTTAATGCTTGTCGCAGTTTACCGATGTTGGTGAGAAGATGTTTTCTGGACCCTCGCAGTAAAAAAGATAAAAGAATAAAATATTATTATTTTGTTCTTTTGAGTTTTGGTCCACATCCAGGTGATTCAAAGGCTATAAAAGAAGATCAACTCATTTCATTTTTACACACACTTTCTCATCATCATACAACTGCTCCTAGAAGATTTTCACTGGTTCTTGAAGAAAGGAAAGTTCTTGTTTTGGTTATGCCCTAGCATGGAGGCATTCTAGCTAGGGCATCTACCTCATTGCTACAGCCAAACCCTAAGCTAGGGTTTCACTCCTCACAGGTGAACAACAATTTATCTAGGGTTCTTACCCTAGTATACATCCTCCATCCGGGCAACAACA
This sequence comes from Pseudotsuga menziesii, assembly GCA_001517045.1. Lineage (NCBI taxonomy): Eukaryota > Viridiplantae > Streptophyta > Pinopsida > Pinales > Pinaceae > Pseudotsuga > Pseudotsuga menziesii. The sequence goes on along the minus strand of LPNX010910745.1, from coordinate 16,245 downwards.
AAATCCTCATGGCTGCAACAACAAGTTCGCGGGAAGCTCTCCAAATCCTTCGGGCAACTCCTCTACACCTTTGGGCAACATGCATCTAGTTACGGGCAACCTCGGTTCATCATCGGGCAACTTGTATTCCTTCACGGGCATCCCTCCTCTCCGGGCAGCCTTCTTCTGACCGCTAACAGTCTCAGGTTGCCCTTATCTTCACCAGCTGATTCATGCGAAACTCTCTCAGCCCTTGGGGACCTACAGCAAGCCCTAACAGGATGACAAGGCTTGGGCATCCTGTTAGCACCCTTGGGCAGCTGCCACCAGGCCCAGGCAACTACAATCTGTCCACTATAGACTTCGGGCAGCACAGCTAGAGGCTCGGGAAGCCTGTCAAACATCCGGGAAGGAAGTAGCAGCATCCGGGCAGCAAGAAAACTATCCAGAGCAAAAGATTTGGAATTTCGGGCAGCAAGAAGAAATTAGGGAAGGAAGCCCTAATTTGGATTTTTTTGTAAAAATCATCGTATGTCGATTTTTGATCAGTGGTTCAAACCAATTAGGGCTTGAGAATTATTGAAGAACTCAAGGCATCTCATTTAAGAGATGAATTACTAATGCTTTTGGGGTTTTTGTCCTTTAAAGGTTTCCCCGTGAAAAACATTTTGTGTTCATGTGAGTGGTGTTTTTGGTGTATCTACTGCACTTGTCTATTGTTATCTTATAGTATGCAAAATTTTAAGAATACATCCTAATGCTAAAATTCAACACTTTCTACTTTCTCGAGCCTAGAGCAAATAAAATATAGAAGAAGTAAAATAAGATTTAGAGAAGCAACTAGTGAACTTGAATGGCCAAATCCCTAGATCTGCAGTATCTGCAACTGCTGCTTCTTGGAAAATGCGCCCCCAACAGTACACCCTCACGCTAGATTTCTCAAATCTAACTCTGCCAGTCACTGAAAGTTGTACACTCTGTCTAACTCTTTGAAGGAAGCTCCCTCAACTCTTTGCTCTGATTTGCTCGGCTCTAGAAGGTGAACTGCGTTCTCAATCACTGAAAACGTCCCCCAACAGCTATAGTTGTGTCCTCTCTTCTCAGAAAAATGTCTTAACTATTCTGCACTCAGTCAGTGTCTAACTGATCACTGAAGACCTTTCCTCAGTCACTGAAGAAGACCATCAACACTCTGGGCCCTCTCAGCCTCCCACATGTGTGCAGCAGCTCCCTCACGTCCTACACATGTGACGTGTTGCTCCTCACGTCCTGCTCCAGCTGCTCACTTTGTTGCTACTGCTGCTCTTGTTGTTCTTCAGTCTTTGAAGATGCTCAGTGAAGACTCTCTCTCACTGCCTTGATGATAGATCTCCTCATTCTTTGAGAATTTGTCCTCTCTTTGCCCTCAGGAATGCACCCCCAACTTTCTCAAATGGTTCGCCCTCCTTTGGTCAATTGCTGCTCACAGTTGCTTTGATTTCCTGATACACACAAAAGATAATCTTCTCTTGCACCCTCACTGCCTTTTTATATGTCAACTTGAAATTAGGTCACCAAACCCTAATTTAACTTTTGGTGCCAAAAATCAAACTGCTGCAAGATTGCATGCATGCACTTTTGCATATAATTGGCAAAGGTGACTTGATACATTGCATGTCTCCACTGTTGGATCCATGACACATGGTAAAGTGCATCTCACACTCTACCCTCCTGCCTGAGCTGATAAGTGCCTCCATACTAGGCAGTCTGCATGGAGGACATCCTGAGTTGTGCCATAACTCAACACTCCCTCTTAATGATGGAGTGTTGAGTTAGGACATCCAGAGGTAGTCAGGACATCCTAATGCTCAGATCCAACAAGTCCTTTGTTGCAGTCATGTATGTCCTGACTACCTTTGCTGCCCTATGACCTGAAGTACTCTGATCCTCCTCCATCCTAGTGGTCTCGAAAGGAGCCTCTTGCTCTCTCTCAGACCACATCACTGATCTTGGACTCAGTGTTTCTCTGAGTCTCTGCTGTAGCCAACCTCTGAAGCTATCATCAAGCGGATCAATAGATCGAAACCTGATCTCCCTTCCTTGAGATGATTCAGCTTGCTCCTGAGCTAAGTCCATCTCAGTCATCTCATACCAACTCAATCTCTGGCTGGTATTAGAGTGAGCATCTTGCTCATCTCTCTACCTAATGGGCTGACTCTCCAAAGGCTCATCCAAACTGGGAGCTTTTTGCTCCAACACCATCTTAGAGTCTGATAAGGACTCTGACAACCACCCAGCTGTTCCTGAAGTAGGTCTTCGCCGCACCACGTACTCTCCACCAATCCTGTGTCCCATCAGCACTGGGTCAGCTCCCAGAGGATAAGTGAATATCCACTGTTTCTGAAACACTACAAAGAAACCTACATCATCCAAAGATGATACTAAGAGTATGCTCACTCTCAGTCCTTGTATACAAAGAACTCCAGCTACCTCTAAGGGGTTGCCACAATCTAGTAGGAACCTAACTCTTCCTACTCCTCGAATCACATGTTCTATGTCATCATAATCTATGAAGGTTTGTTCAGGAGTATCCTGAAGGAATATGAATGCTTCTCGCATTCCAGTCATGATTGCAGTGCTTGCAGTCTACAAGCCATCTCTTATCAACCTGTACCTTAGGTTGACTGCTATCATGACCAAGAACAAAAGAGGCAAGAGAGAACTCCCTCTCAAACCTGTTGGTGAACTCATCCTCCTCTTTTGCCGCTGCTACCTGCTCATCCCTCTTCTCCTTATTCTTCTTCTTATGAGGGCATTGGCCTACATATTGCCTGTACTCGTTGCATGCAAAACATCTAACCTTACTCAAGTCTTTCTTCTACTCACCTCTCTTGAACTTTTGCTTTCCCTTTGCGTCATGTGCCACATCTTCCTCTTTTGGTGTTGTAGAAGAAGACCCCTGAATGTATCCTCTTCGGGTCTCCTCTTGTGTGAAATCATCCCATAGACGATCCCACTTGGGGAGGTTTTCAATGGCTATAATGGATTCAACAAATACTGTCCATGATTCAGTCACACGATTCAGGGCTTGTCGAACTAACTCTCCATCCTCCACTTTTGCCCCCATAGCTGCCAACTCGTCTCTAACCCGAGTTATACGAGTCAGATAGGTGACCATTTCCTCATTCTCGACCATCTTGATGCTCTTCAGTTTCTCACGAAGCACCATCTTTCTATTCTTATTAGAGCTTTGGTATAGTTTCGTCAGAGCATCCGACATCTCATACGCATTACTTTTTCCTAAAATGTGTGGGATGACGTGGTCCTTAATTACATCAAAGAGAATCCGCTGAGCCTTAATGTTCTTCTTTTCATAAGCAGGCTTTGCCATAGTATCTGTAGGAATAGTTATGGGATATGTATCTGTGCTCTCCACAATGTCCCACAACTCACTTTCTTTTAAAAACAACACAACTCTGGCCTTCCATGCACTGAAGTTTGAGACCCCATCCTACTGATCCTCCACACGCAAACTGCTAGCCATCTCTTTGGTCAATCTGGGTCAGAAACCAACTGTCACTATGAGCAAAAACTCAGATCTGGCCCTTACACGCCAAGATCTGTCTCAAATCTATTCTCCAGCAATCGTATCTGATAGATCTGACCTCCACCAACTCAGATCTGACACTTGCATTGTTGCATTGTAGATCTGGGTAGATCTAGTCTCTATCATACTGATACCCACTAGATCTGTCTCAAATCTAGACCCCATCAATCATATCTGATAGATTTAACCTCCACCAACTCAGATCTCACACCTGCACTGCAGATCTGGTCCCTATCCTGCTGATACCAGCTAGATCTGTCTCATATCTAGACTCCAACACTTCAGATCTAATGGGTTTGACCTCTACAGTCACAAATCTGAACCTTACTCTTCAAATCTGGTAGATCTAATCACTCTCTCCGCAGATTTGACTCCACTGAATCGTCACACAGATCCGGTATGCTGCTCGGAGATCTGAGTGTGATTGCCCTCCTCTAACCTCTAACGCGACTTTGATACCATATTAGTTTTTCTCAGAGTCTCCACTCGCTCTGAGAAGTTAGGATAATCAACTCGGCTACAATGTTCACTAATCCAAGATGAAATACACTTCAAACAAATTTAGAACTTGCAGCACATGATATCCTTACAAAACAATCAATCAATAACATATGACTCATAAATTTACCCTAGAAACCCCAATGGGGAAAACGAACTATCAGTGGGGATTTCTAATTTCTCGAGCCTAGAGCAAATAAAATATAGAAGAAGTACAATAAGATTTAGAGAAGCAACTAGTGAACTTGAAGGGCCAAAGCCCTAGATCTGCAGCCACTGCAACTGCTACTTCTTGGAAAATGCGCCCCCAGTAGTACACCCTCACGCTGAAATTCTCAAATTTGACTCTTCCAGTCACTGGAAGTTGTACACTTTGTCTAACTTTCTGAAGGAAGCTCCCTCGGCTCTCTGCTCTGATCTGCTTGACTCTAGAAGGTGAACTGCTGCCTCAATCACTGAAAACATCCCCCAACAGTTATAGTTGTATCCTCTCTTCTCAGAAAAATGTCCCAGCAATTCTGAACTCAGCATCCAGATAGTGGCTAATGGATAAACTGTCACAAGATAAGTCACCGTATTCGGCGTTTTTTCGCCTTCACATTCGAAATTCGACAGAGTTTTTGGACGCGCAATTTTATTGGTTGAAAATCGCCCATTTTCAAGCTTCAACCATAGGAGGGCGGCGCGAAGAGGAACCTGGGCGTGTAAATTTTCCGCGGGAAGAGGAACTTGGACGCGTAAATTGGCCAAGTGAAGAGGAAACAAGAAATCAGATGTGTAAAATCATTTTTCTGAAATTTGGTCATCCCGCATGTGAAGCCCACCGTGAATAATGTCGCGAGTAAACCTTACCGTGAGTGTGAGGCTGCTATCGTGAGGGCTATGACTCATGAGCAGACTGTACAGGCCGTCATTGTGTGAGGCTCTCAGCAATGTTAGTGGGAAGTAGCAGGCGACAGTCTCAACCACGAGCCACAGGATAGCCATAAGACGACCGTGTTCAATGTTGGCGTTCGATGTTCAGGAGGATGGCATCAAGACGGCCGCATTCAATGTTCACGAGGATAGCCACAAGATGGTTGTGTTCAATGTTCAATGTTCAATGACGGAAAAAATCAACTAGCTTTTTAGAAAAGCATAGATTAAAAGGTTATCATATTACTAAGTATATTACTAAATTATATAGAATAATGATATAAGCTGGTTATCATATTTAAAGAAATAAAAAATCTATTTAATAAGTTAAAGAACTATAAAATCTAATTAATAATAAGTTAGTTTATTTCAAATACTTATGTATAATTATATTTATTAAAAAATTATATATATTTTTTAATTCTCAAATTTTATAGTATATTGAACATAATGTCGAATTTTATGGCCAAATTTTTTATTGTCGATTTTTAAGGTCTCCGAATTCGAACACGAACTCGAACCAGGTGACTTAGGTCACAAGTGAAATGTCTAGAAAGGTGTAGACAAGTGGTATGCTACTCATCAAGTTAAATGATCCATCATATCAACCTGTATCTATCTGACATGTGTGATCAGGATGCCAACTGAATGATAATCAATGGTCCATATGCATTCAAATAGCAAAAATATGGCTCAAAACCAACATACACCAATGCAGCCTGCTTGGGCAGGGTCTTCAACCTAGATCAGAATCCTTATGCTATATGATGGATAACACACAACATGGTTATCAACTTTCATTGAAGGCAAGATTGAATTCACCTTGATCGGTGGAACAATCCAACTGTTGCACTGTGCAAGAGATTTATCTGGACTTCTGATAAATGATAGTCTTTATTGATTTCAAGAAATTGTGGGGGTGACTTCATTCTTCAACATACTCAATCATTCTGTCAAAAACTGATTTCTTGGCCAATTTTGAAGATTCTGAAAAAATACTTTTGGTTCTGTTTTAGAATAGCCTCCTGGTTTTTCCATTTCTACTATGTGCAATATTCAGTAATTCAAAGAATTTCTTCTGAACCTGGATTTGAAAAAATAAATACTAAATACCTCTTTTTGCTTGAGCAAATTCTGTTGTCTGTTTGGTGTCAGCACTTTCTCCATTGGAAAACTCTGCTAATGTTTGCTGCAAAACTTCCAATGTGGATCTGAAAAGAACTTGTCTGCCAAGTTGCCAACATATATCTGTCAGTATTGTTTGCTAGCACATATCTGCCACCTCTAATTCCATACTTGGTGGCATCTGCAAATGACCTGCCACATTCTGGTGACGGACAAAAATTACTGCTGTCGCAAACTGTTATCATGTTGGTTGCTAGCAAGTCTGCTCTACACATCCGCTCTTGTATTAACTAGTCCATATTCTTCACAACATCTCTTGTTTCCTTTGTCATCTAACCTTCGGCCCAAACCTTCCAATGATTCTTTGTTGAATGGATTCCTATTTGCTGTCCTTTATGTCTCTTCTATGGGCATTTCTTGTAGCAAGAGTCTTACTTTTGGCCAAAGCATGTACATAATAGAGCGATTCTCACCAGATTATTGTATCGTATTTAGCTGTAACTTTTATATCCTTAACAGATTAGAATGAAAAATTAGTTGTTGAAAACAGCATGCTTAACAACAGATTTCATATAAACTTTTATATGTTTATATGGGTAATATTGCTTGTTTGTATTCCTGCCATTTTGCTTTAATCACTGATTCTGTAGCTTAGGTGCATTTTCCATATTATGAGGTCTACTGTGAATTCCAATATAATTGTCTTAATCATCATCTGTTTCTGACTCTTGATTACAGTGCATGTGTGGATCCTTTGGGAGACCTATCTGATTTTGATGAAGTAAGACTGCAATTATTTGAATCAGTTGTCTTTTTGGAGCTATGAGTGAATTGCATTTTGTAAATCATATACACTATAATCTGGAAGCTATGAATACCTTCGATTTAAGCATGTTCTTTTAAATACTCCCACTTTCCCTTAATCATATTGCAGGGATTTGAGGAGAAAAACTGTAATCTCCAGATGGATTTTAAAGAGGCTTTGAAAGAGGTATTTCCTTTATCATTTCTTTCTAATAAGTTATATACTTAACATATCTTTATATTTGATGTTTTATTAGAAACTTGATAGAAAAAAAATCATGATTTCTAAGACTTGATGTGGCTATTATGTTTCTGGGATTAAATTCGAAATGACCCTACGTGTTTGTCTGGGTTTATTGAATCAATCTCCAAGTGTTATTTGTGTTTGAGTATTAAAATCATAAGAAAAGATTTATCTTCCCGTGAGCTGATGACCCAAGGGGTTTTGTCGTTTTTATCGTTTGTAGGCTTTCATTAAAAGAAGTTGTCTGAATCATCATCAGCATTGGGATAGTAGATATCTAAATTGTGTTCCATCTCAGCTAAATCTATCTGCTGGTCAGTACTTCTATTCTTCCTGGCTTTTGTGAATTCAATTACTTGTGATGTGGTCACTTTCATCATATCTGGAGAGCAGCAGGGTGTACAATAGCAAAATGAATAACCTTCTCAACAAAATACAACAAATTAGAGTTTGAAGATTTGTTGTGGGATTAAGGTACACAGGACTACGTTGGTTTCATCTATTAATACTTTCTATGTTTTTCCAGCTTGTTTTAATTTCATTCATTGTTGCTGGAAAGCAACGCCCTCATGTTTCCCTGAATAAACATTTTGCAACAGAAAATACCCCAGAAATACAGAGGAAATGGAGAAAAACAATTCTGAAAATGTTTCTATTTTGGAAAAATTTTCTGGGCTGTTTCCTGGATGTTTGATGAGACACATCCCTGTTTCTTTTGTAGGATGAGTGGGACAGTGGGTCCAACGATGGCCCACAGTGGTTATCAATTGGAAAATACCAGGTATGAAATAAGATAAATTGATAATTTATTGATGTCCAACAAATGGCCAAAAAGATAGGTCAATGGGACTAGGAATTGTTGAATTTTCAGCACTAGCATAAACTTAAAAAATTTGTAGATAAACATAAATAGGTCAGCAGTGCAGTAAAAACACAATCATCACATCAGCACACATGGACACAATATTTTTCACTGAGGAAACCTTCAAAGGACAAAAACCCCAAAAGCATTAATAGCTCATCTCGTAAATGAGATGGATTAAGAAATTCTTCAAAAAGTTCCTCAAATCCAGATCTGGATTTTGATTTTGACCACAGCAACTGTACAATTCATCAGTAAAAATCAGACTGATAATTTTACCCACAATTTTCAGAATTACAGAAAACTACCAATTTAGGGCTTTCTTAGAAAAACTGAGATTTTCTCTCTCCTTCCCCAAAATATCAGACTGCCGAGAACTGCTCAAAAATATCAGACTGCTGAAAACTACCCGAAAATATCAGATTGTTGAAAACTGCCCAAAAAATGGAATGCTGAAGATGGCTGTGCAAAAATGCTGAAGATGGACTTTGCTGATAAAACCCTAGCTAAGGGTTTAAACATAAGATAGTCTTCTTCACCTGTGAGAGCAAAAGTGTGCGTGACAAATGAGAAGGCTTGATCTTCTTTTATAGCTTTTGTTTACCTGTAAGTGGACAAGATTAGGAAAAATAAAAATAATAATATTTTTATTCTTTTCCTAATTTCACTTTCACTTTTACCAAAAAGATACTTTTATTTTTTTCCTTTGACTTTTATAAGAAGTCCTTATTTAATTTTGTTTTCCACCTGTGGTCCTTTTAGGTGGACAAGATTAGAAAACATAAAAATAATAATATTTTTTTTTCTTTTCCTAATTTCACTTTCACTTTTACCAAAAAGGTACTTTTATTTTTTTTTCCTTTGACTTTTATAAGAAGTCCTTATTTAATTTTGTATTCCACCTGTGGTCCTTTTCCTGTGGTACAAAAAGTCTTTATTTCTTTTGACTTTTGACTTTGACCTTTTACCAAGTGTCCATGTGGTCATTACCTGTGGTACTTTTTTATTTCAAAAGTACAACATCATAAACCAAGAGAGTTATTAATGCTTTTATCTCACACACTGTGTGACACCTAAATCTCTGGTACTAGGGTAGCTAATCCTTGGAGAAGCACACCAAGCCCATAGATCAAGGGTCAAAGTGCCACACACATGCCCAGACCCAGTCTAGGGATTACAGTGTCTTCATTCTCCCAGAGAATGGCTACTCAGAACTAAGCTGAGTCTACCAGTCCTAGACTGGTGTACATCATGGTCCCGGACCAGATGTCTACTCAACACAAGGTTGAGTCTACCTAGGAGGGCAGATCTGGGTTTATATCATGGTCCCAGACCAGATATCTACCATTCAACAGAATGGTCACTCAACACTAGGTTGAGTCTTCACCGTGGTCCCGGACCAGGTGGTCCCATTCTCCGAAGAGAAGGGCTCTCGATGTTGCTCAGAAAATTAACACTCCCTCTCAGCGAGAGAGGCATTCTCTGCCATACCAAGCTTGTCACGAAAGTACACGAACATTGATGCTGTCAGAGGCTTGGTCAAGATATATGCAATCTGTTCGTCTGTACGAATGCACTGCAACTTCAGAGCACCTCTCTGCACTAGGTTTCTGATGAATGATACCTCATTTCAATGTGTTTCGATCTGTCATGAAAGACTGGATTCTCTGAAAGCTTTATGCAACTTTGATTATCGCAATGGATGATCGTTGAGTCAATCTTTCCGTCGAACAGATCAGATAACAACTTTTTGAGCCAAACTGCTTCCTTGCGGGCATCGCTTGCAGCAATATACTCTGCCTCAATTGTACTCTGAGCTATGGAACCCTGCTTCCTGCTGGACCAAGAGATCATTGCTGATCCCAGACTGAAGCAATAACCAAAGGTACTTTTCCGGTCGACTGCACTGCCAGCCCAATCTGAATCTGAATATCCAGATAACAATACTCCACTGCTAGAAGTATACCTGAGCCCATAAGTGATAGTCCCTCGCACATATTTGAGTACATGTTTGGCGGCTACCAAGTGTATGTGCTTCGGATTTGACATGAACTGACTCAGTGCATTCACTGTGTAGCAGATGTCTGGTGTTGTATGCACGAGATACATCAGGGAACCAATGAGTTGTCTGTATAGAGTAGAGTCCACATTCTGTGAACTATAGGCCGAGTCCCGCAACTTTGTCAAGTTGGTAGTCATTGGTACGAGGACTTGCAATCTTGCATCCCAAATATCTGCAAGATATCCATTGCATACTTTCCTTGTGTCAGGAAGATCTCACCTGGATTTTGCCAGACTTCTAAGCCAAGGAAGTAATGCATCAATCCGAGATCTTTCATCTCGAATTCAGAGGTAAGCTCCCTCTTTCACTGGTTTATCAGCTGTTCATCACCTGTAAGAAACAAGTCATCTACATATAGAACAAGTATCAAGACATGATTATGAACAACTTTAAAGTACAAGTTGTTGAATTTTCATATGCTTAACTAAGACATCAGTATTTCATTTGATTTTCATAACAAAAGCATATAAACAGGATCACTGAAAGATAGACAAGCACAACCATACAAAAGGAACACAAAGATTTATCCAGGGAAAACCCTAAAGGGAAAAACCCAGCAAAAGCTTCCTCAATATAGATGTCCCCAAAAGGATAAAAGATAAAACCAGCAAGGAGATCAAAGCCTGATCCTCCTCCTTCTCCAGCTACTTCTCTTCTCCACTAATGCGCTACACAAGTGAGAGTGTGTGTCACAAATGAGAAGCACCACACCTCTATTTATATTCATCCGTTCACTTTAACTAACTCATTCGACACGTAGGCTCGAGTTACACATGTAGGCTCAAGTAACCACACTGGGGTGCTAATGACCCACCTTTACAATTAGAGGGGACAACCTCATGACTCTTATTAGTTCTTCCGATTAGAAGCATCGGGGTACAAGATAATACAAGTGGTTCTCCCGATAGGACCATTGGGGACCACAAAAGATACATATAGAATATTCTTCGAAATTACAATATTTCAACACTCCCCATTAACGAGAAGGGTATTCTACAACAACATCAACAACAACAATAATAGGAGA